>CAKNYM010051680.1:0-144744 GCA_932195095.1 Andricus curvator
GATCATAAGTACGAAAACACGCCATTTTCATGATAGTGTTGTAAAAAACTATTTTCACTCTTCTCATTCCTCAACCAATCGCTCCTAGAGTTCCTAACTGTCTGAATCCCCTTATCCTATATAACATTATTCCTCCAGCCTTCTCCTATTCTCACATCCTTTTTATTCCACTCTCAATTCCACCTCTAATCTTTCTTCATCCTCACCGCGGATGGTTCAATTCTCGGCCTTTTATATTTCTGTTCATTTCTGGGCACAAGAGGTTGAATTTTCGGTATATGATCTGCGTTTTCAGGTGTTACTACTATTTGATTGGGTGGAGGGGAAGCTCCAACTATATATCCAGCCTGAGTCTTGTGCAGCAAAAATTGTATATCTTTTATAGTAGCAATGAACGTTCGAAGATTACTCCCGCGTTCTGGTCGCCTATTCCCATTCAACTTGAAAACATTGCTTAGGCGTCTATACTGGTCTCGTTTAAACACAAACTGTAAGTTTGTACCTAATATGTTAAACTGAAAGCATTTGTGGTACTCAGTATCAGCAATTGTCTGAATATTATTAAATGCGCGCACAGGGGCCTTCCGTTTTCCCGAATAAAGAGTAGTACGTTCTACATGAAATTGTTCCTGTGGTATATCCTCGATCAGTGATGGTTGTGCGTTAGGATCAACGGGTGGCAGCATTGCATATTGGAATCCAGCATTCAATCCTGTAAAAATAACAAAGAGATTATTGTTAGTAATTTTAACAATTTGAATAATAAATATTTTTAATATAAATACATTACTGCAAACACATTATACAGCTGTAAATATTAGTTTGATGTTAAACAATTTATTGTTAAAATATTCATTCTATCAGTTGAGTTTAAGATTTTTCACGTGGGAATATCAGAGATGTTGTCGATATAATATATTTTTTTAATGGGAGAAATAATAGTATTAGGTAGGTAAGATATTTTTAAATTTATTTCAAAATTGTGGAAAATATGTCACTTTGAATTTTTTATTGAATTCGGTTAAAAATGCGATAACTCGATACGCTTTTAACCGAATTTAATAAAACGTACAGGTGTTACGCAGAATTTAGTAATATTTTTTTATCACAATAAAGCTGAGATAAATTAAAAGATTTTATCTTTCATTAAATTCCTCAGAAACGTAAGAAATAGTATATTGCATTACAAGTGGTAGGCGATGGCCTTTTCGTGACAAGTGCAGTGTTTTTAGGACGAGTCGTAGGTGAGGGCACCGAAGGTGCCCGAACCGTAGACGAGTCTAAAAACACTGCACGAGTCAAGAAAAGGGCCTACCACGAGACATGCACGATACTTTTTACAACAAGATCATGAAAAGTGTGAAAAAAAACGCTACCTGATCGAAGTTGCGGGGGGGCGGTCCAGGGTGCAGCCCTGGTGGGGGTGCAGGGGGCGAAGCCCCCGCTGGGGGGTTCGGGGGGCGAAGCCCCCCGTCTGGAAAAAAACCAACCAACAAACGCGTGACAGCATTCAGAAATAAGGTTATAAAAGCCGGTAGCCTCTCCGCCGCTAGGTGCGCTATAGTTGCTCAAGTCAAAGTTGCGGGAAAATTTAAATTAGATAAATGAAAAATTACTTTTTTATTACAAATTACTAATAAAAGTTTATAGTTTACTCATAAAAAAATGTTATCAGTTTGAAAAGACAAAATTTAATATTTTAAGTACTGATTAGTTTTTATATCGTATATATTTCTGCACGGTATGTCGCGAGACGAGCGCGCTACAGTTGTCGCTGAAAACATCGACCTATTTCCGTCTTTATCTAACTATCTTCCTTTCACTTATTGTGAAAATGTGGAATGCTTAGGAAAAGAGGCCTTATCGTAAGCATTCCTCATTTCGTACGTTTTTTTATTCGCATCGTTCGAAATGCGCCACATTACACACAGATCATAAGTACGAAAACACGCCATTTTCATGATAGTGTTGTAAAAACTAATTTTTGTATCCGTTTTTGTGTTCACCAATACTTAACCCTCAGTGATTTTTCGTAGATTTTCTTTCATTCAACCACATTTTTAAGAACATGTTCTCGGTTTTATGTTTCTACAGATTTTGTAGAACATCAATAAGTGTCAAGAAATATGAAGTCATCAATTATTTACTGCAAAAATATTGTAAATATAAAAATAGTAAGAATAAGCAATACTCACAAATTTGTGATTTGTTTGAAAATTATTCTTTCACAATATCTTATTCCTAGCCTAGAAACTCTCAGTTATTCCATTCAATGTTCTCTTTTTTATCATTATTTACGATTTTTGCTCCTAAGTTTATAATCTTAGAAAAACAATTGGATTAAAAAGGAAACGTGCTGAACTCTTTAAATTTGAAAAAGTGACACTTTTCATACTTGATTTACTAATTGAGTGTTTGACTAATGAAATAGTAATATTTCAACATTTTATTAACAGAATGGTAAAAAAATCATAAATTTACTTTACTAAAGCCAATTAGTGAAAATATTAAGTCAAACGACTTAATGTTTGTCATGTATGTACTGTTGTATTAGATTAAATTACGCCGTGTTTCTGCGACTAAACACTCATTGAAGGGATTATTTTTACGTACTGTCTACTGTTACGGAATTTTCCACAAAACTTACTCATTTCCAACTCAATCAGGGCTAGTATTATAGAATTTTCCGTAAAACTAACCCTTTCCCATTTTCTCCAGAGCTAGTATTACGGAATTTTCAGTAAAACTAACCCATTTCCAGCTCGTCCAAGGCGATCATTATCGAACTTTCCGTAATAATAGCCTTAAAGCTGTACTTGACCGGTTAGTCTTACGGCAGATTCCGTATTATTCGTCAGCCTTATTTTTATTGTGAAGAAAATGAGGTGAACGAGATGAGGTGTGTCAATAATTCTTGTTTTTCTTTTTCTCAGCAATGTTCAACTTTTAAATAAGTTATGTTGTTGGAAGTGACATTGGTTGATCATGTGACTTAGCCAGACAAGTTTGACAAAATTACCTTCTCATTGTTTTAATACAGTGTAAAATATAACATAATCGGTTGCTTATGATTAAGTTTTTTTATTTTTTACGGGTCGTGTTCCTATTACGATCATCAAATTAGTAAATATTTGGGCTAATCCAACACAATAACAAAAAAAAGTATCAATTTTCTTGCAGAGTATTTTGCTCCAACGATCATTTGACTCTCGAGATCATAATGATCTGTCCATTCGGATCATTTTGATCTGCGTTCAGGGTCATTTGTCAGACTAAACAAAATGGCTTCAATTTTCGGCGCCGATGTCATAACGACATAACCTAAAAAATTTATCTAACCGGACGCAAGTGACAACAAAACTAAACAGGTGATATATTCTAATATCAGGTTTCGTTCATTTTTTAATTTTTTAAGCACAATGCACGATCAGAAACCATAAAAAGCTCGCATAAGAGCTAAAGTACTTCAAGAACTTCAACCATCTTGGTTTGACTTGGTAATACATGATCCCGAATCAGATCATTATGATCTCAAAAGTCGATCATTCATTCCGGTCGATCAAAGTTCTATTGATTTCGGTATCATTTTGAACATTTTTTTAACTGTGAATTGATAGTTTTTTACTAATCCTCAATTAGCACGGAACGTTCCTGGAACGTTCGCGGCACGTTACCCGGGAACCTTTGGAACGTTCCCGGAACGTGTAAAATGTCCGCCGCTTGAAAACGTTTCAAAAATGTTCCACTGGTACTCAAAACTCAAAAATGACATTCATTCTTACGGTTTACGGTATAATTGTTGTTAAAAATAACAATAACGAAAGGTTCCCCTTAGGTCCCAGTGGAACGTTCCGAAGAGGCGGCCATTGCACTCGTTCCGGGAACGTTCCGTGCTATTAAGGTCGTTAGTGACCATCTTCTGTCTGAACTCTGAATTTACTTAGTAAACTTTTACTAGTATTGAGTGGAATTTCACTATAATCTAGATCCACAGAGAACCTTTAAAGAATATGAAAATAACTTGAAATTGGAACTTACCAACAATATTAAACAAGACCGCGAACATCAGAATTATATTACTGATAAGAAACGTCATTTTCTTCAGATAATTTTCGTTTGCGGTGACTAACAAGTTTGCATTATGTTTACTCCTATATATAGTAATCCCTGCTAGATAACGTAACTGTTCTCTGATTAGTAAAACCTTAAAAATTACGCAAATTTACAATGTGTGTAAGCCACGTAGCAGAGGCAATAAAATATCTTTTAACGAAGAAAAAACAAATTCATGAACAGCGATGAAATTTAAAAATAGCGATTTGAACTGTATTTTTCTTCTGATAAAATTACTAACTAAAAGAGGTTTCTAACATATTGAATTCGACTTGAATGATAATTAATTTTAAAGTTATCTGGTTCTATAATATTATTGAATTATATGATTCTAGTTGAAACAGTTTGCGAGGTATCAATAAAAAAACTTGAATCAAAGGAAATTTACGTGATTCAAAGAAACGATCGTAAGTCCTATAAAAGATTTCTTTAATGCAAGGTAATGGTTTTACCTAAACCAAAAGCATGAAATTATTGTTGCAAATTAATATTTATTCCAGTAAGTGAAATTTCAACAGAGCGAAGGAAAATATTTCCTTCAAACAAAAAAAAATTAAAAACTACTGGCTGAAGTAAAAGTTTTCCTTAGTTTGAAGATGTGATTCCTTGTTTCAAAGAAGCATACCCTAAATTTGAGAAATAATATCTTGGAAATAAAGAAATGGGTTTTTATTACTGAATATTCAGAATAAGCATGTAAAAAAGTTGAAAATGTTGACTGATTCAAAGAACCAAGCCCTTGATTTAAATAAAAGAGATAATTATTTGAAAAACAACGTAATTCATGAAAATGAAAGCAGCATAAAATGAAACAAATATTGCATTGACCTACAAAAATAACCACTGTTTAAAAAATATTTATATTAAATAAATATCAGAAAAGAGATTATTTCTTTGAGCCGAGGCATGACTTTTTGCCTCTAGACAATATTTACTAAACTGCGAAGTAAAAAAATCTTTGGTTTAAAGAAGAGAAACCAAAGACACGAATTTCCTTCTACCCACTAATTTTTTAATGTACGCATCAAAACGCGATATTTAAGTATATATTAGCATCGTCGTATGTATCTTTAATATTAAATCTCATTACGAATAATGGAATTTTACTTGTATGTTGGCCTTGTTTTGATATCTTGAAGAAACCTCTTTGAGAAAACATTATTAATTAGTGGGCGCTTACGTACTTTCGAAAATTATTTATTTCAATTTTTCTATTTTATGAAAAAATATTAATTTTCTTATTTTTTAATGGAATACTAAATTTAGTTTGACGAGAGAAAAAATTCCAAAATGAAAGAGGGTTGTTAAAAAAAAATAAAATGGATTGTTTTCTAAAGATTAAGTTGATGTTATATAATTAAATGAGTTGATCTGAACGCAGTTGATTGATGCATTTAATTTATTTAGTTTGATTGATTTATGATATGAATTAAATTTAATGATTAATTTTGAATAACGATAGTATGTAGCCCTCCTAGTTTGTTTGGAAAAGATATACAAAAATTAATGAGTATGCCGCCTTCATCAATGTACTGTGGAAACCATTTCCCGAGAAGAAATCTTACATCCTATTTTCTTATAAAATATTTCATTGAAATATTTATGAGCAAGTTGAATTGATCTTATAAAGTACAATAGTGTGAAATAATAATACACAATAATTATATACCTGATCACTGGCTATGATTTGATCATGCGTTTCATTAATTGTGTAATACGAATCATTTTCATATCATCATCTGCTATGTAGCGTGTAATCAATTAACTGTTTCAACACTAACGAGTAAATGAATCTGTAATTAGTAGATACAAACAGTTCATGTACGAAAATGAGGGACAATAGCCATAATCAATATCTATACAAATAAATTATTGTGTTTGCATGACATTAACATAAACTATTGATTTAGCTACGTATTATATATTGTGAAAATGAAGATGGATATTATGTTAAATATATGCATACTATCTAGTAATTCATTATTTATTAACTTGCAAAAACAGCGGTTTACTCAGCGCGTTCATTACGCCTTTTTTATTTTGAATGCTTAATTATCAAATCAAAATATTCTTCAATTCAAAGTAGTGTAAAATGTAATTAATAATCATAATAAAAAATAAATATTGAAACAGCTACATCGGCTTCAATACAACTTTAATTTTATTTCTAATTATCATATTAATTGGAAATGTAACCATAGAAGTTAGTATTTTCACGAAGTAATTGTAGCTGTAAATGTACCTGAACTTCTGAAGGTTCAAATGAATGAAATATGTTAACCCATTTATATTTTATACATAAATATCGTTTCAAATACAATTAAAAATATTCATTATAATTTTCTTTTGATAATCTTTTATTAACAGTATAAAAGAACAAACATTTTACCACTTTTTCTAGTTCACAAAGTCACCAGTAAAAATTTCGTTTATAAGAACGTCCAGAACTACAAGCACATAGATAGAAATTATTGTTATGTCGATCTAACATTATGAGAATTTGATATTCCAATTCAAACAAAAGAATTTCCATTCAATCCCAACGACTTTAAGCAAGAGCAGAATTTTATAAGATGTCGATGAAGTTTTCAATCTATTAGTCCAAAACAAAAATGGTTTTAATCTATAAATGTGAAAAAATGCCTTCCTAGCTCCGCTAAGATTTGAAACCAGGTCTACAAATTGCCGATCTGGTGCTCTTGCCCACTAAGCAACAGGGGGGGGGGGGGATTTATTATTCTTTTCCCAGCCTCTTACAAGCGAATAACGACGTAATTACAAGTCTTGTAAGAATTTAAATTTCAATCTTATTGACAAAATGAATTTTTTATGTTATGTTGTCGACTAGGGTATGAAATAGTTTTTTATCAATGGCAATCTGTAGACATGGGTTCGCATCCCAACGGAGCTAGAAAGGAGTTTGTTTCATGGCTATAGATTGAAATCTGTTTGGTTTTAGACTATCAGATCGAAAACAGTAATTCCATCGAGAAAAACAACTATTTCACTACCCTAGTCGACAACATAACATCATAAACTCATATTCTTAATAAGATTGCAATTTAAATTCTTATAAAATTTCGAATGAGGTCGTCGTTCGCTCGTAAGTGGCTTTGAAAGAAATACACTGGAGCTTGGATTTAATCAGGACGGATTTACTGCGTTCCGAGAAGTGATGCCGCTGCGGTTTCATGGAGCGGGGAGCGCGGGAGGCGCTGCTCAGTCAAGCATGACAAACAGCTTGAGTCGGGATTTAGTTTCAAGGCTACTTACTACAAACCATGCCCGAAACCAGTATTAAATCCGAATTCCAGTGTAATGAATTAATTTGATTAATTCGATAGTATACACAGGAAAAACTTAGTATTTTGAATATGCGAGCAAAGTTTATTCAGTCTCTTATTTATCGTGCACTTCCTGAATTTCTCTCTGCTTTTGACTCGAGTTCATAATTTCAAAGCAATAATGCGATGAAATCAGAGAAAGGAATTTCCCTGGTTGCGCATTGATACCTGCAATTCTCGTTTGGCTGTCGATTGGAGAAGCGCGCGATGCGGAGAAATTCTCTGAAGTTTCGCAAACAGAAAATGGAACGAACATTTCGCTCCAATTCTGTTCATTGTCAGATTATCGAAAAGATGAAACGAGATGAAAACGTAAAGTTTTGCCGCTTTTGTCGAAACATAGTAAACTTGGCACTTGGTCACATGTGGGACGCGCCTTATCTTCTAGTCTGAAATATAAGAGCCAAGAGTGAAAAATATAAAAATAATGAAAGTCACACATGCTGCTTCTTTTTTGTCTGCAGTAGACATCCATTGATTTTCTGAGTGCGTCAGCTGCAAACTCTACATTCTGAACTCGGACTATTTTGCTAGGAAATGAACACGGGAAGGAAGAGCTATTACTTTTAATTTTTTTGTAAGTAAATAACATGTGAATGAAAATTATGTCAGTTGCAAAATATTAAGATCGTTCCTATCTAAAAAAGTAGTGTATCGTTCTCTTCTGAAAAAGTTTGATAGGTTTTGATAAAAGCAAATTAATATTTTTCAGTCTGATTTCTGGATCCGCAATTCAGAGAATTTCCTTTATATTTATAATAAACGCTGAAAAGGCAATGCATTTCTATCAAATGTTTGGATATCAAAACAGATCAAATCTGTCAACATTTATCGAGAAATCTTATACTTTTTTATTAACATTTTCTTATTGAAACCCTGTTAGATCTTAACTGCACGAGACATGTATTTAATCCTATGTTGCAGGAACTGAAAAGTTTTTATCTGATTTTATCTGTCGAAAAATCTTATACTTTTCTATCAAAATTTTCCCATTGAAACTCTATCAAATCTTACCACCTGCCAGAGTTTTATCTAATCCTCTGTTTCTAAATTTCAAAAATTTCTATCAAATTCTATCCGTTGTAAAATCTTATACTTTTTCAATCAACAATTTTTTATTGAAACTCTATCGAATCATTTTCGCACCAGGCTTGTATTTTATCCTATTTTCAGAACCTGGAAGATTTATATCACATTCTACTCCTCCAAAAATAATACATTTTTCTACCATGATATTGTTATTAAACATCTAACAAATCTTATCCAAGGAGAACAATTTGATAGAAAAGTATAAGATTTCTCGACGAATACAGTTTTACAGAAAATTACAAGATTCTCATACTTAGAATTTTATAGAGGTATGGAGTGAATAAGATTATATAGCATAAGATTTCATAGCATTTCAATAAGAAACTCTTGACCGAAGGGTATTAGATTTATGGATGGATAAAATTTGATAGAATTTTCCAAAATTGTTGAAGATAGAACATGATACGAGTTCTTTGTGGATAAGATTTGATAGAGATTTAACAAGAATCTCTTGATAGAAAATTATAAGATTTATGGATGGATAGAATTTGATAGAAACTTCCAAAATGTATCGTGTTTTATGATTTGATAGAGGAATAATGAGAATCTGTTGATAGAAAATTATAAGATTTTTTGATGGATAGAATTTGATAGATATATCTTAGATTCCGAAACATACGATTTGAGGCAAATATTGTACCGATAAGATTTGATGGAATTGCAATGAAAATATGATGATGGAAAAGTATAGGATTTCTAGATTGATAGAATTTAATAGAAAGCTCATCACATGTGCTGATAGATTTTGAAATGTGAAATTCGTTTCATTGAATTAGATAGGTTTTTTATCAAATGTTCTGATAGAATTTAATTCGTGTAATTTTTTTGATCCAATTTGATAGGATTTGTATCAAATGTGTTCATAGAACTTTATTTAGGTTCTACGCGTTTATAGATTTTGATTCAATTTTCCTTAAAAGCATAGAATTTTATTCAATATCATGTTTTTTCGGGATGAAAAATTAAGCGAATTTGATAATTTTCTATTGGCTTTTCACTACCAGAAGTTGAAATGTTGAAAACTTAAACTACAAATAATCCCTTTTAATACAAAATCATAGAATACATTAAGCGAATTGAGAGACAGTTGCGCTTTTCAATACTCTTGTGTGGTTAAATTAAAACTTTCAAATTTCAAATATGAATTAAAATTATCATTCTTCTTGAGATTCTCATTCAGAATAATCAAATTCATAATTTTTGGTTTTGTTAGCGTTTTGTACTGGTCCTAGGTACTTTTAGTCAAAAATGATTGGATTTCAATAAAAATTAAATATTTTTGAACAATTTTAGGGTCAGCTCGCGTTTTTTACCGGAAATTGGTACATATTCGAAAAAAATTTTACAATTTTGTAACAATTTTAGGTTATTTCAACATTTTTCACAGCAAATCGGATATTTTAAACAAAAAACATTGGGTTTAAAAGATGATTTACAATCTTAAGCATTTTTTTGTTATGCTACATATGTTCCTTTTTTTGGTCTAAAATTGCTTTTGTTAATAACAATCATTAGCTTTCAAAGAATATTTGCAATATTTGAACAATAATAGGGTATGCAATCGTTTTTTTACTGGAAATCGGTAATTAAAAAAATAATAATTTGACTTTAAAAATTAAACTTACTTTTTCAAATAACTTTAGGTTACGTTAGTGTTTTTCGTTGGAAAATGATCTTTTTTAAACAAAAATGCAAAGGGTTTATTATCTATATATTTTCAATTATTTATCAAAAATATTGTCCTTATTGCTCCTCTTTTCTATTATTCTAGATAATAAATACTATGAAATACAAAAATTTCGTATTATTATTAATGTTATATCTTAATTAAAAAATTGCGTAAGAAAAAAAAAGTGTTTGTTCCCTATAGTCCAATTAAATGTCTTGAATTTTGTTCAAAAAAATAAACACAAAAACCACCTGAATAAAAAAAGTCCCATTGAGATACTGGAGAAAGTCCCGCTAAAGTACCTGTATTTTGCTTTTGATCAAATTGCGAATAAAGACATTTTTTTTGTAACGCACGCACGAAATGTTCGCTTTTTGAGGCATGTATTGCGTGCGGGAAGTGATCAATGCCAAAGCAGTGGTAAAAAGCAGTTATAAAAAGACTTTTTCTAACTGCTGCGCTTGCGCTCTTTGAGCAAGATTATTTTTTCTAGCTGCTGCGCTTGCGCAGTTCCAGCCAGATTACTTTTTCTTGCTGTTGCGCTTGCCCATTTCGATTCAGATTTACTTTCCAGAACTGCCGGAATAATAACATCACTTCTTTATGATTTTACGCTTGAGAGACTGATCGTGAGTAGTGAATAGTGATTGGACAAACTCGAAGTGATAAGTTGCCATAAATGACTGATAAATTACCATCAATTACCGTTAAATTACCTAAAATTTTACAAATTTGTGGATACCTGAAATTTCCGGTAATTTATCAATTTTCCACAAATTTCCGGAAATTTGGGAAATTTAGCTATTTTCCATAAATTTCCGAAAATTTTGGAAATTTTTCCCAAAAAGCTTTGACTGTCTGAAATTTCGAGTAATTTAGCAATTTTCCATAAATTACCGGAAATTTAGCAATTTTCCATAAATTTCTGGACATTTTTGGAATCTTTCCAAAAAGCTTTGGATACCTGAAATTTCATAGATACATGCATGTATTATACTGCTATGTTTCGGTACACCTCAGTACCATCCAATATTGCAGGTATCGAAATTAAAAAAAAGTACGTATAAATTAAAAAAAAATGAAACACGCATATATACGAATTATTATGTCAATATATGATAAAAATATAGTTTGACGATGTTTATCCTTAAAATTATTAATGGACCAGAAAAAATGAGAACCTACACATTTGAACGAAATTTGTAGGGAAAAGACATCTCACAGACACTAATTTTTCCCATTTAATTAATATTAGAAAAAGTTTCACTTTTGATAATTAGAAGTTATTCTAAAAGTTAATGAAAATATATGATACATTCATTATAAGTGATCTAGGGAGAAAAGTAACGAAAAAGGTCAATAAAATTGAATATATCCCAAAAATCTCATTTCTCTAATTAGATGGTGGTTTTTGAGAATGACTGAAAGGGACTTATGAGGGGAAAAAAGTTATTGTCTGTTCGAAGATTTACAATCATGAAAACAAAATGTTATGCAGTGTTAGTATTCTTTGTCTAAAATTTCTATTGTTGATAACAATTCATTAGAATTCAAAGAATATTCACAAGATTGAAACAATACTACGATATGTTAGCGTTTTTCATCGAAAATCGGTTATTTTAGGGAAAAATAATTTGACTTTAACAATTAAACTCACAATTTTTAACAAATTTAGGTTATGTTAGGGTTTTTCGTCGGAAATTGGTATATTTTAACAAAAGTTCAACGATTACATTGTCTACATATTGTACAAAAGTATTATATATCAATTCTGAACATAACATAAATTCGTCTTCTTAGTAGAAAGTTAATCTTCTTGGTTAAGAATTCAACTATATGTTTAAAAATGTATGTATTTTGTTGAGGATGCGTCTTCTTTAGTAGAAAATTATTCTTTTTTTTTATTTATTTCTTTTTATAGAAATCTCTTTTTGTTAAAAATGAATCTGTTTTGGTTGAGGATTCAACCATTCGGTGGAAAATTCGTCTTTTTTCTTTCCTTGAACTGTTTTCGATAACAAATCAAAATACTTTCTTGGTAAAAATATCAACTATTACATTTTTTTGAGAATTTATCTTTTTTGGCTGAAAATTCAACCACATGGTCGAAGTTAAACTACTTTGTTAATTCATAAGAAACAGTAAGATTCACGAAAGAAATGTAGTCACCAAAAATTACGTTAGATAGGGTTGCGGGGTTGAAACTTATGGACACTGGCAAAGGGAGGTATGTGGTTCAAAATTTCAGAACAAAAATTTATATAATTTATGCATGATTCCTTGCGGAATGTCACATTTAATCCGTATAATAAGTGAATTAATGTAAACACGGATGGGTAATAAATTAAATTTATTTGGTTTGATTTATAAATGGTTTTAATTAAATTCAACACTCAATTCATACATTTTGAATAATCGTAGTATCTACTAGAAGCTAACTGAGAACTTCCCCAGTAATTTAGACCATGTCATCAGCACTCCCGACAGCGCATATCATCATGAACTATTAGGTTTTTCAATTGGTAAAGATTGAATTCTTCCTAAAAATAATGAAAAGATAAGATATTGATCTACGTGTAACATATTTTGCCATTATATTATCGATTATATTTTTGTTTGTATCGATTGATATACATATATACGAGGCGAGCCTTACCAATATTTAACCTAATCCCTATACGTCTCTAAAATAAAGCACCTTTATAAATTGCCTTCGACTATTTCTTACCTAAAAAAATAATGTCCAATTATATGAAGCTTAATCAAAATACTATAACATCAAAATATCAAAATTATTAATCTACATATACATTTAACTAACGAAATAAAGGAAACACTCCACCCATTTTCTTCATTCCTTCTTCTATTCTCACGTCCTCTTTATCACGCTCTCAATTACTCGTCCATTATTGCATTATCTTTAGCCCGGTCGGTTGAATTCTCGGTTTTTTAGTTTCCCTGCTACTTCCGGGCTCTTGAGGATCAATTTTCGGTGCATGATCTGCCCCTTCAGATGTTACTGCAATTTGATTGGGTGGAGGGGAAGCACCAACTATACGATCAGCCGGATTCTTGTGCACCAAAAATTGTATGCCTCTTACAGTAGCAACAAATGTTCGAAGATGATTCCCGCGTGATGGTCGCTGATTCCCATTTAACTTGAAAACATTGATTAGTCGTCTATACTCATCTCGTATGAACACAATCTGTACGTTTTCACCTGATATATTAAATTGAAAGCATCTGTGGAACTGAATATCGGCGATTGTCCGAACATTATTAAATGTACGCCTATTGTAACTCCTTTCTCCTGCAGAAAAAGTAATTCCTTCCAAGTGAAATTCTTCCTCTGGTATATCTTCAATCAGTGTCGGTTCTGCGTTAGGATCTGGAGGATGCATCCGTGAATAACGGACTGTAGCATTGAATCCTGTAAAAGTAAAATATAAATATCAGTTTGATGTTAAGCAATTTAATGTTGAAACATTTATTTTACTAGTTATTCCGTTCAGTGCTCTCTACTTTATAATTATTCACCTTTTTTCTACCAAGTTTATAATCTTAGAGAAACAATTGGCTGGTGCAATAGTAATATAACCAGTGAAGTGCATGATTCGAATTTTTCGACACTGAGTCAAGCTGTGATCGAATCTAAAAAATCTGAATCGACTGAAGCTTTGATTGAATATAAAAAATATGAATCGAATCATCACGTGAGTCATGAGTAGGATTTGTCGAAATCGACTCCATTTAATATTATGTAGAGCTTTATTTATACTTTTATATCAAAACACTTCGCTGGGCGTGAAAAAATTAAATTGAATGAATTATTTTTTTCAAATCTAACTGAGCGCATCTGTATATCATAATTACATTTATTCATTATTTTATTGTCTTTATTATCTTATTAATTATTATCCTATTCATCTGAGAAGTTTATTAAAGAAATAAAGACTTGAGTAAGAAAAATTTATTTTTATTCTTATTAATTTATTTTTATCTTTATTAGATGTGATAAGCGATGTATTATGTATAATTATGTAATTTCGTTTTTGACTCCAATCTTTTAAAATGGAAGCAAGATTCATAAAGTAAACTACCTATTCCTGTAAGACTTATGTAGTATTAACAAATAAATTAAATTTAGAATATTACGATATACAGATGCCTTTAATTAGTTTAGTAGCTTTTGAAAAATTGATTTAATTGCATTATGCCCAGCGAAATGCGTCAATAAGGTTATCGATTTTTTTTTGTAAATTTTGTTTCTATTTTTAATAAGAGGTAGTTGTTGTGCCAAAAAACAAATTCCTGTACGCAAAAGTTTTCTATGCTTTTAAGAATTAAATTGATATTATCAGTCATGTAAATAATCTTTGAATATAGTCATTTGTTGAAAAAATGTTTCCTTTTTTTTTTTAAATTTGTATGAGTCTCAATTTTTTCTTTTATTATAAAAGCCGTATATTCCTAACTACCGTCACGGATTGGTAGAAGCGATTTAAAAACTCAAAGTCGTTGTAATATTTGAAATATTATTTATATATTTTTCCCTTCTTTTAGAATTTAAGTATTTCAACCACATTTTTTGTTTACCAATTTTTAAAGCGGATAATACATATATTATTGAAAAACATTATTCTTTTAAATCATTCAACAAACCTATTGAATAAATAAAAGTTTCATGCAATCTTAATAAACAGTGGCTCATTTTGTTCTGTGAAACATTCTTTACAATTTAATAATATATAATATAATAAAAAATTTGTTTAGGATTTGTTGAATAAGCAAATTATTTTTAACAGAATGCAACAAGTAGAAGTGTAGATAATGTTTCAAAGAACAAAATGACCCTATTGACAATTTTAAAATTAGGACTTCTTATTGTTTCAATAAAGTTTAAAGTGTAACACAATTGCGTTCTTATATTAAACTTTTTCCTTTTTTTCGATTCGTTTTTGTACAATCTTCATTAGTTAATGCATACAGCCTTAAATAAGGTAATATGTTTTAATTAAGCAATTAACAGTTTCGCACTATCTATATAGTAAATATTTGAAATAATCGAATTCGTAATTTGCTACTCATCGTTAGTGATTAACCTCGCTCTAATTGATTTAGTGGCCTTTTACTAGCAATCGGTGAAATTTCACTAATTCAGATTTAGAGAGAAGCTTTTAAAGAATATGAAAATGACTTAAAATTGGAACATACCAGAAAGATTAAACAAAACCGTGAACGCAAGGAGTATATTGCCAATAAGAAACTTCATTTTTCCAGATGTATTTTCTTTGTGGTGACTGACAAATTTGGAAGATATTTAATCCTGTATATAGATGTGCGGGTCCCCGCTTGATTACGCAACTGTACTAGGGCTCGTAAAACCGTAGAAATTACCCAAATTTACAATGTGCAGAGCATGTAGTAGGGGTTAACAAATATCTTTTAACGATGAAAAAAAAAATGAAAGACAGCGATTAACAGACCTTGGCCTGTATTTTTTTCTGGTAAATTTGCGAATAAAAACTTATTTTATATAACAGAATTGCAATATTCCTAAAATTATTTATTACTTATGGTAAACAGGGGTATCAACGACACCTTAAGGAAAAGTTTGCAGAAAAAGAAGAATATTAAGTATGGGTTTATTGTCTGGAAGATTTTCTCCGTTTTCAGACAGTACCCATTATTATAATTATTTTTTGCCAAACTTTCGTTATATTTATTTAAAAATAATGTATTTAAATTCAGTGAACGACACCTGTATTTATTTTGAATTTAAAAGAATTTAGAAAATCATTCGTAAGAAATATTATGTAATTGAGTAACTTTAGATAAAAAGAACATTATTTTATGTAACTATGAGTGTTCTTGTAAGAAAAGAGGAAGTTTCCGTCGAAAAGAAATACCTTCGATATTGTGTGGTTATGGTCAATTGTTCATTTGACGACCTTGACAAATTCATTCTGGGGTGTCGGTGATTGATTTTTGAGGTTCAAAAAACCAAAACTAATTAAATAGATACTAAACATTCAAGATTTATAGAAAGCGATTTTCTAGAAACGAAGAGCACAAACAGCAATCATAAGAACATGGATATCAATAATAATAGTGCGTATAATTTACTGAAAACTTCCTTTTGTTGGGTGTCGTGCGCTGATAGATACGTATGTCGTTCACTGGTTTTGAAGGGACCATAAGAATAATACAAATATATTACATATACTTGAGTTTGATCATAATATTTATTTATTCATATTGCTATACATAATGGACTAACTGGTCAAAGTAATACAAGATAAATACCTTTTCTTCTTACTTTCACGGGACTTTCAAATTAACGGCACATCTAATTTTTACAGCATCAACATGTCCTTCTGTAGTTGGCAAAAAGAAGTAATATTTAATGAATATACATTCACTAATTTTGTAATGAATAAATATTGAAATACAGCTTACATGAATAATAGAATATGAACGCATGAACAAGTATCTATTTTAAATCCCCATAATTTTATTAAAAGCATTTTTGTTGCACAGTGTCGTTCACTAGACGAGTGTCGACAATACTTTGTTAAAAAGTCAACTATTTGGGTAAAAATTTATGTAATTTGTTGAGAATTCGTCCTTTTCAGTGGACAATTATTTCTCTTGAATGAAAATTGATCTTTTTGGTTAAAAATTTAATTATTTGTTTGAAAATTCAACTATTTTGTAAAAAGCTTGTCGAAATTATTATTTTTTCTTTTGAAATTTTTTTGGTTTAAAAATTTTCCTGTCTTGGAAATTCAACAATTTCGTTAAAAATGTTTCCTTTCTTGGCTGGAAAATCTTTTTTGGTTAAAAAATGTATCTCTTCTGGTAGAAATTTCATCTTTATTGGTTAAAATGCAACTGCTTGGTTGAAAAGTTTGCTAAGATTTTAAGAATTGATAGCATATTATCTCATGTAAATAATCTCCAAATATAATTATTTGTTTAAAAAATTTTTCCTTTCAAAAAGATTATTCAACGAGTCCAGCCATAAAAAAGTTTAGTTTCAAAACATTAACATCCAAAAATAGATAACCATTTTGACCATAGAGAAACCTATTTTTATAAAGTCTCATTTTTTTATTTTATTATAAAAACCGTATATTTTCAAATAAAATCACTGATTGGTAGAAGCGATTCAACAATTCAAGGTCGTTGTGATATTTAAAACATTATTTATTTTTCAATTTTCTCAAGGTTGAAGTATTTAAATCACATTGTTCATCACCAATCTGAAGAGCAAATAATGTATTATAAAAAATTCTAATCTTGTAAGTCATGCAACAAACCTATTTAATAAATAAAAGCTTCATTCAAATAAAAAAATTATTTTTAAGAGAATGCAACGAGTAGAATTGTAGAGAATGTTTAAAAAAATAAAAAAGCCATTCTTTATTGAGATTGGATTAAAATTAATGTATGTCAGAAAGAGGTTTAATAAAACACCAAATGTCATATAACTATTGTTAGAAAAATAATTTTATCTAAGAAATAATTTTTTCTACAAAATATATTGTTGCCTCTTTCAAAATGCACTGAAATTGATTTCGGCTATATTTCTTCTGCTTTTACAAAACTTTTAAAGTTTGAGTTAATGTCATTGTGTCGATCCCAAACAAAGATTTATTTAATATTTGCTCATGCGTCAATTCAATAAAATTCGACTCAATCGAAACTGCTGACCAATCCTTTTTTGATTTTGCTTACATTATTTTTAGAGTTACCCCTCTTAAAAAGCAAAGTTCTCCGATCAGATTCAAACGTCGGCAAAGTTTATTCCTACTGGATCGAAATTTATGGGGAAACAATTTTGTTACGCAACAAATATTTACTGAGATGGAGCGGATGATATATTTTTTTTTTTTTTGGGTGTACCATCAAATTCAGCAGTTTGTATCTCTTTTAATATCAATCAAACAAAATTTTGTCCTGTAGAGTCTCGATAGGATTTTTTTTTGCTTTCCTGAATAAGGTCATATATTTTGACTGTTTTGTAGAAAGCTCGTCTTTTTGGTTTACAAATTTGACAATTCGGTTAGAAATTTTTTTCTTTCTTGACTGAAAAATCTTTCTTCGTTTGAAAATTAATCTCTTTTGGTAGAAATTGCATCTCTTGTTGAAAGTTTGTCTTCTAGAGTTCAAAATTCATATCTTTTATTAGAAATTGCATCTTTTGTGGTGAAAAATGCAACTGCTTGGTTGAAAATGAATCTGTTTTGGTTGAGGAATCAATAATTTGGTTGAAAATCTATATTTTTTTGTTCAATTAAACTGACACTGTGTTATGGACACTGACAAAAACTCTACGTAATTTGTGTACTGTTCTTTCCTTGCGGAACGTCACACTGAATGCATATGTTAAATGAAATGAAGCTCTTCGCCTGGGGTGATTGCTAGAGAGATTGATCAGCGGTCTGTGTCAGAGAAGTGTTGCGAAACGAACATGTTATTTGAATAAACAACACGGAAATTCTAGATAATTCTTCAAATCTGTACCCCTTATATCGCCTCGTACAATTCCCTTCCTCACTTTTTTTTAACTGAACCCCGGTCAGAACCGAGTCAGTCATGCTTACCCCGAAAGGGATATATGGCCTAATGGTATAATAATAATTATAATAATAATGTAAAAACAGTTGGGTAATGAATTTATTTTTTTCGTTTGATTCATAAATGGTTTTAATTAAATTGCAAATTTAATTTATACGTTTTGAATAATCGTAGTATCTACGAGAAGCTAACTGTGAGCTTCCCCAGTAATTTATACCATGAAATCAACTTTCCTGACAGAGCATATCATCAAGAACTATTAAGTATTTTAATTAATGAGGATTAAATTCTTCCTATGGATAAAGCAAAGCTAAAATATTGAATTACGTGTTACATATTTTGCCGTTACATTATCGATTATTTTTGTATTGATTGATATAGGTATGTTGTGCGCGCCTTACAATTATTTAACCTAATACCCGTACCTCTGTAAAATAATATATCTTATAAATTTTCTTGCCTATTTCTTGCCTAAAAATAATAATGCCTAATTGTACCAAGCTTAATCGAAGTACTATTACATCAAAAGATCAAAATTATTAAGGTATTATGAAGAAAACACTCTACCCATTTTATTAATTCCTTCTTCTATTCTTATCACAGAAAAAACAGAAGATAAACTATACATCGATTTTCGACAAAAGATTCTTTGCAACAAAAATTAACTTCAAAGGATAAACTTTACACAAATATCGGTTAAAGTTTCTTTTGTTTCTCCATGACAAGCACATGTATTTTGAAAGACGCGAAGTTGGCTGAACAAAACTTTATCGCTCTAAAAAATTTCCTGCAACAAATTTTATTCTAAGTTTTTTCTGTGATAGCTCCTCTTTATTGCACTCTCAATTTCCTCTCCATGCTTTCGTTATCCTTAACCCGGGCGGTTGAATTCTTGGCTTTTTATTTGGCTTACTACTTTCGGGCCTTGGAGGATCAATTTTGGGTGCATGATCTTCCCCTTCAGATGTTGCCGATATTTGATTGGGTGGAGGGGAAGCTCCAACTATACGATTAGCCGGATTCCTGTGCACCAAAAATTGTATGCCTTTTACAGTAGCAACAAACGTTCGAAGATTAACCTTGCGTTCTGGTCGCTGATTCCCATTCAGCTTGAAAACATTGATTAGGCGTCTATACTCATCTTGTTCGAACATAAACTTAACGTCTTCGGCTGGTATATTATACTGAAAGAATTTGTGGTAATCAGGATCAGGTTCTGTCTGAACATTTTTGAATTTACGGCCAGATTTGCCAGTTTTGAACCCTCCTCCTGCAGCAAAAGTAGTTTCTTCCACGTGAAATTTTGACCATGGTATTTCCTCGATGAGTGTTGGATGTGCGTTAGGATCTGCATCTGGCAGTTTTGTATAATAGATTGGAGCATTTAATCCTGTAAAAATAAAATGTAAATATCAGTTCGTTGTTGAACAATTTATATCGAAAAATTTATTTAAAAAAATATTCCTTTCGATTCATATAATTTTGTAATAAATTATATAACCTTAATAATTTGTTGTATATGTTTACAATATACACACCAGTGTAAAATTTTTTCAATCTAGCTCTAGCTTATTATTCATTTCATTTATTATCAATTGCTTATAATATAAGAATTGAAATTCACTAAATTATTTTATGATATGAATGTAGTAATTGATATTCTAATTATTGTAACATTTTCATATTAGGAAGGGCGATTTTTTAGGTCTTCTTAAAAGTCAAGAGTATTTTAAATATTTGAAAGAAAAACGGTGAATTCAATCAAAAAATGGTTAAAGAATATTTTGTAGGCTCTCCTGAAAGTTGCAATTTTCCCTGAAATTTTTTTTATTCAACATTGTTTGGCTGAAAATGTAAATATTCGATTTTTAAGTAGCTATTACGATGCTTAAAAGAAAAACCGTGAGTTCTATCAGAAAAAGGTTAAACACGATTTTGCAGCTCTTTTGAAAAGCAACAATTTATTATTATTTGGACTTTTTTTGTATACCGCATATTTTTCCCGGTAAATGAAATTTCTTATTATTTAAAAATTGTTATCGTGATTGGAACAAAAACTATACTACTTATCAAAAAATGTTCTGAAGTAAATTAGATCTTTATGATATGAAAAATGTTTCTTATAACGTTTTTTTTGTATCTATAGTCGCAAGAAAATTTATAGGTTTTTTACAATAAACAATTTTTCTTTCTAAACATATTTTCGTATCTGGTATAGTTTGGCTGGAAAATTTGTCTGAAAACGATTTTCGATAGATACAACCAGAATTGTTGGTCTTCGATGGTCCATGAACAATAAACACTAAATAATAATAATAATAATAAGCATCGAATTCATATCATTTCCCTTGAATTCCTCTGAATTCACTCTTACTTTACTTGTTGCTAATTTTTTGTGGACTCCACATTTTTTCCAATTGTAATGAGATGATAAGCTTACATGGTTACCGGGATACCCGGTTACTGAACAAGCGATGTGTAAACTTTTAACCGCAAAAACAATGATTACAAATTTTGTTAAATAATAATTAATTCAAATCTTAAATAAGTGCAAACTTATCTTAGTAATCGGGATCCTAGAGGATTTAAAGATTTTTTTACAAAAAATACAAAAATTTATATACGTAACTTGATTATCTGAAGGTGTTTGTTTTTATTTAATAGCTTTTTTCTCACGCAAAAATACATTATTGTAGCTCTGGATCAAAATGGGCCACTAAAGATTAGTAAAAAATTATTAATTTGATTAGTCACGATATTTTATAATTCAATAGTGAAAAATAACTATTTGCTTAGTAAAAATATATAAACTTATTTGGGACTATATATAGTAATTTGAAAAAAAGTTATAAAAATGGGAAAAGTGAAAGAAAGAAAAATTTAATAAAAGAACGCGATATATAGTAAGAGTAAGAAGGCCCTTTTCTGAAATTGTAAGCGTGACCTACCTTGTTTCTATCTCAAAAATATTGCCTTCTAATTAATTATGCTTATTCAGGATCCTCATGAGCTACTTTTCAGCAGAATTCTGATTTCGATTTTCAAACTTTTTTGCGTCTGTACATTTTTCTAGTTTTCCAAAGAACATTGAAAGGGTTTCTTCGAATAATAAAAAATATATTGTTGAAAAGGATGTGAACAAATGAAGGCTTGTCGTACGAGAAAATGTCAATTAGCCTATTGACAAGTTTCGCAATAGTAAAAAAATGATTTTCTTCGTAAAAATAATGACTCATTAAACCTGCCGAAATTATTCGTTAACCTTTATATCGTAATAATGTGCTTTAAGCGGAAGAATAATTTAGACACAGTTGAAAATCACACAGTAAAACAAGTAGAAGAAAAGCAATTTTTTAGTTGTAGACCAGTGGAAATATCTAATCAATTAACACAAATTCCGGAGGTCTTCAAAAAAATTGTATATTTGTTTTTTCATATGTTGAACATAAAATTGAATTTCGCAAAACGTGATGGGGTCAGCGATTTGTTTAAAAAAATTAATTTGCAAAATTTGCCCTCCATTGCTCCACGAAAATTCAAAACATTTTCCAAACTCGAGTGAGTAATTATAAACTCAGTCTCTATCCTGTATTAAATTTGCAAAACGTTCGTGATGCGGCAGCACTATTAATTATAAACAAATTATTATTTTGTTAATCACTCCCTAGCGAGAATACCGAAGGTTTTGCAAAATGTTGTTTCTGCTTTTTTCCATTGAGAAGAAACTATTGTGTGATTGGCAAAACTAAATACATGACGCAAATGATCGTTTTTTAAATTATTGTTAGCAGATACTTGTAAGAAGCAGTATGTTTCTTTTGTTCTGTTTTTGGGAATCGTAGTTTACAAAACTGATCCTAAACTTCATGATCACTTCTTAAAAAATTCCCGTTCTTCCATTAAAGATTAAGAATTTTTATTAATTAGTTAGTTTTTCTATTCATCGTTAGAGACCAACTTCTCTCTAATTTGATCGGTGAATTGTACTGTCTTTTACTATTTATGAAATTTCACTAATTTAGATTTGCTAAGAAGCTTTTAGAGAATTAAGGAGAACTTGAAATTGGAACTTACCATCAAGATTGAACAAAACCACGAATGCGAGGAAAAACTTCATTTTTCCGAAAATGTTTCGTGTACTATGTCTATTCAATTACGCAATTATACTGTCACTTGTTAAACCTTAGAAACTACTGAAATTTACAACGTGTGTAGACCACTTCTTAGAAGCTATAAAATATCTTTTGACTATGAAAAATAAAACAAATTTAGATAGCGATTAACAGACCTTGGACTGTATTTTTCTTATGATAAAATTGCGAACAAACGGAATTTTTGTTTTCTATAGCTCTGTAACTTTGTGCTGAAATCAATTTCTTAAAATATATAATGTAAATGTAGAAATGTAGAAATTACACTATCCAATATTGCAGGTATCAAACTTAAGAAAAAAAGTACTTATAAATCAGAAATTTTTAAAAAGTTATTGTAAAAAAGTTTTGTTTGGAAATAAGGATAAGGATAAATTTTTGTAACATACATATGAATCTGGATGAAAGTTTTGTTAGTATAAGCGAAAGTGCATACATTTACATAAAAAAAGACTTTTGGTAAAAATTTAAAACGAAAAAAGTCTTCTTACATATGAAATTTGACTTAAAACATAATTAATTGAAAATCACCTAGTTCTGTAATTCTTTTGTTTGCGAGGTATCATTAAAAAAAATATTCTTGACACGCGTATAGATACGAATTATGTCAAAATATGCTAAGAGTATATTTTGGCGATCTTTGTCCTGAATTTACTTTGATTTATGCATGGTTTTAATTTATTTAAATATTTAGGTCATAAATTTTGAATAATGGCAGTATGTAGCTTAGGTTCGGCCAACAATTAAAAGTTATTGTATATTCGTATTTCTTAAAGTATTTCCAATTAAGGAATCCACTTTTTATTTGACCTTAATTATACAATATCACATTTTGAACAAAAAACATTAGGTTTAAAAGAAGATTTACAATCTTAAATGATTCTTTGTTATGTTATGTTAATACTTTTTGTCTCAAATTGCTATTATTAATTTAAAAAATCATTAGAATTCCAAGAGTATTCACAAGATTTGAAAAATAAAAGGGCATTTCTGCGTTTTTAATTGGAAATCTGTCTTTTTTAAACAAAAATGCAACATTTTCATTGTCTTTATATCGTTCAAAAGTATTATATATTAATTCTTAACTTAAAATGTCACTGTTTATCAATTCATCTGCTTCCTTGAAATTCTTTTTTTTTTTAGCAGGGAAATTCAACAATTAGATTGCATTTTTTTTTTACCAAAATATTGATTTGTTCTACAAGTGCGCAAAATAGGCGATTGTGTGCGAGTGTGAATTTTGCATCATAAGCCGGAGGCTCGAAGTAACACGTGTAACACACGCTATTTTTTGCAACGCCCATCTGAAAATTTGTGTTAGGAGAAGGTAACGAAAAATAATAATTTTATATTGCCCGGGGGTGGCGGGGGGTTTAAGAAACCCTGAAAACAAAACTTCAATCATTAAAAGATTTTTTTCAAGTTAAATCTGAATTTATTTCAAGAAGATACCAACACCAGTGTTTAAAGTTACCTGTACCAGTGTCTAAAGTACCTCATCTAGAAAGGGCGCATGCGCAGCTTTTAACCAGTGCCTAAAGTAAGCCATCTTCAAACTGCGCATGTGCGAAAATTGTTTGCACACAGTCTGCTCAAATAAGTTTCATAATTTTGGTTAAAAACTTATTTTTTCGCTTGAAAATTTAACTATTTTGATGAAAATTTGTTTGTTTTTTTTGGTTGAAAATTAATTTTAACAACTGAGCATTTAGCTATTCCCGAAACTATTCCATCTTTGGTTGGTCATCTTTTTTTGGTTGAAAATTGAACCATTTGATTGAAACTTAATGTATTTTTTTTTTTTAAATTTCCTTTTTTTGCTACAAAATCAATTTGTTGTAAAAAATGTAACTGCTTGGTTAATAATTAATCTTCTTTGTTTAAAATTTATCTCTTAGGTTGAAAATTCAAATATTTTTCGAAAATTCAACTGTTTTGTAGTAAGCTTGTCTTTTTGGTTTGGAAGTTCAACAATTTGGTTGAAATTGTTTGTTTTTTTGCCTGAAAAATCTTTTTTGATTTGAAAATTTATCTCCTTTGGTAAAAATTTCATCTATTTTTGAAAATTCGTCATTTGGATTCAAAAGTTCATCTCATTTGATAGAAATTGTATCCTTTTTGGTTAAAAATACAACTCTTTGGTTAAAAATGAATCGGTTTTGGTTGAGAATTCAATGATTTGCTTGAAAATTCGTCTTTTTATAATGAAAATATTTTCTTGGTTAAAATATCAACCATTACCTTTTTTATTGAGAATTTGTCTCTTTCGGTTGAAAATTCAACTTCTTGGTTGAAAGTTGATCTACTTTGTTATTTCATAATATGTAAATAAATCTCAAAGTAGTTGAGTAATAAATTTAATTTATTTAGTTTGTCATACATACTTTTAATTAAATTGAATATTTAATTAATACATTTTGGATAATCGTAGTATGTACGATATATACTCGTATTCGAGGCGACCCTTACAAATATTTTACCTATCCCCTATACTTCTCTAGAATAAAGCAACTTCATAAATTTCCTATGACTTTTTCTTACCTAAAAATAATAATGCCCAAGTACCAAATTAAGTTATAAAATCGCATCAAAACGATGTACAATAGATATGAAAAGAAATTTCGGGATGTAAATATTTTTGATTTAACGTCTGGGAAATAATAATTTGGAAGTTTTAAGGAAAAACCTTATTTCATCGACTTCTTCCAGACCATTTATTCCGAATTTTGTACATAAAAATGACGTTTTTTTAGTTGTCAACTGTTTGTAACGTTTTGATATCCTTTTTTAAATATAGTAAATAGCAGTTTATTGAGAGGTGATTTAGCGCTTTATAGTAAGCATGAGTTACTTAATGGACATAGGTCTACATCCCAGCGACTACGTCCATCATAGATTTCGGTTTACTTTTTGTAATGCAAAAAACAAAACTTCAATTTATGCATTATTTTGCGAGTTGTTTTTCAGAAACTATTCAGAGGAAGTTACCGTTTAGCCTTAACAGTGAATTTTCGAAAACTGCATAGCCAGCTGTGATTCGCTCGCAGTGAATCCCCAAAATAATATTTATCTGAAGTTGGATAAAAACAATGCAAACAATTAAAACTACAATTGCCTGACGGCAGATAATTTTTATCACGAGGCGGATTAAAGTTATCCGTCGTCGGATAATCGTCGTTGTCAATTGTTTACAACGTTCTTATCCAACCTCAGACAAATAATATTTTGGTGATTTACTGTGAGCGAATCATAGCTGGCTATGCAGTTTTCGGACATTCAATGTTAAGGCTAAACGGCAACTTCCTCTGAATAGTTTCTGCAAAACAACTCGCAAAATAATGCATAAATTGAAGTTTTGTTTTTTGCATTCCAAAAAGTAAACCGAAATCTATGATGGCTTCTCTTGAAAATATAATTCATTAAAACAAATTTTTATGAACAAAATCTTATATTATCCTAATTCCGAAATTTTGGGCGCTCAAAATTAGGGAAGTTCACCATGCGAAAAGTAATATTGAACCTGATATGAGTAAAACCGGATTTGTTCCATTCTTATGGATACTCTTTATTACACTCTCAATTTTCTCTCCATTCTTTCTTTATCTTTAACTCGGTCGCTTTTCTCGGTTTTTTATTTTGCTTGCTACTTCCGGGCTCTTGTGGCTCAATTTTTGGTGCACGATCTGCCCTTTCAGATGATACTGCTATTTGATTGGGTGGAGGGGAGGCTCCAAGTATAAGTCCAGCCCGATTCTTGTGCACCAAAAATGGTATGCCTTTTACAGTAGCAACGTACGTTCGAAGAATAATCCCGCGTTCTGGTCGTTGATTCCCATTTAACTTGAAAACATTGTTCAGGCGTCTATACTCGTCTCGTATGAACACAATTTGTAAGTTTTCACGTAATATATTAAATTGAAAGCATCTGTGGTACTCAGTGTCAGGAATTAGCAGAACATTATTAAATGTACGGCGATATTTCCACTCTCCTGCAGAAAGAGTAGATCCTTCCACGTGGAATTCTTCCTCTTGTATATTCTCGATGAGTGTTGGTTGTGCATTAGGATCTGGAGCTGGCATCCGCGAATAATGGCCCGCAGCATTTAATCCTGTAAAAATAAGATATAAATATCAGTACGATGTTGAACAATTTAATGTTCAAATATTCATTCAATCAGTTATTCGTTTCAATGCTCTCTTCCTTATGGAGCCATTCAATAACTACGTCACGCTATTTTCAACACTTTTTCTTCCCCTCTCCTTCCTTTTCACAGATCATCACACAAAGCCTGAACTCCCGCATTGTCACGTGAAAAATACGAACACCCACCCTCTATTTCACGTTAACATTTTTTTCGATTTCATTTGATAAACGCCTGAAATAAGACATAAAAATACAAAAATAATATTTTAACAAACTTCACAGCTCAAAATTCTCTCAAAACAGGGAAAAAGGTCACACTGAACGAAATTAGGGCAATAATAGGGAAATACATTAGTTTAAATAAAATTAACGTATAGATTATACCATATTGAACTCAATATGAAACGCTAAAGATTTTAAGTCGAAATATATTCAGGATGGCCACTGATCGGGAAATCCGGGAATTATCTTGGAAGTTTGAGCACTGAGAAAAATCCGGAGAACAACCGGGATTTTTTTTTACCTGGGAATTTTTTAGATTTTTTTTTTACTTTTGCAACAAATATCGTCTCGCACTTCGAAAAAATGTGTTGGGAGTATTTGAAGATTGACATTCGACCAATACCAAACGTTATTATTGCATAATAAAGTTATAATTTAGGGATAGTCTAATTGTTTTGAAATAAATTGAAAATCCGATTTTCGAAAAAAAAAACTGATTTGAACCTGGAGAGTATCATAAGCTCTCGTGTTATATATTTTTATTTAAAAAGTTTGCTATTATATTTTGGGTTCAGAATTAATCTCTTTTGGTTCAAAATTCGACTATGTGGTTGAAAGCTCAATTATTTTGTTGCAAATTCAACTATTTTCTTAAATATTGATCATCTAAGTTGAGAATTAGTTTTTTTTTTTAATTCAACTATTTTTTTATGGAAAATTTACCTTTCTGTAGAAAGCTCGTCTTTTTGGCTTGAAATTTTAAAATTTTTAATGCAATTTTCTCTCTTTATTGACTGAAAAATCTTTTTTGGTTGAAAATTAATATATGTAGTTGGAAACTTAGCTATTGGTTAAAAATTCAACTGATTGGGTTGAAAATGCAGATTTTGGTTATAAATTTATATTTTCGGGTGGAATGTTAGATTTTTTCGTTGAAAATTTGTTTTCTTGGCTTGAAAATTCAATAATTTTGGTAAAAATTAAACTATTTGCTTCAAAATTTATTTTTTTGTTGTTGAGAATGCGTATTTGTTGGTAGAAAATTAATCTTCTTGGTTGACAATGCTTTATTTTGCTTGAAAAGTGGACTATATAGTGGAAAATTGACCTTTTTTGTAAAATGCTCGTCTTTCTGGCTGGAAATTACAACATTTTTAATACAAATCTTTTTCTCTATTAACTAACAAATCTTTTTTGTTGTTGTTGAAAAGTTGTATTTTTGATTTGAAAATTCATCTCTTTTGTTAGCAATTGCATCTTTCTTGGTTAAAAATGTAACTTTTTGCTTGAAAATGAATCTGTCTTGGTTGAGGATTTAACCAGGTTGTTGAAAATTCGTGTGTTTTGGTACAATTAAACTGTTTTGATCTATAATAAACATATTTTCTCTGCTAAAATATCATCTAATACATTTTTTGTTAAGAATTCACTTTTTTTTTTGAAAATTCAAGCACTTGGTTGGAAGTTAAACTATACTTTAATAAATAATTAATAAGAAACTGTAAAATCTTACCAAACTTTTAATCCCTTCAAATCGTTTCACATTATTTTTAGATGACCCCTAATGAACTTCATGAAAAAAATGTATTCGGAAAATGTGAATTTCGAAAAGGGGGCGAGGGGGAGTTAAAACTTGCGGACCCTAAAAAAGAGGAGTGCAATATTCAATAAAGCAGCTCAACTTCTAACAAAAGTAGTTGAATTTTCAACCACAAAAAATGAATTTTCAACCAAGAAAATTAAATTTTTACCAAAAACGACTCATTTCAACCAAAGAGATGAATTTTTAACTGAAATGATAAATCTGGAATGAAAAAATTAATTTGGAACAAATTAGCTCGAAGTTTAGCAAA
Organism: Andricus curvator; assembly: GCA_932195095.1. Taxonomy (NCBI): domain Eukaryota; kingdom Metazoa; phylum Arthropoda; class Insecta; order Hymenoptera; family Cynipidae; genus Andricus; species Andricus curvator. Next base: position 29,169 of record CAKNYM010051680.1, read on the forward strand.
CTTGTTGAATTTTCAGCCGAAAAAGATGAATGTTCTACTAAAAAGTACGAATTTTTAACCAAACAGTTGAGTTTTCTAGAAAATTGTTACATTTTCAAGCCAAAAAGACTTTTTTTGTACAAAACAGTTTCATTTTTAACCTAAAAATGTAAATTTGCGACAAAAAAGTTAATTTTCAACAAAAAATAAACTGATTTTTTACAAAATAGCTTAATTTAAAAAAAAAACTTTTCATCAATAATGAAAAAAATGTCAACCAAAATGTGATATTTTCAAGCGGAAAAGCCGAATTTTCTACACAAAATTTAAATCTTCAACCTGGCATTCTAAATTTTTAAGGAAAAAGACCGTTTTCATCTAAATAGTTGAATTTTCTACCAAAATAGTTAAATTTCGAACCAAAAAGAAGAATTTTCAATCAAAAAGATCAATTTTCAACTACAGTGATGAATCTTCAATAAAAAAATTAACATTGAACACAGTAGCTCAAATATAATAATTTGGTTGAACTTTCAACCAAAAAAAATGAATTGTCAACGAAGAATGTAATAACGGATACTACAGTCAATTTTGTAATTCATTAATCTTTACATTTATTTTTTTATTTCAATCGTAAATATTTGAATTGTCAACCAAATTGTTAAAAAAATTTACAAAATAGTTGAATTTCCAATTAAAAAGACGTGGTGTAAAATTTCAGAAAAAAAATTTCATACAATTTATGCATGGCCTCTATCGAATTTTTTAAATGTTTAGACTAATTGAATAGGCAGTTTTCTAATAATCGTTAGTGTCTAACTTCTCTGTAATTGAATAAGTGAAGTTTCACTAGTAAGTAGTGAAATTTCACTAATTTAAATTTATATAAAGGCCGAGATAAAGGCTTTTAAGAAATATAAAAATCACTTGAGATTGGAACTTACCATCAAGATTAAACAAAACCAGGAACGCGAGGAGTATACTTCTGATAAGGAATTTCATTTTTTCGAAAAAAGAATTCGTGAACGGTGTCTGATAAGTTGAAAATACATTTACTTATATATATAGTAATCTGGATCCCTATTAAATTACGTAGCTGTACTGTGACTCGTTAGACATTAGAAATTACCGAAATTTACAATGTGTGTAACCCACGTAAAAGGGGCTATAAAATATCTTTTAAGCATGAAAATTAAAACAAATTTGAGGAGAGCGATTAACAAATCTCGGATTGTACTTTTCGTTTGATGAAATTTTGAATAAATACATTTTTTTATATAGCTCTATAAATTTGTGCTGACATTAATTTTCTTGAATGTACGTCAGAAGTGTGTGTATTTGAAATACAAATTTTACGGAATTGCCAAATGCCTAAAATTATTTATTAATTACTTTATTACACAGATATGTTTTGGAATACCTTAGTACCACTTTAACTTTAAACATAATTAATTTTGAAATCATCTGGTTCTATAATTCTTTCAAATTATATAACTCTAGTTTAAACAATGTGCACACTTCTCTGACCATCTTCTCTGTAATTCAATTAGTGAAATTTTACCAGTAATAAGTGAAACTTCACTGATTTAGATTTAGAAAGAAGCTTTTGAATAATATAAAAATGACTTGAAATTAAAACTTAATAACAAGATTAAACAAAATTGTGAACGACATGAATATATTGATTACGCAACTGCACTATGACTCGTAAAACTTAGAAATTTTTCTAATTTACAATATTTGCAGACACGTATTAGAGCAAATAAAATATTTTTCAACCATACAAAATTAAAAAAATTTAAAAACAGGGGTAAACATACCTTGGACTGTATTTTTCTTTTGATAAAATTATGAACAAATATTCCTCGCATTAAAAAAAGGATACATAATTTAATTTTCTTTACGACAGCTTGCAGTGGAATTTACCACTTTTAAAAATTCCTGAAAGAAATTGGCAATTTGCTCTCAAAGAGGTCACCTTTGATTATGTAAATATTACATTTTGAACACTTGTTTTTAATACAAAAACTCGCTTCCTTCTTGAGTTTTCAACGTTTCAAAGTGGCATTTTCAATATTCATCATTTTTTAGCAGTTTCATTTTCAAAGGTTAAATTTAAAACTGTTGAAAATTGAAGGAAATTGGAAGTTCAAAATTTACAACATTTAAAAATTTATATAACAATGTTTCTCTATTTTTATTGTTGAAAATTCCTTTTTTTCGACAAAAAATACTGACATAAACGAAAATCTTTACAGCATTCGAAATCTTGTTCAAATTATAATGATTTGTGTTAAAAACTAACAATTTCCCTTTAAAAGTCTCAATGTTACTTTAAATTGTTAAAATTATTTGAATATTTCTTTAAATCTAATGATTTTGAATAAAAATGTAAATTTCTTACGAAAAACACTAACATCATCCAAAATTTTTAAAGCTTGTAAATTCTATTATTTTAAATCACAGTTATTAGATTGAATTCTAATGATTATTTTAAATACCGAATTCAGGTTAAACACACCGTAATAACCTGAAGTTATTAAAAATTTTAACTGCTCTCTGAATTTGAATCAGTAAGAAATGGGTCGCTGAATCAAGTCAGTAAGAGTTTCCAGTGATTGACAGTGCAATCTCACTGATTCAAATTTAGTGACGCAAAACGTTAACATAACGTTAGAATCAGTTGTTCAAAATAGTAAATCTTCTTTGAAATTGAATGATTATTGTTTAAAATAACCGATTTCATGCAACAAATGTTAACACAACCTAAGGTTTATTATCATTTTTCTGATTAAAATGGATTATTTGTAGATTTAATTTTCAAAATTTCAAATTTCTTATATAAAATAACTTCAAACAATAACAAGCCTATCAGGTTTTCAACAACAATGATTGCGAGATTTTCGAAATATTTTGTTACACCAATTTTTTTTGATAGATAGATACTATAAAATACAGAAATTTAGTAATAATATTAATTTTATACGTGATAATTGGTGTTAATTCATGTCGACCAGGGTAGTATTAATAAAAAGTGTGGTAGTTTTGCTGACTAGCAAAACTACCACACTTTTTATTAATTTTATATTTTAATTTAAAAATTGCAGGAGAGGCAGAAAAAAGAATAATCGCGCGTGTTGGCTTTCCAGTCAAATCAAATTATTTGAACTTTGTTTAAAAAAAAAGGACAAAAAAAAGATGCATGAGATTGCAACAATGAGGATTTTAGATTCTGGTTCACAGAAATCAAATCTGGTACAATCAAGCAGAACAGAAAGTGCAGTTGTGATTCTATCTACTCGTACATACGTTGTCAAAATTGAAGCTAAACAAAATTCGAATCATTTATTGACCAGATCGCATCGCCTAGCACTTTGAAAGCTGTCAACTATATATTTCTGTGGCGTGGTACAGCTTTATGCGTATCATGCATCTGCATAGTATAAACCGCGTGTGTATCGCGATAAGCGCTTGGATACGAGCCTGGTTCGAATTTCGATAGGAAATATCAATAAGCATGAACGTCACCATAATCCTTCCGTTCCGGCATTTTTTATCTTTTTATCAGGCAGAGTGTATCCTGCCAGCAATGTAGCTAGCCGCAGCGCGATGAAAAGATGGCTCTTATTAAATTGTACTTAAGTCGCAAAGTGCTCGCAAATTACGTCCGAAAGTAATTACAATTGCCTTAAGAGAATAAATTACGTTGGCTGTAGCTAGCAGAAGACAGAAGAGCCCCACTACAGGCTGCGGTTAGAACTCGGGTCTTCTCAAATTAACGATTCACAATGCAGATTAACCCGCGTTAACGTTTTAAAGACCGCTTGCATTTTAATTCCTCAATTTTTCTAGATTCTCAGAAAAGTCTCTTTTGCTTCCTCATAGAGGAAGCTTTTCATTTGTAACATTTACCCAAATTTTTAAATTCATTTAATTAAACCTTCCTCAATGTAAAAATGTCTAATACAATGTTCTAAGCAATTGTCCGGATGTGTGTGTGGATGTGTGGATGTCACACTTTTTTGTGAACACGATAACTTGAAAACGGTCGCAGATAAATTGATGAAATTTGGAGGGCTTATTTTCCCGACTAATATCTTGAAACTGACCGAAGGATTTCTAAAAATATTTGTTGCATTTTTTCTGAGCACTTAATAATATTTGAAAAATCGGTTTTTTATAGTAAAACTTTTTTCATTGACATAATTCAAAGTTGATGCAAGAATATAAAAGATTCCTTGGTTCGAGACGAATCGATTGACCTGTAATATTGATACATTTTATTAAAGAGTAGTGAAGTTATTGTCATTTATATATTTTGAAAATCGGGTTTTTATAGTAAAACTTTTTTCATTGGCATACTTCGAAGTTGATGCAAAAATATAAAAGATTCCTCAGATCGAGACAAATCGATTGACCTATAATATTAATACATTTTATTAAAGAGTAAGGAAGCTATGGTAATGCATAACATTTGAAAATACGGTTTTTCATAGTAAAACTTTTTTCATTAACATAATTCAAAGTTGATGCAAAAATATAAAAGATTCCTTGGCTCGAGACGAATCAATTTTATTAAACAGTAGGGAAGTTATGCTCATTTATAATATTTTAATCATCTGTTTCAAACAGAGAAAACTTTTTTCATAGGCATGATTCAAAGTTGACGCGTGAAATAAAAAATACTTTTTGATTATAAATTTTCAAATAGAGTAATTCTGACAATTTTTGTAAAGAAATAACAAAGCTGGAAAACGTATAGGGTGCGATAGAACTTTTCCCTTCCCTTTATCAACTCGAAAAATTATCATTTCAAATACAAAATTTGATTTGTCTGATTTTGTCTTTGTATTACCAAAAATTGTTGTATTATTTTGTAATTTTGTATTTTTTGTAAATTTCTATTTTTAAATTGAGCAACATGAAGACTTTGATTTGTCTATTATTGAAAAAAAATAACTAATGCTTCCTCTATGAGGAAGCAAATACATTTGCTAACCGGAAGCGAAGTGCTCGTGAAATGAGTACCATATAATTATAAATGCAAACAAAGTGGAAACACTCGAGATCGAATTCACAGCTAGTTTATAATATTAAAAGATCTGAGTAATATGCGTTTGCTTCTCAGTTTATTTTATTTCTTGATATTTAATAACTCGAAATAGACCACCGCAACAGCTTTTAAATGTCAAAGTTGATTGCCAGGGATCACAGTCTATCCCCTTTTTCCCCCCTCAAGTTTAAAAAATCTTTTAATACACCTGAAATTGTCAATTTCGACCCAATTTTCCCCATTTCTTACAATGTTTTGATTTATTTTTCCGAATCATAGATATAAATTCAATGCATTATAAAACTAGACGCTTTGAAAGAGATTCTTTTTTATGACACCAATTTCAAATATTTTCTAAACGATTTAATTGGTAATTTTGTAGATTAGAAAGACATCGTTGACAATGAAGAAATCGCTAGCGATTCAATCGAGAAACTAAATCCGAAAGATAAATAAATTCAGGGGTAATAAGGAAATTTTTCACGAAAATAGGAGAAGAAATTCTTTTAAATACAATTAATGTTGATACTAATATTAAATTCAAATTAGAACGCTTCAAATGCCTAATACTTCAACATATTGCAATTTTTAACATAGTAGCGCAATTTCTAATAAAGTAATTGAATTTTCAACAAAAAAAATGAATTTTCAACCGAGGAAATTAATTTTCTACAAAAAACGACTGATTTTAACCAAACAGATGAATTTTGGACTAAAATGATAAATCTGTAATGAAAAAAATCAATTTTAAACAAATTAGCTCAAGGTTTAACAAACTTGTTGAATTTTCAGCCAAAAATAATTAATTTTCCACTAGAAAAGACGAATTTTCAAGAAAAAAGTTGAATTTTTGACCCGAAAATAGGAATTTTCAACAAAAAAGTTAATTTTTAACTAAATGTTTTAATTTTTAACCAAATAGTTGAATTTTCTATGAAATGGTCACATTTTTAGGCCAAAAAGACGCTTTTTATACAAAACAGTTTCATTTTCAACCAAAAAATGTGAAGCACCAAAAAAGTTAATTTTCAACAAAAAATAAACTAATTTTCAACAAAATAGCTCGATTTTTATTCTAAAAAAACTTTCCATCAATGATGAAATAAATTTCAACTGAAATGTGGAATTTTCAAGCGGAAAAGATAAATTTTCTACACAAAATTTAAATCTTCAACCCGGCATTATAAATTTTTAACGAAAAAGATCATTTTCATCTAAATAGTTGAATTTTCTACCAAAATAGTTAAATTTCGAACCAAAGGGAAGAATTTTCAATCAAAAAGATAAGTTTTCAACTAAACTGATGAACCTTCAATAAAAAAATTAACATTGAACACAGTAGCTCAAATTTAATAATTGCGTTGGACTTTAAGCCCAAAGCAATGAATTCTCAACAAAGAACGTGATAGTCGATACTACAGTCAATTTTTTAATTCATCAATCTTTACTTTTATCTTTTTATTTCAATTGCAAATAGTTGAATTCAGCCAAAAATACGATTTTTCTATAAAACTGTCGAATTTTCAACAAAAAAGTTCATCTTCAAGCAAATATTTGAATTTTCAACCACATTCTTGAAATTTTCTACAAAGTAGTTAAATTTGAACACAGCAGCTAAAATTTGACAATTTGGTTGAACTTCCAACACAAGAACATGAATTCTCAACGGCAAATGTAATAGTCGATATTACAATCAATCTTTTCTTTTATCATTTAATCTGAAATAATTAATAGTTGTATTTAACAAAAAAGTCAATTTTCAACTAAATACTTGAACTTTCTACAAAAACTGATGGATTTTCAACCCATAAAGACGAATCTTTAACGAAATAGAAAACAAATTTTAACTTTAAACTATACTGTTGAATTTTCAACCAAAAAAGATTTTTCAGTGCAGAAAGAAAATTAATGACTAACCAAAAAAGATTAATTATCAACCAAAAATAGAATAGTAGATTTTTCAACCGAGAAGAATAAACTTTCAACCAAAAAACAGGTATTTACCATTGGGGGGGACCTCTATGGGGCCCCATACTAAGTGACGCGGACCTGAGAATAACTAGACGACTAGTGTACGCAGTTGCGTAAAAGTGTAACCACGTACGCGTCGAATTTTAGGATGACGGAACAAAATTTTGCCAAAAATTTGGCCATTCATATTCTGAAACCATCTTTAAGATTCCAAAAGTCTATGGTGATGATTCTACGAGAGACAGTTAAGTTAAATAATGGTTTAGGCGATTTAAAAGTGGTCGTACTTTAGTGGAAAAAGATCCTCGCTTTGGCAGGCCCACAACGGCCAAAACACCTGAAAATGTGGAATGAGTGCGGGTATTAAATAATGGAAATCGTTGTTTAACATTAAGAGAGATAGAGAATAACCTTGGGATTCCAAAAACTATTGTTTCGGAAATTTCGAGCCAATATTTGGGGATTAGCACCTAGGATTCAAAACTCGTTCCACTTTCTTGACGGAAGACCAAAATAATTATCGAATTGAAGTCACCCAGGGCAATCTGGAATCAACTCGAAATAACCTGGAAATGATAAAAAAAGGTCATTATTGGAAAGAAGAGTATTGCCGAGAAGTTTTGAAGCAATTACATGATGCAGTAAGAAGGAAACGGCCTGATTTGTGGAAAAGCAGCAAATGGGTCCTTCACCACGACAACGCACCTGCCTATTGATCGCAGCTTATTCAGAAATTTCTGGTGAAACACAACCTTACAGAACTTCGACAGCCTTCATACAGTCCTGGCCTGGCTCCCTGTGATTTCTGGCTGTTTCCCAAATTTAAAGATCGCTAGAAGAACGTTGTGGCTTCCAAAGGGGAACACTTTGATGAGGATATCATAGCCATTTGATCAGAATTAACTCTAACTTCTGGTATACTACAAGGTCGGATACTTTCCGGACAGACCTAATACATGGCTGGTTTTACATGTTAGCTGTGATCCCTGAATTATATTTAATTTGATGAAAAAGCGCTTATAATTGGGAATTGGATTTTGAAAAGGTCCCGGGTTTCTGCACGAAAAGCGATAACGCCGTCGTTAAAAAGTGCGATCATTGGTCCTAACCGGTGGCAGAAAAGCGATAAACCGAGGACGGCTGCCAATATACGCTTTCTCCCAAAACGTTTTCTCGAAGCGTGGAATTGAATTAGCCCAGTGTCGTGCCCTGCTTCCACTGTCGTGGATTGCGAAGTTAAACCGCAATGCAATATCGGAATTTTTGAAACGGTTCACTGCCACTGCCTCGCGAAATTGCAGCGAGAACGACGTTCGCCTTTTCTGTTGATAGGGTTTAATCTTCACCTACATGCTCGATTTCAGCATTTATTTATTTTCAGCAGGTTTTAGCAGCTCAAAATTCAGTTCTCAAATGTGTTAGCATTTCAAATTGGCATTACAAAAAAAATGCAATATTTTACAAACTTTATATGTTATAAACCCTAGTTTTCTGTACCTAGTGCTATTAATATTAATATGACATGTAATAGCTATAAATTGACGACATAATTATAAGTGAATAAACAAATAAGGGGTCATCCAAAAATTACGTAAGGTATTTTTCTGAAGTTTTCAACCCTCCCTCCCTGCATATAAGATATCGTGAGATTTGATCCGACCCAACCACCCCCAAAATCTTATTGTTATTTAATCTTATTATTCATCGTAGGCATCATAGTCTCATCTTTTTTTGTCGGTTTCCACCTAAATGCAAACTGAATTACTATAAAATTATACCCAAATAAGAAAATAATAATAATAAATAAGAAAATCCCAATAAGAAAATCCAACTATTTTCAGTTGAAAGTTCATTCTTTCACGTTGATAATTTTATTACTTGGTTCAAAGTTTTATTATTTTAATGTTTTCTTGAAAATTCGTCTTTTTTACATGAAAATTAAACAATTTGTTTCCAATTATTTTTTCCTCTTTGGTTTAAATTATTTTTTTGTAAAAATTTCATCTTTTTTGGTGAAACATCCATTTTTTTGGTGAAACAATAATCTATTTCGTTTAAAAAATAACATTTATTTTGTTGAAAATTCACATTTTCGGCTCGAAAATTTAACCATTTGGTAGAAAATTCACCTGTATCATTGAAAATGTATTATGAAAATTCGTCTTTTTAGTTAAAAATTTATTTCTCTGGTCGAAAGTTTAAGTATTTTGTTGAAATATCGTTTTTTTCATTATAAATTAAGTTTTTCACTGAAAATGTAACTATTCCATTTTTGGTTACAAATTGATCTTCTTTAGTTGAAAATTCAACTATTTAGTTGGAAATTCATGTCATTTGTAAAAAAATTCATCTTTTTGGTGGGAAACTAGTCCTCTTGGTCGAAAATTTAATTATTTAGTTGAAAATTGAACTATTTTCTTAAAAATTCATTTTTTTAATTGAAGAATCATCATTTTTGTTGAAAATCAATTTTTTTTGGTTGAAAATTGAACTATTTTGTTGAAAATTCATGTATTTGGTTAAAAATTATTCTTTTTTGGTCGAAAAGTAATCTTCTTCATTGAAAATTTATCTTTTTGGTTGAAAGTTCATTTCTTTCAGGATTCAGGTTATTTGTTGAAAATTCGCCTTTTTGTTCAAATTCATCGTTTTTTGATTCGATATAAAAATATTTTTGGATGGAAATATAAATTATTAAACTTTTTGTTGAAAATTCATCTTTTAAGGTTGAAAATTTATTTCTTTGGCTAGAATTTAATTTTTTTAACTGAAAATTTTACTCTTGGATTAATCTCCCTCTTGCATGCTCATTTTGCATGAAATTATTCAGGATAAAATAGAATTCTGATCGATCTTAATTTAAAAATAAAAATAAACTTTTTTGTGAATAATTCATATTTTATAGTTGGAAATCTAAATGTTTTGTATAAAATTCATCTTTTTGGCTCAAAAATTCAACAATTTGGTAGAAAATTCAATTGTATGATCGAAAATTTAGGCAATTTGTTGGAAATTTTGTTGTTGTTATATATTATATTATATTTTTTGTTATATTATATTGAGAATTCTTAATTTTTAGTAGAAAATTAATTTCTTTGGTTAAAAATTCATCTTTCACTAAGTAGATACCTCGTTTTTCAACGAATATAAACTTTCGCAAATTTTTTAGATTTTTTCAAACAAGCTCATTGGGAATGTGTATAAAAATGTCAAAGTTTAATAAAATTGTCCAGGTTACACTGGAATTTTAATCAAAAGTTTCTAGAGTGTTTGAAAAGGCCTAGTTTAATTTGAGTAAGACATTTCCCGCGATAATTTATCGTGGTGTGCTGCCTCTATCACATTTCTGACGGCGCTTTGCACCAAACCAGTTTTAACGAGAGTTGTTTTGGGTTGTTTCAGTAATTACTCGGAAATTACGTCAGCCAAACCACAGACAACGATCACTAGTTTGCACCAACCTGAGCTTATCATATTTTTTTTCAAATTTAACAAAAGTTTCACGTAACATCAGTTCTAAAATTATTGTTGTACGCCTACTGACAAATTTTGCAGACTGTAAGGAATATAAAACAATTTTCATTGATCAAATCACTTTTCTTTCAAGTAATTAGTTAATGTTTCCTTAGGCCTCCCAGGGGTTAACCGATAGCAATCTTGATTTCCACCTTATTAAATTCAAGAATTCAAAAGAATAAGTAAAAAAATCACTGTATCATTTTCACCGTTCAGAATTGAAGAATTTGAAATATGTGAACCTTCGAAGTTTAATTATTCTAAAAGCTTTGAAAATGATATGCTTTCTGATTGAAAACTTTCAAATTAATGAATTCAAACTAAAATTAAACAATTCGAAACTTCGTTTAAAAATTGAAGCATTCTGAAATGTTGATCTTGAAACTAAGTCTTCAAAAATAATTAGATTTCAAAATGTTCGTCGAAATTTTTAAAATTCAATTGTGTTAATCCAAAGGGCAAAATTAATAACTTGAAAGTTAGCGATAAAGCATTTCGTCGTGAGACAAAAAACACGCAAAAAACGAGGGAAAACATAGGAGCTTCAGGTCGGTGATAGGAAGAGATAAGTGATGAGAGAGGAGACTCGAGAGAGGAGAGAGTGTACAGTATACAGTATGCATTTACCTTCACCTCTTCGCACTCGTCTATATTTTCGCAATAGCTTCACACTCGCTTCGCACTCGCTTCGCACTCGCTTCGCACTCGCTTCGCACTCGCTTCGCACCCGCTTCGCACTCTTGCGCTAACCTCCAACGAGCCAGAGACTAGCGCCTCATACTACAAGCTTCACGCTCGTCAGAAATCGTCTGTTTTGCGTTCTTACATCAAATTAAGCTATTTGAAACATCTAAAAAACTATCGATTAAAAACATCCACCCACTCCTTGCACGATATCTCCGGAAAAAATAAGATAAAGTAGTTTTTAAAAAAACGTTGGAAAGTTTATCAAATTTCTCGTCAAATGAGTCGTATTTGAAATATTATTGCTGAAAAGAGTCTGAGTCAGTGAGTGAGAACGACCGGTCTCGTTTCTGATTTTTGCCAATTTTCAAGATTCAACTGAAACTCCTGGAAAAATCTAGGGAAATAATGATAAAAATGGTAAAGTAACGCAGAATAAATCTTTCAGTCTTTCTCTCTCTTTCTTCAAATCGAGCTCAAGAAACTGTCAAAATGTTTACTGGTTTTCGAATTATCAGAAAAAATGTAGAGGCGTATGCAAGGCGAAAACCGCTCAGTCAAGCGTCAACGTGGATTGCCTTTGGCAATAAAAGTTGCCTTTGGCAGCGATTTTTGTCTTGCGCGCGCCTCTAAATTTTTTATGATAATTCGTGAACTAGAGAACATTTTTACAGTTTATAAGGCCTCATTTTAAAGGGAAGGCTTCTAGGTTCATTTTGCGCAAGTTTAAAGTATCCTGAAGTTTTGAAATCCTCTTAGTTTCTTATCCAGCAATTTATTCACATCCAATCTTTCTACTTGCGTATTGATTATTTATAATCGTATATCAAAAATGCAGGGAAGTAAAATACCGTTCATATTTTAAAGATCGCCTCTTTCTTTCAGATACGTCTTCTTGGCTAGGTCTTTTTATCAGCCCAGACATAATGTAACATTGTGAAGCACTGTCGCTCGCAGCTGCTGTGTTCTAGCTGATGGTGTTTCTTTCCGAAGCAGCGATATATCTAAAATAGCAAGAAACTTCGAGTCGTGCCTCTTCTTTCGTCGCTTCGTCGCCTCGCTTCGATAACGCGACCGACCCTTTTCCACCCCCGTTCTTTTCACCCTTCTTCCCACCGACTTCCCAACGATCCGTGGAATTCGAACATTTCCTGTACAGCGAAATGATTGATAGGTCGATATTTTATCTTCGCGGCTCTCCGAACACGACCGACCGATTGTAGGAGATGGGTGGAGACAGAGCCGAGTCATTCTTGCTTTCATGCCGACGCTACATAGACCATTGTTCGCTCCAAGTACTTCGCAAGCTAAGACCTATCGTAAAGATTGCTATCGTTCTTGGGACTATTTCATGTTTTACGTTCGTTTCTTTTCCTAGCGCAGACCGATATTGATGTCCATATCAACTTTTATATACCCGTACTAAAATATTTGTCTATGGAATTGTATAATAAAATGCAATTCAAACTTTCAAATCTGCAACCACATTAGGGAAAACACGGCGTGCCTCGACTGAATTCAAACCAAAAGGGCTTGCATATGCCGGTTTTTTTCTGAATATACTTCTGGGATGCTTCACGATCATTTTGAGCCCAAAAAGAAAAAAAGCGCTTGGGCCCTTTTTGAGAAAACTCTTTTTTTGATTTTTTGAAGAGGTTAATCAACATATTTTAATGAAAATAAGTTAAACGTGGAATTTCATTGGCTCAAACCATTCAGTCTGGCATCCAAAAGAGGGCTACAGGTGCTGAACATCTTACGAGAAACGAAACCCTCCAATATTTTTGAAAATGGTGAAAAAAGTGGGAAAAAAACAGTTTTTTGAAAATTGCCTTATTCTAGTTCATTCCATGTCCCAAACACCTTGAGAAGAATTGAGGTGCTGAAAATTTTCTGCAAAATGAAAGAAAATCGAATGTTCTATCTCTAAAAGTTTGGGAGTTATCATCCTAAGAAGTCGATTTTAGGCGAATAATTTGAATGAATAAAATATATATATATAGTTTTGGGAAAACAATTTATTCCCTATACATATCTGGTAAAAATTGACGGATATATAATTAAAGAAGATTTAATTTTGAGTAGATCTAAAAAAGACATTGCTCTGGCTCTAATCGAACGAAAATTATGGCCTTTTGAATATGACCCTTTTTATGGAATCTTGTTTAACATCAATTTTATAAATAAAATTTCTCGTTTTTCAAAAGAACTCATTTCGTCAGCCTTTGAGGTGAAAGTTGCCAGTAAGTTATTTGAAAAAGACCTAATTTTGAGTAGATCTAAAAAAAAAACAATGCTCTAGCTGTAATAGAACCAAAATTATGGCTCTTTTTTATGAAATTTTGTTCCATATCAATTTTTTAAACAAAATTTATCGTTTTCCAAAAGAACTCATTTTCCGAGCAATTCAGGAGAAAGTTGCCACCAGATAGGTTAAGGAGAACCTGATATTTATCAAATCTACAAAAATAATAATGCTCTAGCTCTAATCGCATCGAAATTATGGCCTCCTGAAAATTACGGTTCTTATGGAATTTTGTTGAATTTTTTTTTTTTAATTTTCGTTTCTGAAGGATGAGACATGGAAAAATGTTTTCATCATATTGGGTATCTTGTGCTTGAATTGAATGAAGACATAATTCATTTAAATATGAACTGAAAACTTGTATTAACGACATTATAAACATAATGCACGTTGTACACTGTTAGAAAAATCTCTACTAAATTTAGTATACATGTAATGGAAGCAAGAATGCCTAACATGAAATTAAATTTAGTACACCAGCGTAAAGTAAATTTAGTATATTCATACTGAATTTAGTATACATGTATATGAAATTTAGTATACGCGTGTACTAAATTCAGTATAAATATACTAAATTTACTGTACGCTGGTATACTAAATTTAATTGCTTCCATTACATGTATATTAAATTTAGTAGAGATTTTTCTCACAGTGTAGCCTGATTGCATAGTCTGGATGATTCTTAGAGACTTAATATTTTGTCCAGACGGCTTTAAAATCTGAGTGAACAGACTCCATCATGTCCAATGCTCAGGAACTTATGTATTTTTGGAAACGAGATATTTTATTTTAGAAATTGATAAGATTTTGATTTTGTATTTAATTTGCCAAAAAAATGATGATTAGGATAATTTCATTACAAAAGGATCATATTCAGAAGGCCATAATTTCGATGCAATTAGAGCTAGAGCATTATTTTTTTTTAGATTTGCTAAAAATCAGGTGCTCCTTAACCTATCTGGTGGCAACTTTCTCCTGAATCACTCGGGAAATGAGTTCTTTTGGAAAACGATAAATTTTATTTTAAAAATTGATATTAAGCAAAATTTCATAAAGAAGGGCCATATTCAGAAGGCCATAATTTTGGTTCTATTACAGCTAGAGCATTGTTTTTTTAGATCCACTCAAAATTAAGTCTTTTTTAAATAACTGACTGGCAACTTTCACCTAAAACGCTGAGGAAATGAGTTCTTTTGAAAAACGAGAAATTTTATTTATAAAATTGATGTTAAGCAAAATTTCATAAAAATAGAGTCATATTCAAAACGCCACAATTTTGGTTCTATTAGAGCTAGAGCAATGTTTTTTTAGATCTACTCAAAATGAAGTCTTCTTTAATTAATTATTTGCCCATTTTTACCAGATATGCATAGGGAATAAGTTATTTCCCCAAAACTATATATATATTTTTTTCATTCAAATTATTCGCTTAAAACCGACTTCTTAGGACCATAACTCCCAAACTTTTAGAGATAGAACATTCGATTTTTTTTCATTTTGCAGAAAATTTCAAGCACTTTAATTCTTGTTAAGGGTTTTGGGCATAGGATGAACTGGAATAAGGCAATTTTCAAAAAACTGATTTTCTCCCACTTTTTTCACTATTTTTCAAAAATATTGAAGGGTATCATTTCTCGTAAGATGTTCACCACCTGTAGCCTTTCTTTGTATGTCAATCAAAAAAAGAGTTTTCTCAAAAAAGGCCCAAGCGATTTTTGTCTTTTTGGGCTCAAAATGATCGTGGGGCATCCCAGAAGTATATGCAGAAAAAGATCGGCATATGCAAGCCCTTTTGGGTTAAAGTCAGTCAGGGAAGTTATATAAGAGGCACTTTTGAATAACTGTAGGCAGAGTGTAGAGGCAGAATCATGTAAGTGTCGAAAAAAAACATTTTCAGCAGAAAAAAAAAACGTTCTCAAAATTTGAATTATATATTTTCTTGAAACAATGAAAAGGCACATTTACATAACAGTTGATAGAGCTATATGAATCTATAATAAAAAGGTTAGGAAATGTTCATACTTTCAGAAATATATTGCTAAAAATCGTCCTCTGTCTTGACCATGTAAGTGCCATGAATTTGTTTTTAATTGTTTTTTTGAAACTCCTATTAACATAAAATATACCTGCAAACACCAGAAACGTGGAACGAGACAAATAGAAGGCTCAAAAGTGAACAATTACCATTTTTCAAAAATGAAGGAATTATTTGTTTATAAAATCATTGGTAAATTAACAGATGATTTTTCAGGAAAAAACATCTTTTAAATTGTATAAACAATTTGTTTAAAAATGCGAGATATGAAAAAACTAATAGGTCCATTCGATTCAGTTCAAGAATTTACATAAGGTCTGTGTTTACCTTGCATATTTGAACAAACAATTTAAAAATCAAATTTTTTCCACCACAATGTGAGATGGAATTTCGGAGAATTTTTTAACCACTTGAACGTTTTTTGAAAAAAGTAACAATTTTGTTAAAAAGTCATCATTCTGGTAGAAAAGTGAAGTATTTCGTTGAAATTTCAACTTTTGGGTATAAAATTTAACTATTTTAGTAGAAAATGAACTTTTCAATGAAAATTCATATTTTGGTGTTCAAAATTCAACTTAAATCTTACTTTGTGGAAAATCCAACTCTTTTTTGAAAATTCCTCTATTTGGCTCAAAAGTTCATCTGTTTTTGTAGAAATGTCTTCTGTTTTTAATAAAAATGCAACGGTTTGATTGAAAATTAACCACCGTTGGCTAATGATTTCACTACATAGTTGAAAATTCATTTTTTTTGGTAGAATTCAACTCTTTTTGACTTAAAATTAAAATCTTTTTTGGTCGAAATATCTACTATTAATTATTCGTTTAGGATTCAACATTTTTGGTTAAAACTAAACTTCTTGGTTAAAGGTTACACCACTTTGTCAAAAAAATAATTTTTTTGTTGAAGATTCATAATTTCAGTTGAAAATTCATTTCTTTGGTTAAAAATTTGCGTTTTTTTGTAGAGAATTAATTTTTGTACTAAAAATGTAATTATTCCAGTTAAAGATTAATAATTTTAGTTAAGAATTCATCTCTTTAGTTAAAAGTTCTCATATTTTTTATTTCTTTATTATTTTTTGGTTTGTTCAAAACTTATATTTTTGTGTTCAAAATTCAATTGTTTTACAGAAAATTCCTATTTTGGATTGAAAGTTGAAAGATTCGGATAAAAATTTAACTATTTTGTTGGAAATTGAGTTTTGGGGACACTTCGCATAAATATTTAATTTACGGAAGTGAAATCCTTTTCATCTAAATTCTCTGACCCGAAGAATCATCCTCAAAGACTTTGTCTTGAATCAGTCTATACCAGTTCTTCTTTACCCTTCCAGATGCAAACACTTCTTTTTGAAAACAATTAAAAAGTACCCAATTCAGGTCAAGCTTGTCAAAGGAAAAGTTCAAACAACTTTCGTGAATGAGATCTGTACGAAAGCAACAACTATGTGCTTGTGGTGAACTACAGTTTAGTAAATCTTCTAGATTCAAAGGGTAGTGAATAGTCACTTTTTTTAATTCACTTTTTATTCCCTTTTTCAAGAAAAACTCAATTCAGTCACTTTTTTCAAGGAAAATTCCACTTTTGTCACTTTAATCCATCTCATTTTAGATATTATCTAAAGAAAAAAAGAAAATGTAAGTAATCTAATTATGAAAGTTATAGTAAATTCTGGTAAGAAATTGATATTAAATATCAGAGACACTCTTTCCACTATCGCCCTCTTTTCCCTTTTCTAAATTTTTTTATTATTTCCCCCTTATTTTCAAGAAACTTCCCCTTTTTCTTGTTTTTTTTTTTTTCTTAAATGCGAACTGAATTACTGATATGAATGAGAAAATCCAACTATTCATGGTTAGAAGTTAATTATTTTTCTTTAAAAAATCCACTATTATATTTTTGGTTCGGAATTAATCTTTTACAGTGATTTTTTAATTATTTTGTTGAAAATTCAACTATTTTGTTAAAAAGTCATATTTGTAGTCGAAAATTCTATTGTTTGATTGAACATTCGACTTTTTGGATAAAATTTTCTTTTTGCAGAAAAGTCATTCTTCTTGGTTGAAAATGAACTTTTTTATTGAAAATTCAACCGTTTCGTTGAAAATTAGAAGTCTATTTTTTTTATAATATTCAAATTTTTATCTTGGAAACTCATCTCTTTTTGTTAAAAATTTAGCTCTTTCAGTAGAAATTAATTTTTGTTTCTTGAAAATGCAATTATTTGATTGAAAATTCAGCTGTTTTGGTTAAAAATTACCTTTTTTGTTGCAAATTTATCTTTTCGGGGTGAAAAGTCAAATACTGTCGAAAAAATTCGACTTTTTAGCTTAAAAAGTCAACTATTTTGATGAAAATTTATCTCTTTCGGTACATAATATCTTTTTTTTTGGTATTCAACTCTTTAGTTGAATTTTTTGATTTCCTGTATGGAAATTACTTTTTTTTTAAATTCATTTCTTTTCAAGAAAAATGACATCTTTTTTTTGTTAAAAATTCAACTGTTTGGTTAAAAGTTAATAATCTGTTTTGGTTGAAGATTAAAATATTTTGTTAAAAAAAATGCATTTTTTCGGTTGAAGATTTATCATCTTGGTTGGAAATTAATTTTATTTGTTGAAAATTAAAACTACTTTTTTTGAAAATTATTTGTTTTAATATAAAATTTATCTTTTCTTAGTAGAAGATTCAACTATTTGGTTGAAAATTCATGTATTTTGTTGAAAATGTATCTCTTTTGGTAGAAATTTAATCTTTTTTGGTTAAAAATACGACTGTTTGGTTGAAAATTAGTAGTCTGCTTTTATTGAGAATTCAATTATTTTGTTAACAATAATGTTGTTGTTGAAGAATCATCATTTGAGAAGAAAATTAATCTTTTGCATTGAAACTTGAACTACTTTGTTGAGAATTAATTTTTTTAAATAAAAATTTACCTACTTCTTTTTTTATTGAAAATGTATCTTTTTTAGTAAAAACTTGAAAATCCATGGCTTTTGGTAGAAATGTAGTCTTTTTTGTTCAAAATACAACTGTTTGGTTGAAAATGAATAATTTTATTTGGTTGAGGATTCAACTATTGTCTTGAAGATTCGTCTTCATCGGTTGAAATATTGACTATATTTTTCGGTTGAAATATTGCCTATATTTTTCGTAAAAATTTCATTTTTCTTGGTTAAAAATGCAACTACTTTTTTGAAAGTTGAACCAATTTGTTAAAAACTATGTTTTTTGGTCGAAACTTTATCTCTTTGTTTTAAAATTTACCTATTTTATTGAAAATTATTATTTTTTTAATTAATGATTCTTACTCAACATTTAACCTTATAATTTTTATTGAAAATTTATCTTTTTTACTAGAAAAATCAACTGTTTGGTTCGAAATTCATGTATTTTATCGAAAATTCGTGTCTTTCAGTACAACGTTATTCTTTTCGGTTCAAAATTCATCTATTTTGTTGAAATTGCAATATTTTCACTTGAAATATTAGGAATTTACAGCGTTTTATATTGAATTCATGACGGTACCTACATTAATTTTATTTAAAAGAATTTATTTCCTAATTATTCCCCTATTTTCATGAAAAATCACCCTATTCACCCTGTTTCGAGGGTATTCTAGGATGTGAAGTCTGCAATATTAAAATTATTTTAATTCATGATTTTCTGGGTTTCTAGTTCCTATTGTGAAGCATCGGAATAGGAATACGGCAGTTCAGTGTCAAAGGTTTATTTATCATTTAATAAAATTAATTACAATGTTTCTAAACTTCACTTGAAAAAGTCATTCTAGCAATTGTAACCTTCGTTTTTCACCCCCGAATTCCGGAATACAATTTCATATAATATTTTAAATGCAAGGCGATAAATTAAGTTTGTAATAGAATCAAAATTTTTGAGTAGATAAGTATTCCTACTGACATTACAGACCTCTTTTTGTGTGAAGAGTAGTCACTTTGAGTCACATTTTTGCATAAATTAGTCACTTTTTCCACTTTTTTCAAGTACATTAGTCTGTGGTAGGCCTGTTTCTTCTAAAAAATAAAATACTCTACTTAAAACTAGAATAACTCGGATAAACGGAAATTTAAGACTCTTGAAGTCCAGTAAACTTTACTAACTAAAACTGCTCTAATTAATGGAGAACACTATACAATGCAGCAAAATCGATTATGCGCTGTGTTAACTAAAGATAAACAAAGTTGTATTTCCACTTCCCTCTTTCTCATTTGAGACCTGGAGAATCCCTTAGATGAGTGTCAGTACCAAATCCTTAAAACAGGATCTCACGAGACAAAGTCGCTTAGTTTCTGGTTTCTGAGAACACTCATTTACCACCACACTAACAGTTAGTGAGAATACCTAGCAAGATCTTCAATTCCGGAATCCTTCAGAAGACATTAAGCAGTGTGAGTTATAATTGCGTCGGCAAATAACTGCTATCTCATTTTCGTCTTCCATTCCATCTTTATTTCTCTATAAGATCATGTTCATCTAACTAGATCCATTTCACAAAGCCATCTTCTTGCTTCTCAAGTGACGAAGAGAAGTTAAAATTAATAAAATTTTATCATTCAGCGTTTCATATGAGGGGAAACAAACATGGTTATTCGCTGAACCGCTTGGTTATCCGAACAAGTAATCAAAAGTAATCCACCTCATCAAAGTAATCCAGTGTAATCCTAGATAATTCACTTGTCATCTTATGTAATTTACTTAAAATCCAGTGTAATACAAGTATTACACTTTTGATCCTAAATAATTCTCTTGTAATCCTATGTAATCTACTTATAATACACAGTAATCCACTTGTAATGCTAGATAATCTACTTGTGATGCGCGGTAATCCATTTTTAATCCAGCGTGATCCAAGCAATCTAGTACGATACTAAGTAATCCACTTGTAATCCTCGATAAACATTTAAACATTTTAGGGTATTCCAAAAAAATTCCAAGGAATTTTTAAGAGCTTTAAAACGTTTGAAGATATTTGAAATATTTAAGGATATTTTGAAAGATTTGAAGACATTTTTAATAGATTGTGATAATTTGAAGGATTTATAATATTTTTGTGAATTGCAAAGAATTTCTTCACAATAACTAAGGGATTTCTGAGGATTTCAATGATTTTAAAAGCTCTGGAAGTATTTTCATAAGTTTAAAACGATTTCAGGAAATATCATATTTCATGTTATTTCACGGGATTGTGTGATTGAAGGATTTTGCAGGATGTCAAAGATTTTCAAATATTTCAGGGTATTTACAAAGATTTTAAAGAATTTGAAAGATTTCAGGATATTTTAACAGGTCCAAAATCTTATTAAATAATTTTAATCATTTCAAGAGTTTTCAAAGCAGTTTCAAGATTTTAGGGCTGTTTTTAAATTCCATGGAATTTTCAAGAGCTTCAAATACTTTCATGGGGTTCCAAACGATTTCCAAGTATTTCAAATATTTTAGGGTATTTTAAAATCTTCCAAGGAATTTTTAAGAACTTGAAAAAGTTTCAAAGGATTTCAAAAGATTTTAAATATTTTAGAGTATTTTGGAAGATTCCCACGCAGTTTTAAAGAATGCAAAAATTTCCAAGGATTTGAATGATTTTAAGAGATTTAAAAAAAAATTGAATGGGGTTTTAAAGAATTTCCTAGAATTTTGGAAGATATGGAACGAATTTATGAGTCCTGTAATGTTTTAAAATATTTTATGAGATTTCAAGGGTTTTTATCATGTTTCCGAGGATTTCAATGAATTTAAAGGATTAAAAAAAAATTTCCATTTCCAAGAATTATGAGATTTCATAGGATTTCAAAGATTAAAAAATATTTCACGATATTTCCAATGATTTTAGAATATTTGAAAGATTCTAGGGAATTTTCAATAGTTTTAATGAATTTGAAGGTATTTCAAAGGATTTTGAGGATTTTAGGGTAATTTTTGAAAAGTCCAAGGAATTTTCAAGAGCTCTAACAAGTTTCGGGGCGTATCCAAAATTTTCAAAGGATTAAAAATATTTAGGATATTTTTGAATGGCTGCGTCTAGTGGTCCCGAAAAATTGGGAGAGTTGGAAAAGGGGCTGGATTAGTCATCCCGAAAATTCGGGACGACTAGCCAAGCTAATGAAAAATATTGGATTAGTCATCCCGAATTTCGGGACGACGAGACACTTCGTTTTTAAATATTCTAAGGAATTTTCCATTCATTTCAATAATTTGATGGGATTTCAAGGGATTTGAACTATTGTAGGATCTTATAAAATATTCCAAGGCATTTTTAAGATCTTTATAAAGTTTTAGCGGATTTCCAGAAATTTCAAAGGATTTGAAATATTTTAAGTAACTTAAAAAAATTCCAAGGTATTTTTGATTTTAATAATTGCAAGTGATTTAAAATGCAATCCAGTTGTGACTCTAGGTAATCTACTTGTAATCAGGCGTAATCCAAGTAATTTATTTGTAATCCTAATTAATTTTCCTTCAATCTAAAGTAATCCACTTGTAATCCTAGATAATCCACCTGTAAGCAGAATTAATCCACTTGTAATCCTATGTATACTACTTGTAATCCTAGGTCATCTACTTATAATCCGCAGTTATCCAAGTGATTCAGTTCAATCCTAGGTAAACAACATGTAATCCTAGATAATCTGCATGTAAAGCTTGGTAATCCATTTGTAATTTACTTGTAATCTAATTGCAATCTTAGGTAATCCGCTTGTAATCTCAGGTAATCCGCTTGTAATCTCAGATAGCTAACGTGTTATCCTCTTTTAACCCGACTTTATCCAATTTTTATGGAATAATTCACTTGTAATCTGAAGAAATCCACTTTTAATCCACCGTAATCCAGAAAATCTGAGGTAATTTGAGTAACCTAGTCTAATCTTAAGTAATCCATTTATAATACGTCTAATCTACTTGTAATCTGGAGTAATACACCTCCGTTGGACAGCATTTTTATAAGGGTTGTTTCCATCTCGGTTTCCTATAAAGACAATTGGTACAGGAAATAGAAAAATTCTGCAAAATATAAAAATTGATATTGGTACTGTCGAATCTGATAGTTGTGTAAAATTGAGACGTGTCCGCTGCCGCGACAGCGTGTTTTGTTGTAAAAAGTTCGAACTCGCGGATTAACGATGCTGGTTGCGATCGAGTTACGAACTCCACCGAGTACTTGCACCCTTGTGATTGATGGAAGAGCTCGGTCTGCACTGTTGGAACATAGTCGTAACGCTCTCCTTTTTTTCGAGGCGTAGCTGAGTCTGTTGTTTCGTCATTTATTCATGTCACGATTTACCTACAGCAGTGGTTTTAAAATCGTGTCAGGGCGTGCCTTATCGATTCGTATTTCTGCAGTTTTTTACACTCCTGACAAATGGCTGATCCTTCCTGCCAGTGACAACTGAAAAATCTATGAGAATTGGGAAGGAAAATTGCGAACAGCAGCATTTGCGTCATAGAGCAGGGTAGCTGCTGGTCAGGGAAAACCTGAGATCAGGGAACAGTCAGGGAATTTTATTGGCCAGGGAATAGTCAGGGATTTTGAAAAAAATCGTAGAAGTCAGAAAAATTTATGTATGAAACACTTCATTTGACTGTCAGGAATAGGAAGGTCTGCCACACAGTCATTTTTATTCGCACTGTTTTTTCTCAAATCACTTGTTAATCACTTTAAAGATAAAGTCACTCTAGTCACTTCTCCTTCAGTGAAGACCTATTTCTGAATTTTCTTGAATTCTTTTGAAATATTTCATGGTAAAGTTTCAAAATTACTTACAAAAATTCAATACTCAATACTTGAATAGCTCCGTATTAAGAAAAATTATACCTGGAAAAATCTAGAGGTGCCTGGAAAAAAAACCTGAAAAAATCAGGAAATTAACAGCTTACTACAGTAAGCTTAGATTTCTATCTTTATTATTATTATTATTATACCATTAAGCCATAATATTTAAAAAAAACTATTATTCTACTGAATACTAAGATGTACACTTATTTTGTGTTTCAGGTACGTATGACTCATACCGTGGAATATTTTCTATTTCCAAATAGAACTTGATGACCGCATTGGTATGTAAAATATGTTGTTGGGCAATTTCAAGCCCCTTGAATCAAAATTTTTTTAATTTGGACTGAGTTTTTTAAATTGAATTTTTAATATGGAAATCAGGGCATCTATTTAACTGAAAAATCTAGAATTGTCAGGAAATATTTTTTAAAGTCAGGGAATGTATTCGAGCGTTCTTAAAGTTGTAAAAAATTTGAATGTCAAATTATATGCTGTCTTATTCGTAATAGTAACTTCATAGTACTTGTATTATACTCATTTATATCAAACTTCTTTTTATCATTTTCACTTGCTCCAGAAAAATATATTTTATTCAGAATATTAACATGTCAAATATGCATTGAATTTTCGGAATTGTAATAAAATAAAAATGAAATAAAAATTTGTTTTTAACATTATTCAAATTCATGTTCTTTAGAAACAAATTTAAAAAAATGGTTTATTATTTAGTATTATCATTTTACTGTAATATTCAATAATGATGAATGTATAACCAAAGATTTGAAAGAATTTGAAAGATTTCAGGATATTTTAAAAGATTCCAAGGAATTTTTTAATGATTTATTAATTTGCAGTGATTTAAAAAGAAACTAAAGAAGTATTAAGAGCTGTCTAAAGTTTCACGGGATTTCAATCAATTTGAAATATTTTAGGGTATTTTAAAAGATTCCAAGTCATTTTCAAGAACTTTGAATAGTTTCAAGGGATTTCACAAGATTTTAATTATTTTAGGGAATTCCTAAAGATTCCAAAGAATTTTTAATTGATAACAATGATTTGTATAGATTTCAAAGGATTCGAAATATTTTAGGTTATCTTAAAAGATGCCAAGGCATTTTCAAGAGACTGAAAATTTCGATTGATTTTCAAGGATTTTAAGGGATTCGAAAATATTTGCATGCTGTTGTAGATTTTTAAGGTATTTCAAAATATTCCGAAGGATATTATAAAATTGCAATGATTTCAAGAGATTTTAAATACTCTCAAGGTATTTGAATAAATTTCACAGAATTGAAAAACATATCATCAGATTTCATAGAATTTCACGGGATTTTATAATATTTTAATGGATTTAAAAAAATTTATTCACAAGAAGTGAAGAATTTCGTAGGGTTTCAAATATTTGAACAGATTTTCAAACATTTTTTATAATTCCTTTAAATTCATTCACCATTCACCCTGAATTCTTATGAATTTATCATGGATCTTTTTCAATTCTTTTGAATTCTTTGGAATTCCCTTCAATTTATCAAAATCTCTTGAATTCTTCTAAATAGGCTAAATCCTATTCAATTCAATTGATATTTTAAAAGTTTTTGCTTAATTCATGTTGAAGTCTTTAAAAATCACCTTGAATTCATATGCATTACGTCTTTTTTTTTATCCCATAAATTTATTTAAACTCATTTTGAACTTACTAAATTCAATTAATTTTTTCATATTTTTGGATTCTTTTCAATTCACTTGTATTTTTTAAGAATTCCAGTTCATTTGAATTTGTTTGAACTTAACTTGAATTGTTTTGAAGTCTTATAAATCCAATTCTTCAAAATTATTTTTAATTGAAAAAAGCATTTGTCACATTATTAATGCACATTAACATTAGCAATATTAGAATTTTGATATTTAAATATTAATGGTCAGGGGAAAAAAAAAATTAGCCGGGGAAAAGTCGAGGAATTTCCAAAACACAGTTTTGCGGCCATCCTGATAGAGGCTGAGAGCTGATGAAAAAGAAAAAAGTGCATTTTTCGGAAGTTAGGAAAAAGTGAAATATTGGTTCGGATGTGAATCTTCATAATAGTCTCAAAGGTAATTTGAATATTGAATACTGATTGAATATTCCGTGCTACGTATTTTTGAGATTGACGACAAGTATTAAATCCTTGCGAACATTCTGCAATATCGACATGCTCTACTCAATTTTCTCGGGAATTTTTACACGAGAATTTAAGGTAACTGGCTTTCCATATCGAAACAGATATCGAAAGATCGGTGATCCAATATCTTCTGATCGCTTTTCTATCCAAGAGATATATTCGCTCTCATCCGAGGCTGACATGTTTCTTTAGTTGTAATAAATAATGATTATTTATAATATTCGTATATTTTCACTTTGTAGCCTTATGCGAGGATTCTGATGGTCAATTCGAAACTGGATACTTTTTCAGATAAAGTTTTATAGTATCACAGGGCGGCCGCAGTTCAGGAAAAAGCTGGAAATCAGGGAAAAGTCAGGGAATTTTGTTGGTCAGGGAAATTTACGAAAAAGTCCGCCGTTTTGAAAAAAATGGCAAATTCAGGTAATTTCTATAAGAGGCACTTCAAGTATCTGTCAAGAATAATCAGGGCTACCACACAGTCAATGGTAGGCAATTTTTTTTCTCTCAAATCCATTTTGTAGTCAGTTTTTAAAGATAAAGTCACCATAGTCACTTATTTGAACGAAAATATCACTTTATAGTCACTTTTCTTTCAATAAATTAGTACATGGATGAACCACTATTGAATTTATTTCTATACCTATTTCTGTATTTTCTTGATTTCTTTTGAAATATTTTAGGGTATTTCAAATTAGAAAATTTTAATAGATTTAAATAATTTGAAAGGATTTCAGAAGATTTGAGAGAGTTTAGGGTATTCCAAAAAATTTCAAGGAATTTTCAAGAGCTTTAAAAAATGTCAAGGGATTTCAAAATATTTCAAGGAGGTTTCCAAGGATATTAATGACTTTAATGTATTTAAAACAATTTTCATTGAGGTTTAAAGAATTTTCTAGAATTTCAAAAAGTATTTTTAAAGATCCCAAGGGATTTTATAAGATTTCCAAGGATTTCAATGATTTTGAGGGATTTTAATAGCCTCCAAAGTGTTTTAATCAATTTCACAGGATTTCAAGAAATACCATTAACAAATCTTAAAACATTTCAAGGAATTATCAACTGATTTCAAACATTGAAAGGATTTCAAAGCACTTTAATGACTTCAAGTAATTTTTAAAAACACCAAGGAAGTTTCAAGAACTTTAGAACGTTTTAAGGGATTTCAAAAGATTTTAAAAGATTTTAAAGGATTTGAAATATTTGAGAATATTTCGAAAGATTTTAAAAGTTTTCAAGGCATTTCCAAGAGATTTTAAAAGTGACAAGGCATTTCCAATGATTTTGATGATTTTAAGGGATTTGTCAAAAGTTGCATTTGATTGTAGAAAATTTTGGAAGATATAGAACGATTTACAGGACCTATACGGTTTTAGAATATTTTTAAAGGTTCGAAGGGATTTTCCAAGATTTTCAAGGATTTTAATGATTTTATGGAACTTGAAATGCTCTCAAGGAATTTTAAACAGTTTTTCAAGATATGAGGGAATATAATCAGATTTAGTACAAATTCACGGGATTTTATAATTTTGTAATGGATTTAAAAGTATTAATTCAAAATAGGAGAGGGATTTCGTAGGATTTTAAAGATTTGAAGAGATTTTCAAATATTGTTTGCAATTAATTTGAATTAATTTGGATTTTACCCTGAATTCTTATTAATTTATTCTGAATTCTTCTTGAATTCTTTGGAATTCCTTGTGTTATTTGAATTCACTTAAATTCTTATAAATTCACTCGATTCTACGCAATTCAATTCAATTGTTTTAGTTTTTGTTTAATTCATCTTGAAATCTTTTAAAGTCACCTTGAATTTTTAAACATTTTATATAATATTTTGGAATTTTTCAAAACTCATTTAAAAGTTTCTGAATTCAATGAATTTTTTCATATTTATGAATTGGTTTCAGTTCACTTGAATTTTCTAAAAATTCACCTTCAGTTTGTGTGAATATCATCGAATTCTTTTCATTTCCCATTCTCATTAATTCTTTTGAATTAAAAAGAACCTCAGTCACCTTAATAATGCACATAGTCACTTTTAGTCACTTTTGGATTAGAAATTAGTCACTTTTCCTTTTCTTTTAATTAAATTATGCTTGTGACAGCCCTGGAAAAAACTTAAAATTTATAAACTTAGAATCAGAACTGTTTTATTCAATTTACAATAGATTCTATATTAAAAATATTACAAGATTATAAGTTTGGTCGTAAGATATTAATGGCCAGGGGAAATGAAAAATCAGGAAAAAGTGAGGGAATTTTAAAAATGAAGTTTGGCGGCCACCTTGCATTAAAATATGTTAAGAAAATAGTATACAAGGGTTTTTTTGCTTAAAAATTAGGTTTAGAGTTAGAGTTGACTTTTTTACCTTTTAATTAGCGCCTTTGAGACTTTATTTGTGGATCACGTAGCTGTGCAGCCAAGAGTCTCAACTTTTGCTTCATAGATGTTTTCTTCCTCACATATACGTTTCCACACCGGAAAATAAATCCCTATAAAATGTGTATGTGCTCACAAAGGTATGCGTCACCGGATCCGTTGAACAAGCATGCAAACTGGAATCAAGAATACCCTTCTTCGACGATCGGATGTCGTATTATAGGAAGACGAAGATCCGATGTTTTTGCTTTAACATATTGGAAAGATCGAAAAGCGACTTTTCGAAAAATGTAGTAGGTAAAAGCAGATACTTCGGATTTCCTATTTTCCTATATTACATTGCATCATCATTTTTAAAGGGTACTTGATACATGCTCTCAATTTATATATATTTCTTCAAAATTTGGAACAAAAAACTACGTCACAATATCAGCGGGGGCAAAATGTGACCGCACCCATGGAAAATCTAAATGTGAACAACAATTTTTTTAAATGTTCGATAAAATAAAAATTAGTGATCTTATTTTAGAAGTACCCGCAATTAGGGTAATTTCGGACATGTGGGGTTAAGTCAGATATACCTAAATTGACAGTTTAAATTACTTCAGGGGTTTTAACCAAAATATAGAACAAGTTCAAGCCTTTATAAAGCCTTAACTGGTTCTATATTCTGGTTAAAACCCCCGTTAGGCATTAAAACTATCAATTTAGGAATGTCCGAATTTATCCCACATGTATGAAATTAGCCCGATTGAAGGTGCAGCATCAGAATACAGACTTCATACTTTTTATGAAGAGAAATTGATTTTTCAATAATTAATCGTACCAATGGGCTACCATATTCAACTGATTAGTACCGAATTTTCAAGATAAGTCTGTATAAATCTGACTGATAGATCTTCGATTCATTTCAATCCAATTCAGGGCTTCTAGAATTAGTAACGTCTCCATAGGGAACAATCATCGTTATAATTCCAAAATTCAGACAGAAGTCTTGAATTTTACCTTTCTTTGAACGTCTTCTTCTTCCCATTCCATGGTGTCTCTAGATGTGGTGTCCATGTTTGACAATATCCCTCTGGATTTGGCTATGGAATGTGTAGAAGAAAAATTAAATCTGTATAGAAATTTAACAAAAATATCAGAAAACGAAATACTTGTCGCGGTTAGAACAGTTTTTAACAGCACACTTCTTTCTTTCAATCAATGTTATTGCAAACAAACATCAAGCTGCCCAATGGGGTCTCCATTATCTCCAATCATATCGAATATCGTATTAGAAGACATAGAACCTAGAGCGTTGTCACTTTTAAATTTCAAGCCTCTGTTTTATAAACGTTATGTGGATGATGTGTTTGCTATAATTCCAACTAAAAAAATTCAGGAATTTGTCAACGTATTTAACATAATTGATGAGTCGGTTCAATTTACTCACGAGATTGAGGAAAACAACACCCTAAACTACTTTGATTTGTCAGTGATAAAAAAAGATGATGGACGAATTCTTACAAACTGGTATAAAAAACCTACATTTTCTGGTCAGTATTTAAATTACAACTCACACCATCCTTTTGAACAAAAAATAGGACCAATCAAAAATTTAATTGACAGAGGCATAAAACTTAGCGATGTTCAGTTTAGAAAAGATAATATTAAACAAATTAAAGAAACCTTAATTATCAACAATTATCCATTACCTCTTATAAATTGTATAATTAAAGAAAGAACACATGAAATTTATAACAATTCTAGTAAGAGTAAAAAGTCAAAATGGTTAGAAACATTAAATAAAAATGATAAGAGCTTAACTCTTCCGTATATACAAGGTTTATCAGAAAGAATGAGAAGTTCTCATGAAAAATTTAATATAAACGTATATTTCAAAAACAATAATAAATTAGAGAATTTGTACAACACCAAGAAAAAAAGATCCAGAATCAATAGAAAATTTATCGGGTGTTGTTTACCTCATAAAATGTAAAGGTTGTTCAAAGATTTACATAGGTGAAACTAGCAGAAGACTAAAAACGCGAATAGCTGAACATAAAAGAGATTGCAGCAAAAGAAAATATTACATACAGAAGAAAAATTATAGAATCTATTTTTTTTTAAAGTACAATAATTTGTGTGTCAATTTACAAATTGAAAGAATGCATATTAATGATGTTCATCAATGCTTATTAAATTGATTTGTTTTTTCAATTTCAAAGTTTTGGGCGCGTTGCTGTGACTTTAGCTATAAAGACTATAATTACTCAATATCTAATCATATAATCAAATATGACGTCATATTACCTTCTCTGTACTAAATCGGTTTTCTCAAAATGTCGTCCTGGCTCAGTTCAGCGACCCCAAAAACGTATAGAAATGTTTGTCTCGTCTGGTGGACAAGACTTTTTTCGTGTACCTGTTCCCCAAGCCAGTTTTTGAAAATAATATTGGAAATTTCACTCTTTGGTTTAACATTCGTCTTTTCGGATAGAATATTGAACTAATTCGGTTAAAAATGTAATTATTCTGTTTAAAATGCGTTCTTTTTGCTTGAAAATTTAACTATTTGGTTGTTGAAAATTCAAGTATTTGTTTGAAAAATCATCTTTCTTGGTTGAAAGTTCCACTACTTGGTTGAAAATAAACTTTTTGGTTGAAAATTCATGTTTCCGGGTTGAAATATAAACTGTTTTCTAGCGCCTTTTTCGTTTGAAAGTTTAACAATGTAGCTTAAATTTTCTTCTCTCTTGACTAACAAATCTTTGCTGGTTGAAAATTCTACTTTTTTGGTTGAAAATTCATCTCTTTTAGTAGCATTTTTATCTTTTTTGGTTAAAAATGTAACTGTCGGTTAAAAATTAATCTGTTTAGATTGAGAATTCAAATATTTTAATTAAATTCTTCTTCTTTTTTGTTGAATTAAACTATTTTTTATTCAAAATAAAAATATTTTTGTTTTAAATGTCAATGTTTACATTTTTTGGTAAGAATTCATCTTTTTGGTCAAATTTGACGGTTTTTAATTTAAAATAAAAACTTTTCTCGATTTAAATATCTACTAATGCATTTTTCGTTGAGAATTAATCTTTTTATTGAACATTCAACTACTTGGTTGAAAGTTGAACTTCTTTGTTAACCCGTTCACGCCGATAATGCCCCTTTGGGTACACCACTCTTTCGGCAATTATAACTCATGCAATTCAAGGTATAAAAAATTGAGAGACAAATATTTTTAAAGCTTAAGATCTCTTCTTTCCGATGGTGGGCATAAAAATATGATAAAATGTTGTTAACTATGGAAAAATATTGTTTAAACAAAAAAAACACGATTTTTTCTAATTTTTTAAATATGAAATCGAGTTTTTTTAATAGTTCCCAGTGTGCAATCTACTTGGAACCTCAATAACCGGTGGAATAAATGCCTAAGCTTTCAGAATACATGGTTCCGAGATTAATTTTTTATCTTAGTGTGTTCAAAATGGCTCGTTAATGACAAAATTTTTGCGAAGACATTCATGAATTTTTTTCAAAAAGTATGATCTTTTCGAGAAAGTGTGAAAGGAGAAAAAGTTCTTAGAATCACTCAAAGAATACGTGAGAATTTTTTTTAGGAAGTTTTAAATTATTTTTTTGATTTTGCAATTTGTCAATTTTTGAAAAATTAAAAAATTGCTCCAAAAATTCTAAAGAAATTCAGGTGAATTTTTTGTTTGATTCTAACAAATTTTTATTCTTAGTAATTTTTGCTATAAGCTCATGGTTCTCAAGTAAAAAATGCTCAAATGTCATCATTCTTGATCACTTTTGTGAATTTGTTTCTTGAGAACCATGAGCTTATAGCAAAAATTTTCAAAAATAAAAAGTTGTTAGAATCGAACAAAAAATTCACCTGATTTTTTTTAGAATTTTTGGAGCAATTTTTTAATTTTCAAAAATTGACAAATTGCAAAATCAAAAAAATAATTTAAAAGTTTCTGGAAAAATTTTCCCGTATTCTTTGAGTGACTCTAAGAACTTTTTCTCCTTTCGCACTTTCTCGAAAAGATCATACTTTTTGAGAAAAAAATTCATGAATGTCTTCGCAAAAATGTTGTCATTAACGAGCCATTTTGAACACACTAAGATGAAAAATTGTTCTCGGAACCATGTATTCTGAAAGCTTAGGCATTTATTCCACCGGTTATTGAGGTTCCAAGTAGATTGCACACTGGGAACCATTCGGAAAACTCGATTTTATAAAACAAAAATTAGAAAAAATCGTGTTTTTTTTTGTTTAAACAATATTTATCCATAATTGAGAACATTTTATCACATTTTCATGCACACCATCGGAAAAAAGAGATCTTAAGCTTCAAAAATATGTGTCTCTCAATTTTTAATACCTTGAATTGCATGAGTTATAATTGCAGAAAGAGTGGTGTACCCAAAGGGGCATTCTCGGCGTTAACGGGTTAAGAAGTAATCTTTTTGTTAAAAATTCATCATTTCAGTTGAAAATTTAATTCTTTTGTGAAAATTTTAAATATTTAGTTGAAAATTTAACTGTTTTTTTAAGTGTTCGTCTTTATTGTCAGAAAATTTAGCTATTTTGTTGAAAATTGTCCCTTTTTCTTGACAGTTCAACTATTTGGTTGTAAATGCAACTGTTTGGTGGCTAATTATTTTTGTTCAATTCAGCTATTTGGTTGAACATGCATATTTGTAGTTCGAAAATTCAACTATTACAAATCCAACTATTTTGTTGAAAATTTAATCATTTTGTTCAAAAGTAATCTTTTTTGTTCGAAAATTCTACTGCTTTGTTGAAAAACTTCATCTTTTTGGGTTGAAAATTCACTTTTTTATAGAAGAGTTCTCGACTGAGAATTCAACTGTATTCTTAATAATTCGTATTTTTGGCTTCAGATTCGTCTATTTGGTTAAAAAGGAAACTGTCATTTTGGATTAAAATATCAATCATATTTTTTGTAAGAAAGTTCTTGACTGAGAATCCAAATGTGTTCTAAAAAATTCGTATTTCTGGCTTGAAGATTCGTCTATTTAGTTAAAAGCGAAACTGTCGCAGGAGTTATTTTTGTTTGTTCACATTTTTGTTTTCTTTTAAAATTAGACCATTTGGTTAATAAATCGTTTCTGTAAGTTGAAAATTCAACTATATGGTTATAAATATTTCGCTTTTGCTTGAAAGTTTAACTATTTGACTGTAAATGTAACTGGTTTAAAATAATGTTGTTATTTGGTAAAAATTCAACTATTTGGTTGAAAAATCATCGTTCTTGGTTGAAAATTCATCTATTCGGGTTTAAAAGTCAACTGTTTTCTAGAACATTATACTTTTTCGCTCAAAAACTAAACTTTTTCGTTGATAATTCAATTCTTTGGTAGAAAATTAATCTGTTTCTGAATTTTTCTCCATTATTTCCCCATTTTCGTAAAAAATTACCATATTTCCCCTGTTTTGAGAGCATTTTGGGCTGTGAAGACTGTTAAAATATTATGTTCGTCTTTTTTGTGTTTTATTTCAAATCATTCATCAAATGAAATAAAAGAAGAAAAAAATTAAACATAAAGGGCGCGGGGGGGGGGGGAGTGTCTTAGTATTTTTGACGTGACTCTGGGGGGTTCAAGCTTCGTGTGATGGCCTGTGACGAAGACTGGGAGGGTTGGCAAAAGTGTTTAAGAAAGCGTGACGTAGTTATTAAACAGCCCTTAACTCGGCTATAAAAACCTATCAGGTCTCGAGTTAAAAAGCTGAGAAATGTTTCTGTTACGAGAACATAGAAAGCAAATATGATTTACATGCGGCGGAAGGGATAAATAAATGGCTTGACTCTATAGGGGGATATTCGAATTTGCGGGATTCGCCAGTCGTTCGATACTGCAGCGCAGACGAATTGCTGAGTATGAAAGAAGATTTCCACATACGGAAGTGGAGGAATATTATATGAGGCATCTCTGTATGCGGACCAATGTCTATCCCCTTCGATATGCAGACATTGTCCGTTCCCCGACAAATTTGCGGGAATTTAAATTCCACCAGCATCGCCTCTTTACCCTCGGGTTTTCGTCATCTCGATGGCATTAAACGGATTCCGATAAGCACTTTCAAGACGCCTTATGGACTTTAGTCTACGTACGTATTGTTAAAAGCCTCTCGTCAATATCTTTCCAAAGAATATTATCATGTAGATTTTTTAGATCAGTTTCGAATCTAATTTAACCAGCTATATGTATTTTAAAATTCTTTTCTCTAAGGTCATGGAAATTATTTAGACAGCTCATAATGCATAAGTCTTCTCAAGCTTTCAGCAAACTTTTTAAGTATACTTACATAATTTAGAAAAGTTAATGGATTTCCAGGTCGTTGAAATGTTGTAGTCATGACTGGCTTATATATTATTAAGTAGAAAGTTCTCTTGCCTCTTGAGGGAAATTGATTTTGAGCAAATAATAAGGTCAGCCAAGCTGTATAAATTTATTCAATAGGGGGTCGTGCACAAATTACGTACAGTTTTTCCTCTGTAATTTTGAATCACGTACCCCCTTTTGTGAGGGTCCATTAGTTTTGTGCCCCCCCCCCCCCCATCTGACATAATTTTCACCAAATAAATTTTCTTCGTCGATTTACTTGGGGGACATAAAAAAAAGTACGACGATTTGGATGAAGGGGCTGGGGGGGGGGGGTCTTACTTTTTCTTACATATTAACGAAGCAGTTCAAGTTTAACCAATTAGTTGAATTTTCAGAGATAGAATTGAACATGAAAGACAAATTTGCAACAAAATAGTTGAATCCTCACCCGAAACAGATTCACTTTCAACAAAGCAGTTACATTTTTAACCACAAAAGTTGAATTTTCTACCAAGAGATGAATTTTTAAATAAAAAAGACGAATTATCAACAAGAGTTAAATTTTCAATCAAGAATAATTTTTTCGTCAATAAAGAATGAAAAATTCACCCGAAATGTTACATTTTCATGCAAAAAAGAGGAACTTTATACAAAGCAATTAAATTCTTAACCAGATAATTGAATTATCTTCCAAAAAGATAAATTTTCTACTAAAAAATACAAATTTCCAACAAAATACATACATTCTTAGTCGAATAGTTCAATTTTCAACAAATTTCATAATTGTTCAACCAAGCAGTTACATTTTCATATTAACCCTTAAAGTTATCCCTGGGGTCTTTTATACCCCGCCTTTTTTAATCGTGAGTCATTTTTTCCATTTTTTATTCTTTATGTTATCACAGAGAGGGGATAACTTTAAGGGTTAAAAAAGAAAGTTTTAAAGCCAAAATAGATTAGAATAGAAATAGAATAGAAATTTCCAACTAAAAAGTTCATTTTCAACCAAAAAGATGAATTATCAACTCAATTATGAATCTTCGAAAAAAGAAAAAGAAATTTTCAACTTTCAACCAGTGAGTTAAATTTTCCCATGTAAAGAGATTAATTTTCAATAAAAGAATCTATAGGTCATATTGCAACCAAAAAACATGATTTCAAATCAGAAACAGTTTAATTTAACCAGAAAATGCAAATATTCAACAAAATACTCGAATCTACAACTGAAATAAATTAATTTTCGACCAAACAGTTGCATTTCTCACCAAAACAATTGATTTTCTGCAAGAAAGGTGAATTTTGAACAAAATGCATGAATTTACAGCCAAATAACTAGCTTTTCAACCAAGGGAATTAATTTTCTTTAATATACATTTAAATTATCTTTATGTTCTTAAAAAAACAATTCATATAAACCAATTTTTCAAAAATATTAATTTTACATGTTATATGAATTGTTTTTCAAGAACATACAAATCATTGAAATATTTATAAAAGGCATCACATAAGTGGAATATATCATGACATGAAAAATGATAAGCAAACAATACTAATTTCAATGAGCTGCATCTCTTATGTTTTCTATCAATTTTGCGTTATGATCTGCTGTTTTTGAAAAAAATCGCTATTTTTGTGTGAAAACAGGCAAATCGTGATGAGCGACCTCTGAATATTATCCAATTTATTTCTCGTTCCACCTGCTTCTTTTTGAACCCAAAAGGAAAAAAATCGAAAATAAGAGTTGAGATTCGGACTTCGTTTCTTTTTAAATACCTTCAGTAGATGAGTAAGGTCGATTCCAATCTAAGGTTCCTCTTACCGACATGTTACCGATATCAAGACCATTTCACAGCTCAAGTGGTTCGTGTCCGTGCTAAGTTTGTAGAATGTTCTGGATGCCGTCATAACATGATATTGCGCAATTGTGAGTAACGAATTTTGCATAAACCACTTAGCAACAACAATAATAAATTTAGTTAAAAAAATGCCTTTTTTATTTATTTAATGTATCATCTGTAAGGAAGCAATAAATCATCCTTGTTTTTTTCATAACTGTACTAATTGAGATAATAAATAACGTTGAAGTTGTTTACGTAATATTCGTTACTCACAATTGCGCAATATCATTTTATGGCGCCATCCAAAACTTAGCACGGACAGGAACCACTGTATCTGTGGAATGGTGTAGATGTCGGTACATGTCGGTAACAGGAATCTTGGATTATAACCGGCCTTACTCATCTACTACCCCTCCTTCAGATAATTTTCGCTGTTAATTTGATCAATTCTCTTGTTTTAAGAATTTAGGAAATTTATAAATAATTCTCTTCTTTTGGGAAATTTGATAAATTCATAAATAATTCTCTTCTTTTGGGAATGAGTTTTCGATGTGAGAGATAAGAAAGTTACAACTTTAATAGCAAGAAGCGCTTGCTGATCGAGCAGCCTAAAAAAATCTCAGACATAAATCGTCCCTAGAAGCCGAAGAAAAAGTAACGACATTTCCACCCTGTTTTATGTCATTGGCCCCGATATATGGCTTTCACATTCACAAATAACTCCGTGTATTTCTATCATCCGCGCTTCTCAAGGTTTTGAAAACATGTCATTTTCCTGACTGCGACGGTGTAAATATCGTCCTTTTCCCGCGAGGGTTTCCTCTTTCCTGTCTTTCTTTACCTTCCTGAGAAAAAGTGTCAAGGGAAAACGATTGCAAAACGGACATTGTAGGGGTTGGAAGGCTGAATTTTAACTTTGGATGCTAGAAACAAACAGAATCTGACGAATCGAAAGGGAAGGAAAAATAAATAAAGGGGAAAGAATCAACCGAGGGGTTGCCCTGGGTTTCTTTCAATGTCAACAATTTTTTAGTTAGCCCCTAATTTCAATTGAAACATTTTTCACTTCAAAGTATCTTCAATTTAGAAAACCTTCCGGATTAGATTTTTTTAAAGAAGTTTATTCAGAAAGTTTAGAATTAATTACTGATCTCAGGGTAGCAGTAGGTTACCCGTAGGTTACCTGATTTGTTCCTCTTTGATATAAAATTAATTCTTTTACTTCAAAATTTATCTGTTCCATTTATGGTGAAAATATTTTTTTATGAGTTGACAGTTCATGTTTTTTATTGAAAATTTTTCTTGAGTAAAAAATCAATCTTGTTTGTAGAAAAATAATCTTTTTGTTGAAAACTCGTGTATTTTGTTGAAAATTGGTCTTTTTGTGTAGAAAATTATTCTTCTCATTTAAAAATTCATCTTTTAGGTTGAAAATTCAACTATGCTTGGTTGAGAGTCGAACTACTTTGTTCAAAATTCATATTTTTAAGATTGACCTCTTTGGTTGAAAATTTAACTATTTTGTTCAAACTTCGTTTCTTTATGATAATTAATTTTTTATCTAAAAACTAGTTATTCCATTTTTGGTTAAAAATTTATTCTCTATAAGCTGAAAATTCAGGTATTTTATTGAAAATTCGTCTTGGACAAAAAATATATCTTCTTTCTTGAAAAAGCATCTTTTTGGTTAATAATTCAAATATTTTGTTGAAAATTTGTATATTATATTATTTTAATGGGAATTTCTTAATTTTGTTAAAGAATCTTTTTCTCAGTTCGAAAATTCAACTCTTCTGTTCAACGTTCGTCTTTTTGTATATAAAGTTCATCTTTGTTGAAAATGTTTACCTATCTTGTTAAAGTCGTCTCTTCTGGTCAAAAATTGAACTGTTTTGATGAAAATTCGTCCTTTTCGATAGAAAATTAAACTTTGATGGTAGAAAAGTAATATTTTTTTTTAATTCATCTTGCTTGGTGGAAAATTAAGTTAGTATTACGTTTAGAAACAAAGTAAATTTAAACATATTAAATAACATGTAAATTTTTCTTTCTGGTTAAAAATGTGTTTTTAGAGTCTGAAGAAACATATTTAACCAATAAACAAAATTATTATTATTATTATTAATTATAACCAATCGAAATTAAAGAAACTATTCGATTACTCAGGTGTGCCAATTTCAGATTCTTTAATTTTTATCTATTTTGATTTTACACAATACAGTTTTCAATTTTTTTATTTAAAATTTTAGAATTATTATTTCTGGATATTTAACAATCAAATATTTAAAAATGTTAAATTATTTACTTGTTCAAATCATCAGCTAAAAATCAGACAATTTTTAAATATCACATTGAAAATTGCAAATTATAAAAAGAATACAAAACAAGATTGCTATTTCAATATTGCTCATCCCAATGTTTGAAATTGCACAATTTCAAGCTTTCCAATTCGAATTTGCTTTATATTTACATCCAAAATGATTAAACCTAAAATTGATTATCGAGGTTTTTAATATTAATTTTTGTTTCAATTTATTACGAAAATTGTCCTAGAATTTTCAATATTTGAATTTGAAACTACAACATTGTGAAATTTTAAATTCGAAACTGCCAAAAATTAAAAAATTCCAAACCAAATATTTTCGAATTTAAGCTTTTGAAACCAAAAAACTTTAGTTTCCAGATCTCAAAGATTAAACTGTTTTAAAATTGCGCATTTAAAACTATAATTCTAAATTGAAATAATAGAAGTTTTAAAAATGATAAATATATTATTATTAAGTATGATATCATGTAGTATTAAGTGACATTGAAAGTGATTAGATAGCTTTGTTACTTAAAAATGTGATTTCTGTTAACAAAACCACTGTCATTTACACCGTTCAAGATTGCAGAATTTAAAATATATTGCAAGAAATATTGTGAACCTTTAAATTTTAATGATTGTAAACGCTTTAAAAATGATATGCTTTGTTCTAATTAAAAACATTCTAAATCAATTAAGACAAACTTGAAGCTTTAAAAATTAAATAATGGCCAAAGTTATGAATACCGAAATTTCGGTACAAGCAGCCGGATTTTTCCGATGAGTGTAGACACTTCCTTAAACAATTCCAAACTTTGTTTAAAAATTCAAGAATTTTTTAATTAATATCTCGAAACTAATCGTTAAAAATATTTAATTTTAAAAATTGTGCATCACGATTTTGAAATTCAATCATTTTAATCAAAATTGAAAAATTAATATCTTTGAAATCAACGATATAGCATTTCTATGCAATAAGAACATAGCAATGGTCATATCGATGGGTTCTACGAATATTAGGCTATTGTTCCGTTGCCGTTAAGAAAGCGACTATCATCCCATTACGAATAAGTACTGGTCTATCGTTCCGTTACGGATAAGAACTAGTCTAAATTCATTTAGCTAAGTTTTCAGGAGGAAGAAATGAAATTTCGCATTCGTAAATCAAATCAGGAACTAAAAATAAATGAAAAAGTTTTGAAAGTAATAATATTTATAGCATGATCTTGATAAATAATCCAAAATAAATCTCTTTTCGGTCGTAGCAATGACAAAAATGTGCAGTTTTCTGTTCTCCTGTCTGTGTTGTGTGTCATTTTTGTAATATTTTCAGAAATAAGTTATTAAAAAATTAAGGATATCGTTTCGAAGATGCTCATTGATAGAAATATTAATTAATTATCTTGTTGGTTACAGTTTTCTGTCTTAAGTCAAATTTGTCCAGATAAAATTTTAAACATAACCTATAAGTTATGTCATTATGGAAAATGGAGTTTAGGAACTTTTAGGAATGTATTAAATAGAAAATAATAATATATTTTCACAATTAATTGTGATAAAGTTAATGAACTAAAAGTATTTGTAATCATCGTGATTTATTATTTGAGAAATTTGCATTCGAGATGCTATTGTATGGATGATAGCCTATTATTCGTCGGAACATTTCCTACGAATTCAAAACTCCAGTATTTTGTATTACAGTTTGTAACGCAATCTAGGCTCCTATAACTTTCAAAACAAGAAGTTTTTGAAGATTTTTATTTCTTTTAACACTTCTACGCGTTTACTAAATTTCTTAAAAAATGATGTTAGACTAATTCTTATCCGTAGCGAAACGATAGACTAATGCTTAATCGTAATGGGATGATAGTCGCTTCCTTAACGGTAACGGAAAAATAGCCTAATATTCGTAGAACCCATCGATATAGTATTTTTTAAGTTGGAACTTCGAAAAACTGCTTCTCGAGAAAAACGCATCTAAAGTTGACGAGGGCCATATGTGCACATGTTATATTTTTTCTCCAAACATGAAATATACTCACATCCAATTTCTTTAGGGAAATGAGAACAGTGGCAATAGATTCAGTTTAGGTCTTAGTATCGTCCCTCACTCAAATCCAAAAATAATAATTTTGACCCTGAGTTAAAAAAACGCGAATATCTACTTAACTAGAACCCGCCATAAGGGCCCTTTTCATATGGGTGCCCACACACATTGTTCGAAGAAACCGGAAATTACCGGAAAAAGTTTATTTAGCAACAATTTACAAGCTACAAAACTCGCGAACCCAGGAAAAACTGGGGTTTCTATTAGAATCAATTTGAGTTTCCAAGAAGCTGCAACAAAAAGGAACCCCTCTTGCTGAAAACGAACCCAAAACAATGAATTTGTTTCTACGGAGCCACCAGTTAGACATTTTTTGTAGTTAATAACACAACTTTCACGTTAAAGCACACATGTCATAGAATTCTGATGGTGAATTCTGATTAGTGAAGACAATTAAAGTACAAAATATCATCATAATTAGAATAGATACTGTAGAACTTTTCGACTTAAGTCATCAAGTTTTTTTTTAAAGCTAGGATAATTTGATTTTGTAGGAAATAAAATTTGGTACAAGTAAGGATCACGTTTAAAAAGTCAGTTCCTTGTAGGGGTGAAGGCATCGAAGATGCGATGTAACGTAAAGTAAGAAGAAAGAAGGTCGAAACTGTGGAATACATATTTTATGGAGCAATCACCGCCAACTCTTATCTACAGTTTGTTCAGCTCTTTGGCTGTAAGCTTCCGCGTTCATATATATACATATTGATGTTCGCTGAAAGAAATGCCAGAAGATTTCCGCGTTTATTAATGAAAGCAAGCCTCGGGAAAAAAGGTGGGTATATGGAATGGGGTTGTAGCGAGTATTCGTATTTAGTAATCTTTTGTGTCAATCTTGCTGGAGCATTTTTTTGAAAAATTCCTTTCAATGCCACTTTCTGTCTTCACATTTATGGAGGATTGTGATTATACGAGGGCTCAAATTACGGAAAGTAAGAGCATTAAAGGCATGAAAAGAGCGCCTGAGACGATTATAAAAAATATTATATTAAATTTCCCAGCTCAGAACTCCTTACATAAAATTTCAAGCCCTAAAATCGGAAGAATATACAGCAATTGTTTTTCCAGTACAATAAAATTGCTAGGGACTGTTTTTTGATACTAATTTTAGTGAATATACATGGAAAAAATTTATCCGTGAAGAAGTCACGAACTTGTAGCTAGGTCTCGGATACGAGATAAAAAAATGAAACATTACATCCTTATTTCTATGAGAAATATATGGATAAATTTCGAAGTTTCTTACGAACAGTTCGAATTTCCTACGAATAGTTCCTGAAAATTTCAGACTGAAATATAAAGAGGAAAAATTTTATTTGTGCGATTTAATTTTATATTAATTTATAAATTCGCAACTCAGAAGATTCGAACCCTCAAAAGACTGCTGACTCACAAGTTTCTAAACATAAACCAGGAGTGCGTAAACACGCGCAGCCATCAAGGCCAAACAAAATAGGTATTATAAAATTTCTAGCCACTCATCCGACGAGCTCGAGGAACACATACGAGCGCACACACGCATCGCGCGTTTGGGAGAGTGTGTGTGTGGGCCACGTACAGGCGAACTTAGTTTCGAGTTCCCAGATTTGTCGGGCAAGCTCGTGAGTGCTCTGAGAATCTTTTCCCAATCACTCGTAATATTTTTGTAATTATTCACGTAAAAAAAAGTGATGAACCGTTTTAGAATTTTCACATCGAGTTCGTCGATCTTTCTTAAAGTTCGCAGGTTATTTACGAAAATACATAAATATCCGATGAATTTCTCTCATATCCGAGACCTAGCTACTAGTTCGTGACTTTTTTACGGATAAATTTTTTCCGTGTATTGTGCCAGAAAACAAAGGAGAAATAGTTTCTGCCATTTAGAAATTATATTTTTGAAAATCATCGAGTTAGGGGTCGTGCAAAAACTACATGAAGCGTTTTTCTGTCTGCAAGTTTTGCCGATTATATTTTTTTCGTGAATTTATTTAGGGGTCATTCATTTTCTTATGAAAATTAATTAATAAAGTAGTTTAACTTTTAACCAAGTAGTTGAATTCTCAACCCTAAAAGATGAGTTCTCAACAAGAAATTTAATGGACGAAATTTCAGCAAAGAAAAGATTTTCATTTTTAACCAGACAGTTGCATTTTTAAACAAAAAAGATTACGTTTCTACCAAAAGCAATGCAATTTCAAATCCAAAAGTCAAATTTTTAACAAAAGTGGAATTTTCAACCAAGCAACATTTTTCAGTCAATGAAGAAAAAAATTTCATCCAAAATGATGAATTTTCAAGCCAGAAAGACGAGTTTTCTACAAAATAGTTGAATTTTTAACCAAAAAGGATGAATTCTCAACCAAAAAGATCACTTTTGTACTAAAAAAAAATGATCAACAAAATGCATACATTTTTGAACAAATAGTTGAATTTTCGACCGAATAGTGGAATTTTCTACCACAGTTTTTAATTTTCAAGCCAAAAAGACGAATTTTCCATACATCGCTTGAATTTTCAACTCGGAAATATAAAATTTTATCAAAAAAGTTCATTTTCAACGAAAAAATTCAATTTTGAAGCAAATAGTTAAATATTCAGTTGGAAAAAAAAAAAATTTAACCAAAGAGATGAATTATCAACGAAAATTATAAATTTTTAACCAAAAAAATGATGTTTTAGGAAAGTGGTACAAATTTAACCAAACAGTTACCTTTTCAAGCTTAAAATATGAATATTCAATGAAAAATATAATAGTTGATATTTGAGCCAAAAAGGATTTTAGTTTTAAATAAAAAACAGTTAAATGTAAAAAAAAACAACAAATTATCAACCAAAATGTTGAATTTTTACAATGGGTTTTATAAAAACACCTTACGTGATTTGTGGATAAGCCCCTTATCCATTTATTCATTAATTATTATTTCGTCAATATATGGTTATTACATGTAATATTAATACTAATATTACTTGGTTCTACTAATATTATTAGGTAAATTGCAAGTAATATTCTTAAAATTGTCAATAAAGTAATGCACATTTTTTTACATTTATTGTACTAGGGATTACAGTACGCTAGTACTCCCCCCCCCCCCCCTCCCATGTAAGACAACATAGAAAAATTTTTAACCTACTGCCCTACCAAAAACATTTTACGTAATTTACACGGAAATAATAAGTTGTCGCAACTTTACTTGACTGCCTGAGACTTGAGGATAGGCCGCAATTTTCCAAAAATTTCGTATAACGTTAATTATTGATTAATAAATTCGAATAACATTATTAGGACAATCCTCAAAATAATAAAAGGAGCCCACGAATTATTCCATGACTCTCTAAAATCACCTCGTTATTTCGAGGATTGTCTTGAACATTGTAATAAACGCACAGAAAAACAGCGGGATCATTTTTGTTGCAGGTCATTTGTTATGTTCTCGAAATCAGATTTTCTTCTCAATGTGGCCTATCCTAAAGTCTTACAATTAGACAGTCAAGTAAACTTTCGAACGCTTAGTTTTCCTACAGTAATTTTTAATTTATTAATAGCTGTTTATTAATTTAAAAGGGGAAACTATAATAGGTACAATTTCCATATCAATTGTTGAGTATGTTTTTAAGTATTCTCAGTTTTGTGTTCTGAAAAACAATTACGCAGTAATGATACACCCACAGGATATTTTTAATTATTTTGATCAATATCAGTGGTTGATTCATTTACGAGAAAAAAATATAATAGGCACAATTTACAGTCCAATTTTCGAGCATGCTTCATGTGTGTTCAGTTGCATGTTTTAAAAAACAATTATGAATTAGTAATATACCTACCGTAATTTTTTTCATTGTTTTTATCAATATCTGTCGTTTCGTCATTTACGACGAAAAAATATAATAGGTACAATATACAGTTTAACTTTCAAATGTGTTTCATGTATTTTCACTATGCACGTCCCCCTAGTGGAAACTCCAATCGAAGAGTCAATCCCATCAGTCTGATAATTTTTTTCATTTTCTAAATACTGCACTTCCAAGTTTCATTTCCTCTAGGAAATTTATTTACCCTGATCTGAAAAAGAGTTTCGAATTCATTTCATTAAGTGACTTGACATAACTATTTACTTCCAATATATCCTTGTGACCGTTTCTGTATTCGCCGGAGCGCTGAAGAAAGTTGGATTGAAAGTGTTTGAATGGACCATAAACGTGGGAGACCAACTATACAGTCTGAAGTGGAGGATTCAGATTTTGATACATATAACCAAGAAAACGACAAATACGATTTGAGCGAAAGGACTGAAAGAATTTCCATCGTTGGCGTCTGCAGTCGTTTGACGGATATA
Organism: Andricus curvator; assembly: GCA_932195095.1. Classification (NCBI taxonomy): domain Eukaryota; kingdom Metazoa; phylum Arthropoda; class Insecta; order Hymenoptera; family Cynipidae; genus Andricus; species Andricus curvator. Next base: position 73,954 of record CAKNYM010051680.1, read on the forward strand.
TGTAACTTTTCGATTTGGCGAGTGACACAATGACTCGCGTGTATAAATACGTGGGCTGTGGAAAAGGAAAGAGGGTACCATCTATAAACGTGATTCGAGAGGGCTTTACGAAACCAACAAATGTCAACGAATCGTAATTTTGCCTCTCCAAGACGAACCCTCCGCATTTCCCTGTCTCTGTCTTGCTTGTTCATCTTTTTCCAGACCGGGAAATGTCAATTTCGTTCGAAGGATATTGGATTCTATGAATACAGACTCGTCTTGCGGCAAGAATTATGAGGTGCCCAACTACCTGTTCTCCGTCGATACTTTTATCTTGAAACTTGAACTTTTATTACCACAATTTTTACAATGCAAATTTTCCCTGCGCCTTGGGTGCTTGACAAATGTGTCAGTTTAGTGCTGTTCTAGACCATAAAAAAGCATTCTTCAAAACTACGTTTCACTTGAAAATGGGGTAGTAACTTGTAAAGTTTAGCATGTAAAATATACGCAAGTTTTCGAGAAATATGGGCAATAAAAACAATGTGGATTCTGTTTTGGAATTCCAAATAAACGTGTTTACAGATGCAGCTTAGTGTGTGACTTAATCTACAACGAAGAGTAATGCAAGGCAAATGTTTAGCGGTTGAATGGCATGACAGTTGAGCGAGTCTTCATGGTAGAGTCTTGCAATTCTCTTAGACAAACAGCATTCAGAGTTTAATTCAAAGCTTTATAACAAGACGGTGGAACTAACATATCTCTCATAGTCAACCTACTGCAAACTTAATTAACTAACTAATTATTTAACACAAACAAAGTGTATTCACTGGCTTCCGACGAGTCTTCATGAACAAATGATCTACGTTTTAAGCAAATGTATTGAACGATTATTTAACTCATGACAATAACAATAAATTAGCCGAAGTGGGCACCGCGCCCTAAAAAGTAGGGTTTCGTAGCCTATTAGACTTTAATAAGGTCGTTCAAAGCTCCTCCCATACATTCCCAATCCTACTCTTCCTATATTCCCCTAATTCTCCTCCACAAACTTCACAATTCGCCCCCTCCCCAACTTCTTTCTTCTTTACTTGCCCCTCTCCTCGCAACCACAGTTAACACAATCCTTCCCCCACTTCCCTTCCCCTCCCCTACTCACCCTAATTACTAATCAATTCCCTCACTTCCCCTCCCTAATCACCCCTCACTTCCTATAATTTCCCTTCACTTTCCGTATTTCCTCATTTATTCTCACGTCACATACTTCCCCTCCCATTATTGCTCATCACTCCCCCTACTCCCCTTTCCCTTCATTTCATCTCACTTCCCCGACAGCTCCTTCCCATGTTTCTCCTCACTTCCCCTACTTTCCACCCGCTTTTTCTCTACCTTCCCGCGCCTCATTTCCTCACACTCCCCCCTCCTTTCACTCTCCCTGCTTCCCTCCCCTTACTTCCCTACTTCCCCTCCCCTCATTTTCCTCAATTTTCCACCCCTCACTTCACATACTTCTCCCCTTATATCCTATCACTCATCCTACTTCCCCTCCCATAATTATTAGAGAGATTTATAATCCAATAAAGAAAAATTGAAATGTTTCTCCCACACAGAAATTTAAAATTTTCTAAAACATTCCATTTTGGTCCTAGAAAGTTGCAAATCTCATTCCAAGAGTGTGAGTAGAAACTACGCAAATTTATGTAAACACTTTTAGAAAGAAAAAATATAATTTTCAGAGTTGAATATTCATTTAAAAAAAAAATTTTTTTTTTGTGTTTAAGAATTTAACCATTCTAGTTTAAGATTCACCATTTTAGTTGAAAATTCAACTATTTTTGGTTGGAAGTTAATTCTTTTTAGTTAAAAATGCAACTGTTTTGTTGAAAATTCAACTATTCAGTTGATAATTAACTTCATTGTTGCAAATTCATATTTGTGTTTTGAAAATTAAACTGCTTTATAGAAAATTCGCCTTTTGGTTTCAAATTTTTATAATCTGGTCAAACTTTTTTTTCTATCTTGACTTAAAAATCATTTTGGTTGAAAATTCAACGCTTTCCTTGAAAATATGTCTTTTTGATTTAAACAACTATTATATTACCGGCTGAGAATTCATCTTTTTGGATTGAAACTTTTATTATTTTGGAAAAAATATTATTGTTTTATTGAAAATTCAACAAATTTGTTAAAGTCATTCTTTTTGGCTTGATAATTCAACAATTTGGTCGAATTTTTTTTCTTTTCCGACTGAAGAATTTTTCTTTGTGGAAAATTCAATTCTTTTGTTGAAAATTCGTCTTTTTCGCTTGGAAATTCATCCCTTTGGATAGCAATTTCATATTTTTTGGTTCAAGATGCAGCTGTTCCATTTATTGTTAAAAATTGATATTTTTAGATGAAAATTCAAATATTTGGTTAAAAATTCTTACATTCAGTTGAACATTCGTCTCTAATTGGTAGAAAAATAATCCTTGTGGTTCAAAATTCATCTTTTTGGTTGAATAGTCGTCTGCTGACCATAATTTTATTCTAATGGTTATAAAACTTGGACAATCAAACCTAATTTTACGATTTCACATATTAATCAGGATGAAATAAATTCGCAATTGCATCCGTTGAGAGAAGAAGAGTTAAAATTGTGATTTTTGAAATGCATTCCAAAGAGAGCTTACACGCTTTTATCAAATGAAATGAAATTTTTGTAGAAAGATGTCATCATATTCTGTAACTAGTTTTAATTTATTTGAAATACATAGATTTTTAATGGAAAATTTATATTTTCAATCGATTTCGATGAAATATTTTGAAGATGGATAAATAAATTGGATGAATATAGTAATTAAGGTGTACAATGAAATTGTACCGAAATTTCGGTACAAACAGCTGGCTTTTTTCGGTACACATGGAAACTGCATAATAAATTATTTGAATATAGGCCCGCCAAATGTTCTTTTTATTCTTATAAAATATCAATTTTTGTTTTTTATTACCCAAAACATTAGGTTCTTTCATTAAAAAACACCTGCAATTATAAATTTTCTACTATTCGTACTTGTATTCATTTTTTTATTTCACAACTTTTATTACCTTCAATACAAATGAATAAAGTATTAATACTTATGTACTTGGCGGTATTTTTTCACACTTAGTGTTTTTGGTCAGTGTAAAATAAACCTGACGTAAAAGTTCTGATAAAGCATTGTTTGGCTATACTGAAAGTAAAATGATTTCAGGAGAGATTTTGCAAATTTTTAATGAACAGCTCTCTGTGATTAAAAGAAGGTTTTAAATCATTATTTATGTCACGGTGACCATTTTATATGGCTATTAAGAGGATATACGAAGTGTAGAAGGGATTTAAAAGGGAATCGAGAAAAATGGAATATTGTAAAGCGAACAAGAGGATAAAGATGATGTTACAGTACGATATATAATATTGAATGGGGACAGGAATAGTAATCAGAATACAATGAGAAGAAAAAGTAGTATTTCCTGCAGCTTCACGAGCGCCCGAAATTTAATTTGCAAGAGATATGTAGGGTAAAAGAGACCATTAGGGACTCTTAAAATTTGTAGACTTGATTGAAAGGTAAATTAGCTTCTTCTCTGAAAGTGCACAAATTAAAAAATTTTAAAGTACGAATCGATGATTTCAGCACATGCATTAAAAGTTCCAATAGAATTTTCTTTGAAAAGTGCAGATAGTACATAAATATTTTATTTACGAACCCGTATAAGGGCGGGTCGAGAAAAGCAATTTTTTTAGATCGAGTTGCCTTTTTGGGTATGAAGTATTCGACTTTTAAATTTTTTTGTCAATATCATAGGCAAGCGAAACAGTCATAAGAGTAAAAAAAATCAGTTTTTCTTATTTTTCATTTCAATTTTCACACCATATTAAAAAAAAGGTTTATTTAAAAGTTGCAGATTAAGAAAAGTTACACCTTTTCTGTTGTTTGGCTTTTTTTGCATAACTCTCAGTTTTTGAGACAAATGAAAAAGAAAATAAAAAAATGGATCAATTTACGACTTTCGAGTCTTTCTTCAATATTATTTGTGGGGCTTTCATAAATTTGAAAAAAGTTTGCAAATTTTTCGAAAGATGGCCCTGCAATGGTACAGATAAAAATAACTTAATAAGTTTGAAAACCGTTTTCGTATTCCGGACTTCTCACTCTTTCCCGCATGTCCCTCTTTTCCCCTTTTTTAAAGAATTCTTTTTTCCCTGGTTTTCAAGACATTTCCCCTTTTCCCTCTTTTTCTCGTTTTTTTGCTTAAATTTACACTGAATTAATAGAACCTAATAAGAAAATCAAACTATTTTTGGTTGAAAGTATCCATTTTGGTTGAAAAGTCTACTACTATATTTTTGGTTCAGTTCGAACTTTCGGTTGCAAATTGATCTTCTTCAGTTGACAATTCAATTATTTGTTTAAATGTTGAACTCTTTTTTCTAATATTATAATTTTGCGTTAAAACTCATCTCTGGTTGAAAATCGAACTATTTTGTTGAAATTTTCTTTTTTCTTTTTTGCGAATTAATTTTTTTATTTGAAAATGTAACTGTTTCATTTTTTGTTGAAAATTGATGTCTGTCGTTCAAAATTTGTCTTTTTGTTAGAAATGTTAACTATTATATCATTCAGGGCGAATTCATAATTTTGGTTAAAAATTCAACTGTTTTGATAGTTGAATAATTTGCCTTTTCGGCTTCAAAATTCAACAATTTGGTTGAAAATTCATATATGAACTTTAAATTTTTTGCTTTGTTCAAAATTAATTTTTATAACAGAAAATTTAACGATTTCATTTTTGGTTGAGAAATGATCTTTTTAGTTGAAAATTCATCTTCCTTATTGAAAATTATCTTTCTGGTTAAAAATTCATTTTTTTGTTGCGTTCAAAAGTCAACTGCTTTCTCAAAAACATTCAACTTTTTATCCTGAAAACTGGACTCGTTTGTTCAAAATTCATCTGTTTGTTTGACGATTCAACTATTTTGTTAAATATTCGTCTTTTTCGTTGAATTAAACTGATTGAGTATTAGTTTATTTTTTGTTGAAAAGTAATTTTTTTAGCTGAAAACTTAACTGTTTCTTTTTGTTTGAAAATGCATGTATTTTTGAGAAAATTCGTCTTTTCATAGAACTTTAATCTTCTTGATGAAACATTCAACTATTTTGTTAAAGTCATCATTTGTGGTTGAAGATTCAACTGTTTTGATGAAAATTCTTGCTTTTGGAGTTGAAATTGATCTTTTGTTGTGGAAAGTTCATCTTTCTTGGTAAAAAATTAACTTTTTAGTTGCAAATTCAACTATTTGGTTGAAAAGGGAATTTTGCTGATTGAATTTTTTTTGATGATTCAATCATTTGGTTGAAAATGGATCTTTGTAGGTTGAAAATTCAAATCTTTTGTTAAAGTTTTATTTTTTGATCGAAAATTAAACCGTTTTGTTCAAAATTTGTCATTTTCAATTGAAAATTCATCTTTCAAGTTCGTCTCGTTGGTTTCAAAATGCATTTTTTTTTTGGGGGGAGGAGGGGATGTTGAAAATTCATATCTTCTGGTAGGAGATATATTTTGGTGGGAAATTGAGCTATTATTTACATAATTTTATTTTAAGGAATTTATTACCCTATTTTCGTGAAAAATCACCCTATTTCCCCTGTTTTTAGAGAAAGTTTTAACAACTTTCCTATGTGGTATCATGCTTGATTTATAAATAGCTATTTTGACCCGCCCTAACCCGTATTCCTTGATTCGAAAGGATTTTTCTTCTCAGTGCAAATAATTACTCATCGGATATAGATAAAGCCCTTGAAGTGTTAGGTCTTTATCTGGGTACATTGGTTCGGCATGCAAAATGCATGAAAGTCTTGTATACACTAGACGGCAGTCTTGTAGCGAGGGTCCTGAATGCGGGAATTAAAACGCAATTTCCTGCACAAAGGGGACAGTTTGTGCCAAGCCCTCTTTTCGCCCTTTTCTTTTCCCAGTTTCATCCTCTGGTAGCCCTCTGGCGTCTGCTTAATGAAGCTTTCTCGCGGGGGTTCTTTTTGTTTACTCGAATTCTCTCTCCTCTCTTCCTCTCTTTTTCTCTTTTTCTCTTTTTTTCCGACTTTATCACTCACCCTTTCTTGCCTTTTAGCCAGAAACGCGTTGTCCTTACACATCGTTTGGAAGCAGCGCGTTGTTCGACCGCGGTTTAGTTTTATGTGTTTGAATCTGTGTTACTCTTCCCACCTCTGTTGTAGTCAGTGTTCTTCTATTACGTGCACGGCTTTTTCGTCGTTTCGCGTGTTACTTCTCCAATTAAGAACCGCATTTCAGAAAAGCGCCTTTGTTATCAGTCTCTTTAAATTCTGCTTTCGAAAAACGCTCTCTTCTTCACTTTTTATAGCTTTCAGATGCTCTTTTTTTTGTTATGAGGAAGTGCCTTCAAAGAAGTGTAGCTGAAAGTGCTTCACTAAAGGTAATCTCGCGGGTGGCTAATTTTGCTTCAACTTATTCCGCGAAGGGGAATGTAATACTGAGGGTCCTTTTATACTTACATTGAATAAATAAGTGAAACAAAATATTTTTAACCTTCAAGTATGGACGTGATTTCATTTTTGCACTAACATGGAACTGAGATCTCACAGACCGTTGTATATATTCATATCTAATTAAATAAGTCAAGAAGTTTTTGTTATCTAACTTATGTATATGAAGGGACATTCGAATAAGTAAGACATTATTCAACTTGATCAAATTTTCTTATCATTGATCTTTTACACCAGTGGGGGGAGGGACCTACATATCAGACGCATGGTGCGGTCTAAGAGACCGCACGTCCATACGTCCTTACTAATTTGTCACGTTTTGCTCAAACGAGGGATAATCGGGATGTGAAATTTTTCTGTGATAGCTGCATTCCGTACTCTGGGGTACCTGCATCAAGCTCAAGGTTGTTTGTGTGTAATCTCTTGCGTTTTCAATACCTTGAAACAAATTAAAAAGAAATATAAAATTGTGATGCTACCGTGAGCGTGCGGTCTGACGAAACTCTCATGAGCTTTCTTAAATGTTAAAAGCATGTTTTGAAGTAATAATTTTATAACACACCTTATTAGTCGATTACACACCTTCTTAACCATAGATTGTACATTTTATCACGGTAGAAAATGACCAAACTACAATCCAAAATATTTCGAAGTCTCTCATTTGTTCTCGATTTTTTCAACTTGTAATGAGCTTCTTCTTTATGACAATTGGCTGCAGTTTGACAGATTTATTGAATTCTGAGCCAATTTAGAAACTGGATTCCCAAATTAACCAAACACAACACAAAGAACCAAAAAATCTAGACTAGGTGTCGTTTCAATTGGACCTTTTGGGGCAGAATTAAAAAAGATACACCTGTTTTTTTTAAATTTTTATAAATTGAAATTCGCTTATGGAACAAAACTACAAAAATAAAAAAATATCTTTACCTCAAATCTGAGGCATAAATTTTATGGATTTTGATGACCAATAATTACAACAAAAATCATCCCCCTAGCTGCTGAACAAAGCAGTCGATCTCAATGTCAAAATCTCGAAAAATCGAAAAGAAATCTAAAATGTGTTTCAAGTTCGTTACCTGAAATTCAGGAAATGAATTTGGTAGATCAGGGTGGTAAATATTTGCAAAAAAAGTTTTATCTCCCTAGATACCGGTAAAAGAAGTCTTTTTTAACACCTATATTCAAAAATCCTAAAATGTCTTCCATGTTTCTTATATAAAATGCGAGGCATGAAATTTATAGATTTTGATGGTAAATTTTTACAAAAAAAAGTTTCATCGCCCTAGCTGCCGAGGAAAGCAGTTGTTTACAATCCGTAAATATCAAAATAAATCATTCTAATATGTGTTCCAAGTTTCTTGTTTAAAATTTTAAACTTGAATTTTGTAGATTTTGATAGCAAGTAAATGACAGAACATTTTATCCCCCTAGCTGTCGGGGAATGAATACTTGTAAGAATTTAAAATAGAATGTATGTGAAACTTTTCTGTTAATTTTGTTCAAAAACATTTTTCTACTGCAAAACTGTTTTTAAAATCGTTTGGGATATGAAAGTTACTCGCAATCTCAAAATTTTCAATTTCTCCGAAAATCTTTAAAAATACTTTGCAATTCCTAAAAATTCTTTGAAATCCGCATTGAAACCTTTACAAGTTTTTTTTATATGTTATGAATTATTTTTAAACACATTGAAAACGCTTCAAATCATTCAAAATTTCTTAAAATCTCATTATATTAATTAAAATTGATAGATATTCTGTAAAAGTTATTAAAATCTTGTGAAGTTCTTTAAATTCAATAGGAATTATTTGAAATCGCTTCAAATCTTTTAAAATTCCTTGAAATCTCTTGAAATCTATTGAAATCACATGAAATAATTTAAAATCCCTTGAAATACTGGAATTTTTGAAATGGTATTAAACAATTACTGGCGATGAATAATTTTTTTTATTCAATGAAATTAGGTTTTATTCTTTTTTCAAAGTATGTAATTTAAGATCTGCATTTGCAAGAATGATTGGATATTTCGACACCATAACAATCACAAATTAAATTAACAGTTGTAAACAAATTGGAAGTTAGAAGTGGATTTCATTTTTGAATTTCAAATACAATAAATGGTGTAATTTTAAGTCATTCAAAAGCCAATGAGGTTTATAACAATGTGTGCGAGTATTTCGAGACATTTCGTCATGCCACTTTTCTTAGATAGAAAAGACACTCGCACATTTAAACAATTGCAATATTTTCACTAACTCTTTGAAAACGAAAAAGTGGGTCATCGATTTCCGTTCTTTTTTGAATTTGGATATCTCAAACTGATTTAAATAAATTAAAAATGAATATAATCCTTTAATTTTGTCCCTATTTTCTTACTCGGGCAAATAGTTGTTATCACTTACATTGTTTAATACTATTTTCACCTGATTTTAATACAGAAAATTGTCAGTCTCTTGTTCTACGCGAAAGTAGGTTAACAACGAAAAGAAGAGGAATCCTTTGAAACAACAGTAAAGAATTGAAAACATAACAATACTCTATGGAAACAAAACGTTTCTTGTTGTCTCAAGGAAGTCAAGGGAATGTGCTGGGCCCTGGCATATACGCGCCATTGAAAGTGTATCTAGACGCTAGTAAAAGTGCAGAGGACGTAAATCTTACGTCGACATAAATTCGTTTATCGCAAAGCGTCTACGCGAGCAGCAAAGAGCTTTTCTCACTTTTCTCCATTCTCGTCTTTTCAGATTTTGCGTTGTAGCTGCGGAGACCGACTTACCAGGAGAGGATTTTATAGACAGATAATGTTCAGTTGACAGAAAAACGTAAATTTACAATAATTTATATCTCATGATTAAAAATAAGCTTATTGATATACACCACCGTTGGAAATTATCTACACAGCCAGTGCGAACGATACTAAAAATCACTGCTGACTTTGAAACGTAATAACTCGTTCAAAAAAGAAGCGAGAAAATTTTTTAGAGAACCCATTGCAAAGATTAGGAAATTTTGCGTTGAATGACCGCTACTAGAGATACTTTTGATCTTTTGAAAACAATATACCACGTGAAAAGTTTAAAAAAAAAATCAAGAACTTCTCAGATTTTGTACCTAGACTTCAACCCATGGCATCCAATGGAAAGTTTTTAAAAAAATATACAATTTATACCACACTTTTTCCCATTATTCAGTTAGAACTGGTATCCACTATGTACTTCCTTATTTTTCCGTATTTATTTACCAAAAAATATTTGTTGGATGAGAAGTTATTATTAATCCCTGTTGGGATTATTACAAAAAAAAAACTAAACTAAAAAAAAGTATGATTATTTTCTATTTAGGTCTATCCACGATTTTTAATTTGCCTTTAAACTACTTATTAATCATCATACAGATGCTTTCTGTAACGATGCATTGAGTTCAAAAACTTTTAGGTTGAAGATGGTTGACGCTCACCGTGTTAGAATTTTGGTATTGAAATATTTCAGGGAATGTTAAGAATGATTTTTTGCGGTCACGATCTAATAGTAATTACACTCTCTTATACTTGCTGATAAATAGCATAGCTGATAATAGCAAGCTCATCAATACCTGTTTGCGTATCAGTATTGCTGTCATTAGCGATAAAGGTTGTTAGGCCAGAGGCAATTTACAGCACGAAACCAATTACATCTCAAAGGAACGACCTCAAGCACCGCAGGGGTGCTACCACCGTTCACACGGTAACATTTCCTTTTATTAGGGTCTTCTTTTGAGGGGACATTAGTGGCTTTTAATCCAATAATGTTGTCGAAAGAAAAAAAGAGGTTCAAGCTGAGATATTTCAAGTACAAGATAGTACAGCGAAACATACAGATATTAACGCGTAAAGTTGCTATCTTTTTGAGATGTTGGGCGTTAAAATATTTTCATATTAAACTGGAACTTTCAAGATGTTAGACGGAAACATCCGAGATGTTGAAATCTTTGCCTGAGTGCAGAAAAATGCCAAACCTCTATCGGTACCTTGATAAAGCTTATAGTCAATTTCGTGAAAAATGCTGCCAACATCTGTCGTTCAACTAATTGATAAAAGTGCTGTTTCCTCTCCAGAAAAACCTTCTTAGCCATAAAGCTTTGCGTTGCATACTTGCATATATCTTTAATACCCCCATAAATTACCTTCCAACATCTAGATGGTTGTTCTATAGTTAAACATTAAAGGCGTTGACCCTAAATATCTAGATGTTAAGTATCAACATCATTTTTTTGTCCGTATGAAGGAAATAAAGATTGGAACTTCCTTATTTTTTTCTATGATTTTCAATATTTTCTCGATCTTCACTTACAAACTTTAACGAGCTTTTAACGTGATGTTTTCTGCCAAGCGAACATATTGCACGTGTAAATGATGCGACAAGCAAAGCGACATTATCGATCCAGCAACTCTTGAACTTTCCTTCGTCCAGCGGCGCGAATGAAACCATTTTCTGGAAAATACTGTTCCTTGGAGACTTGAGCATGTTCTTAAGACTGTTATTGCTACAATATAGCAGTACAGTGGGTCGTTTCAAGATAAACTGTAAGGTGCCTCTTAACACACGCTTTATTTCCAGAATAATGAAAGTCAATGTGGAACTGCAGCTAGAAAGGCCCTAAATAAATTCTTTATGACCTGATGAGAATCGTTTCGCAAAAGGTTCATTCTTTGGCTATCAGAAGAAAGAAGGGGTTATCTAAAAGAAGATTGAAGTGTAAAATAACAAGCTACACGCACTAGCAATAGACGAGGGTAAAAATGAGAATAACTGACAAGTCTAGGCCTCTCATGTGAAAATATGACACGTTATTAGAGGATGTAATACGAAGGCTGCACCCTATGAACAAATCAGGGGAGATCAAGTGGGGCCGATCTTAGCTGAAATATCTATAATTCTATAGGGAAGCAGCGGGTAGTGTGGCGCGCATAAATAAAACACAAGATTAAAAGTTAAATATAATGTAAATTGTGATAAAGTTATATAGAACACTTGAATCTACCTTGAAACTACTTGAAACTACCTAGAAAGGTAGTTAATTATTAAGTTTTCTAACAATGGTTCCTGTGCCAAGTTATCCTACCTGGTTGGCTGATGCAAATACTAAAAACTTCCATAATTTTTCCTCAAGTGTCATAATAGATAAGAAACACGCAAAACTTACTTTTCACACTAAAAATTAAACCATTATCTGAATTACCTCAATTTTTTCACTACTTGACTTTTGCATTCCTTAATGGACCTCACTCGTTAGAAATACGCAGATTTTTGTATAAGCAACGGTGCCAAATTGCCCGCAGTACTATTTTAGCCGTTGCTCCCCCATCTTAGAAAAATCTAACTGAATTTAATGCACATGTATTAGAAGTTTTTTTCACTCAGGAAGTCACAAATCTGACCCCCCCCCCCTTGAGGTCAAATTTTTTTGTTTGATTTCATTTGATAAACGCCTAAAATAAAACACAAAAGGTACAAACATAATATATTTCAACAGACTTCACAGCCTAAACTTGTAGCTCTCAAAACAGGGAAAAGGATGATTTTTCAGGAAAATAGGGAAATAAATTCTTTTAAATAATATTAATGTATAACCATATTGAATTCAATATGAAACGCTAAAGATTTCAAGCGACATATATTGCATTTTCAAAAAAATAGTTGAATTTTCAAGCAAAAAAAAAAGAAATTTTCACCGAATAGTGGAAATTTCAACCTACAAATGTAAGTTTTCAACCTGATGGTCAAATTTTTGAACAAAAACATCAAACTTCAACCAGAAATTGTTGCGTTTTCTACAAAATAGTTGAATTTTCAAGTTAAAAGACGAATTTTTCAAAATAAAGTTTAATTTTCGTTCCAAAAGGACTAATTTTCTATCCAAAAAGACAAATTTCCAACAACACAGTTGAATTTTGAAGCCAAAATGATAAATTTTCTACAATAAAGTTAAATTTTGCAACCGGAAATATGAATTTTCAACAACAAAATTAATTTTTAACCAAAGAGATGGATCTTTAACTAGTCAAATGACGAATTCACAACAAAATTCATAAATTTTCAACTAAATCGTTGAATTTTCAACTGAAACCCAATAATGGATTAGTTAAATTTTCAGTTTAAAAAATTAGTTGAGGTATCTAATTGATGTATTAATTTAGGAAATTAAACTAAGGTACCAACTGCAGACAGTTTAATTGTTATATATTTTTATCTTAAACACACATTTAGAATTATTAGTCATTGTTGATATTTTCCAATCGATTATTGTTCAATTTTTAACGATTCATTTTTCAGAAAGTACAACTAAAAATTGAACAATTTTTAAGATAGTGAATTATAAATTAAAAATAAATAAAAATCTGAGAAAGGAGAATTTAAAAAAATAATACAACTTCGTGCATTTTAAATTGAAACCACACCATTTGGAATATTTAAATTTTATATTACTAAAGTTGAAACTGACTACATATCAAGGTTTTCAATACGAAATTTCACTATCTTGAAAGATTCAAAATAGTGAAACTATGAAATTTCATATCAAATATTTTGGAATTTAAGCTTTTGAAACAAAAAAACTTCAGTGTTAAGGCTACAAAAATTGAAGTGTTATAGAATTGGGCATTCGAAACGATAATTCTAAGTTAAAATTATAGAAATTTGAAAAACGATAAATATATTATTAATAAGTTCCATATCACGTAGTATCAAGTGACCTTAAAAATTCTTAGATAATTTTCCTAAAAAAATTGACTTCCCTAAAAAAAATCACTGTCATTTTCACCCTCCAAAATTGAAGAATTCTAAATATTGTGAACATTTAAAGTTTGATTATTCTAAAAGCTCTGAAAATTATATGCTTCCTAATGGGAAAGTTTTAAAATTATTAAAATAAAACTTGAAGCCGAGAGTTTGCTCGAAATTGAAGTGTTCTTAAATTAGGATCTTGAAAAAATTGAATGAAAATAAATAATTTTTCAATTTTCCATAACGAATTTCAAGATTAAATCATTTTAATCTAAAGTGCAAAACTAATAACTTGAAAATTAATGATAAAAAATTACCATGCAATGGGACCAATTTTTGATGTTGGTGGCTACATTTTATATGATGCCAAACTGACGTATACTACTTAACTGTCACATTGACATGATAAAAAAGTCAAATTCAAAAATTATTATTATTAATGCTTAATGCATTATTTAAGTTTATGACCCTTAAAAAAAATCCTTCAATATTTTATGATTTTTATTCTCGAGAAAAAACGAAGTTCTTGCAACTGTTCAAAAGAAAAAGTTTGGTACTTGATTTGGACTACAAGCATCAAAATCACAGAATTTCGAATTGTAAAATCAAAAAATTGCACAATTATTAATTGTAAATGTTCAAAGTAAAAAATCCTTACCTTTAAGCATTTACAAATTCCATGTTCCAGAATTTTGAAGTTCTGGTAACTGTTCAAAACAAAAAGTTTGATACTTGATTTGGGCTACAAACATGTTTCCCTGAGTGTCAGAACAATAAGCCCTAAACGGATGACATTTTTCTCTGAATGATCGATTCCTCATTTTTTTTAATTTTCTTCATTTAAGAGAATACTTCTCGTCTGAAGAGAGAGGAAAAATAGATAGGCGAGATAAAAAAAAGAAAAAAGTTTAGAGAAATGTCGAAAGAATCACTACAGTGGTGGACGTCGCGGGTCAGGGACCCCGACGCTGGTTATTGGATCGGTGCTGGTGAAGGGAAGAATTCGAAGGAAGGAGTAAAAAGATATCTATAGGGAAAGGAAACTGGGCTGGGGATTTCGAACGAAACGCTTGAAAACATCGTGAAAACTTCGAAACGGAAGCAATACCCGCGAGTGGGAAGTTCTGAATGTCCACTAACAATCTGCCCTGGACTTTCCCACCCTCGTTTCCCTCGACTGTTCGCCACTCTCATTGCTTTCTATGCTCAGCCTTCAACAGCTTCATCCACCTGAATTCTTCTCCACGCACTACTTTTGATTTGAGTTCGCCTCTTCAAATCATCAGGGGAGCTTTGATTGAATGTGACTTTGGAAAAACCGAATCTTTCAAACTAATGTTACAACATTCGGCCATTGATTGTCGAATCCGCCAGTTCAATCTTTTTGTTAGCCGATTTATTTTGCGATGGGCGATTTTGTGAAATTGGATTTTGATTAGCGTTTGACTGGTATGTGCAAGTTTTCCTTTCTTTTGGTGTAAAATTAATTGTAGCATTTTTTATAAATTAAAAAAATTAATCCGTGGTCCAAGGCCTTTAAACGCTAAAAACTGCTGATAATTTTTTTCTTGTAAAAATGGCACAATAAGTAATTTTACCCTAATTATATTCAGAATACTACCCCCAAAAGTGAAAAAACCACCTTCTGTAGGGGATTGGAAATTTATAATGTGCTTGTTTCATATACCTTAGGACCGAATCCATTTCAAATCAGGCAGGTTCTACACTTGAAGTCGCAGAATCTCTCGGGCAATACGTATTTTTGCGATTTTGGAAAAAAAAATTTTTTTACGAAGTTATGCGTATTTGAATTTTTGGCTTTGTTTTTCAAAAAAATCCCAATTTTTTCTTTAAACTTATATGACTGTTGACCTAATTGAGATATTTCAGATTTCTTTTCGGATTCTTATATATATATATATATATATATTCAATAATTTTTTTTTAATTTGTACTGTCATAAGGAAAATACCTTGTGACTTTTATGCGCGTTTAATAAATTTTGTGGCCAGGAGAATTTTTTTCATAAAATTCAATTTTCGCCTTTTTCTTGCAAACAATAACAGATACGAACAAATGTGAAGAAAATAATTGGCACAGTTAACAAAGTTCAGCAAAAAATTCGTTCACACATTTATGATATCTTGTACCATTTCCGAACACAAAAAAATTCAATTTTCATAAAGAAAAAAATTCTCTTCACCACAAAACTGGTTTAGCCCGCATAAAACTTATAGAATATCTTTTTTATATAAATAAAAATGTGTAAAAAATATTTAAAATAATAAAAAAGGTGGGGTTTGCCCCCTTTCACAGAAGAATTGAAATTGCCCATATGTTTCTAGTCCTTCAAGTTGTTTTTCAAATTATATATATAAATGAATAATTGAAATTCGAAAATGTCTTCATGTATTTATTTTTTCTATCATTCTGTGATAGTTTATTGTCTCTATGCAAATTTAGATTCACAATAATAGGTAAAACTCGAAGAATAAATTTGAATGTGAAAGGACCAGTGTATCCTGATTTTGAAACTGTGCACAGAAAAGCAATTTATAATGTATTTAATAACAGATCTGTACAGTTAAAAGAATTGGCTGCTCTGCTGCAACTGTAATTTCCGAAAGAAATATTGATTATTTTCATTTTTCTCGGAAATGGTAAAAGATATCATGAACGAGTGAAGGAATTTTTTGTAGAACTTTTTTAACTGTGTTAATTATTTTCTTCACATTTTTTCGTATCTCTTGTTTGCAAGAAAAATGCGAAAATTGGATTTTATGAAATAAAATTCTCCTGGCCCAAAAGTTATTTAGCCCGCATAAAACTCACAAAGTATTTTCCTCATGATTGTACAAATTAAAAAAAAATTGGCAAAAAATATAAGTGTGGGTTTTTAAAAAAAATCAACTTCTTAATATTTTCAGAAAAACTGGCGCCATTTTGTTGATTTTCTCGTGGATTTCGAAAGAAGAAGAAATATCTCAATTAGGTCAACAGTTATATAAGTTTAAAGAAAAAATTTTGATTTTATTGACAAACAAAGCAAAAACTTCAAATGTACGCATAACTTCGTAAAAATTTTTTTTTCAAAAATCGCAAAAATACGCGTTGCCTAATTTCCTCTAAAAAACAACATATTTTGTTCGCGAGAGATTCTGCAACTTCAAGTGTAGAACCTGCCTGATTTGAAATGGATTCGGTCTTAGATATTTTCGGCCTTGAATGATGAAAAAGGACATTTTCGAAGTTAAAATGTGTGCCTGTAATGGAGAACTACTCTTAAACTTTCAAAGACTATTTCTTAGAAGGATATTTTGCTTCTTCCACATCATAATTTCTCATAAGAAAAGTCCTAGGGTAACTTCAGAAATATTTTTCGAATATTTCATATTTTGCTCAATAATTTAAAGAGAATTTAAGTTACATTATTGAACCTTTAAACCACCCTCAATATAAATGTGAATATCGGAAAAATTTAATTCGTTTAATTGAACTTTCTTCGATTAAAAATGGTATATGTTAAGAATGAGTTTCTTATAGTAAAACTATTTTTATGAAACATTATTCAAACTTTATGCAAAAAATACAAAAGATTCCTCGACTTGAAAGGAATCGATTGAGCTATAATATTGATCTATTTTATTGAAGCATAAAGGAGTTATGGTCATTTATAATATTCGAAAAATATTTTTTTTACACTCTAACTTTTTTTATCAACATTATTCGAATTGATTTTATTCACTAAGGTCCTAGTAAAGCAGTGATGCTTTTTTTTGTAGAAAGATGAAATTCTACTATTTCTTACTTAAGTTACCTCTTTCTAATTATTTTTAGAAAATATGCTGATTGAAATATTTTTTGGCTATTAAAATTATTTTTTATACGATTAAACAGTATACACAAACGTCATTACAAACGTCCAATCTCGTGGAATCCCTAGAAATCTTTGCATTATTTTAAATCCCGTGATTTCTTTTGAAAATTTGAAAATTACATAATCTCTTGAAATTCTTTTACAGTGATTGAGCTCCCTGGAGACCCCTTGAAATCCTTTAAAAACTGTAGAAATCCTTTAAAATTTTTCAAGGTACCGCGAAATCCTTGAAATAGCCTAAAATCTGTAAAATTCTATTAGCATCTCTTGTAATATTTCGAAATCCGTAAAAATCCTCTGAAATCTCTGAAGATTGGCTAAAATCCTTGAAATTTCGTTAAATTATTTTGATGTGTCAACTTTCCACTTTGGTTATCGATCAGATTTTTTTCATTTCATGATGCCTTCATATTGAATTGGTTTTCATAATTTGAACACAAAATTCTTTAGGTGAGTCAAATATTACCCCGTGTATACTTTGGAATTCTTTGAAATCCTTAAAGTCCTTTCAAATCCCGTGAAATCATCAAAACCTCTTTAAATCTCTTCAAATCTGCTAAAATTCCGAAATACCTTTAAATCTTCAAACACCCATTAAAATCCCCTGGCAAGTATTTACAAATCTCTTAAAATGCCTTGAAGTCCCTCAAAATCCTTTGTAATCAGCAAAAATCGTTATCAATTTCTTGAAATCCCTTAAAATACTTAAAATTCCTTAAAATCTTTTAAAATTCCTTTGAAAATTGATATTCTCTCTGAAATTGTACTAGATAATTTCTTCAATTTCTTCAAATGTTTTAAAATCATTTTGAAGTCTATGAAACCTCTCTAAAAGCTTCAGAATCGTTTGAAATACCTAAAACTTATGTAAGCCCTTGTAATCTCATAAAATTCCTAAAAATCTTTGGAAATATGTTTAAATTCCATAAAAATTTTTTAATTCTTTTAAATAGTTTTTAGTCCTTTGTCACATCTTGAAATCCCTTGAAATCTGTTAAGATGTTTTGAAATCACTGGAAATATTTTGAAATCTTATATACAGCAAAAATGAATGATATATTGTCGATACATTGCGTCACATTGCGTCACTAAAATAAAATATCCGCTATCTCAAAAATCAGAGTTGGAAAAGATTTCAAGAGGTTTTAAAGGATTTAAACTGATTTCAGGAATTTTAAAGGATTTTGTTTTTATAAACCTTTGTTTCTCAAATCCTTCTCAAACGTAATAACTTGTAAGCGGAAAAAAAGTTAAAGTAATCTTTCACGTATTTACCGCTTCTTTAATATATTTTTTCGGTAAAATAATCTCTATTGGTCTTGTGCTCTTTTTAATAAGTTTACCAGCTTTTGAAGCAATTTAGTAAATATTCGCAAAGAAATTACCTGAAAAGCAAAAGTGAGCTTAATAGAGATTACCCATCTAAATCCTACATTTTTATTTTGCACGTTCCTTTTTGTGTCCTACTTTGTGCACAGAGACCGCGAGAGCAAGTTAAGTAGGAAAGTAACATGAGTTTACGGTTAAGGTTACGGTGGTGCATGAAGTAGAAAATAATTATGTAGGGGGTCCTTGTTATTACGGGAAATCTTCTTGGGGAAGAGGACAAAGTCCCACCAATGTGGTTTCCGCACGTTTGCCAACTTTAAAGTTCAACAACTGCTGTCTCATATAGGTCTTTAGTTCTTAAAGTTCTTATCAAAAGTTAGAATTGCACTTAATCGGAATAATTTGAAAGAAAATTGTATTTTCTTAATTGTAACTAGCAAAAATAGCGCGCTACGGTTTTGATTTTGTAAATGTCCAAAATTGAAAACTATTTATTTTAAAGATGTATATGGGTGATTACTAAAAAGTAGACCATCTTTCACAATAAGATTTTTGAAAATAACAAATTTCTAAACCTTTGAAAATATTTTTTTCATATTAATAACCGAAGAGAGTATTAAAAAATAAAACTAAGAGATCAAGGAATCTATTTGTGATGAATATGAATTTTAGACTTTGCTAAAAGTTGCGTGAGAAACAAAAAAGAATCATTTTTAATCGTTGAAAAATATATGCAGAACAGATACAAATATTTTAAAATATAAGAAAAATTACTATCTCCACGATTTATTTTACTTTTACTTCAGTCTTTCAAAATATTCTCGAATTGTATGGTATGCAGATGGATCGAAAGTCAAGTTTCTAATTCTAAATCTTCCAAATTGGAGAAATTTAGAAAGCAAATTAAAAAAATTGCAGAAATTTTAATTGTAAACATCCCCATTTTTTCGGGACGACTAGACACAGCCATTATTTAAACCTTTTCATTGAATACTTCTATTTTGAAGGTTTATAACTTAAAACTCTTCATTTTTGAAGATTTATAAATGAAAATTCTTAAATTTTGATGATTTTGAAAACCAAGAGATAGTTTTTTAATTATAAATTGTCCAATTTAAAGCGAATGTAAAGTATATAAATTACAGAATTTTTAATTGTAAAACATTAAACGTTCATAATTCTTAAAATTAAAAACCTTCAATTTTGAAGACTTGAAATTCAGAGTTCGGCAATTTTGAAGAGTTAAAATAATAAAAATTCATGCTTTTTAAAAATATAGAATTGAAAATTGTTCAACTTTCAAGATTTATATTTTGAAGTTATGTAATTTTCAACGTTTTTTTTTTTGAATCATTCAATTTTAAAGATTTACAATTTACACTTCTTTAGTTTTAACAATTTGCAATTTGAATGCCTTTTTGGAATAATTGAATTTTAAAAATTACAAATTATTCGATTTTGAAAATTAAAAATTATTCAATTTTGAAAATGTATAATTGAAATTTATGTAATTCTTAGGGCTTTGTAGCCCCGGGCATAAACCCTTATAGTTTTGGTCTGATGTCCGTCCTTTCGTTCATTGTACTTTTTTACCGGAAGGGCAAGTACTGATAGTGTAGGAGGGGGGCAGGGGTATTAATTATAGGATGGGAAGTCGATAGGAAGTAGAGAAATCGAGATGGGGTATGGAAAGTGTGGGAAAGTAAGAGGATGGGAAGTGATAAAAATTATTTTTATGTCGATCTACATGATGAGAATTTGATATTCCAATTTAAACTAGAGAATTTCCAGTCGATTTGAGCAACTGCAAGTGAAAATGTAATTTTGTAAAATTTCAAACTGACGTATCTAATAAACGGTCAAATTGGATGGTAGAAAAAAAATTAAGAGACGCAAGCACACAATAAGCGAGCGGAAACATAGAAGCTTCAATTTTGACAAATTGGAATAAATGAATTTGAAGATTATTATATAAAATGATTACAAACATTTTATCGACTGGAAAAAATAACTTCATGTTAGAGACATTCTTTTTCCAGAACCAGAAGTGATATCGTTTTTCAAGTGTCGCCCAGTACATCCAAGAGGTACTTTCCGTATTTTAAAGAGGAGTTTACATGCATTTTAATGACAGTAAATGTTGGTAAAAGGCGATAATGCGTTGTTTGCGGTGACGTCGTGAATCGTTGACATGACGGCAGTGGCGAAGGATGGTATGCTACGGTTAGCTGGAGCCCGTTATGTAAATCGGAAGAAAGTACACCGATGCAGAGCCGTAAACGCGAAGAGACCCTTTATTCTTATAGCTTCGTAGTCCCCATAAATTTTCTCCTGGCGCGTATCAACGGCAAATTTTGTCCCGTCCTACCTGTTTTACGGGAACCATTGTCAGAGGCACCACCATAGAATCGCGATCCTTGCCCTTTCCAGCTGCCCCGTCCCCGTTTTACCCCTTTCTGCATCCCTCGGCATGCCACGAACATATTGCCATAGTCATGGTATTCGCGAAACGTGTACGTAATGTATGTACGAACATACGTGAACTGGACGTAGAATACGACCTGGAAGTGTGCTCTTTGTTATGTTGGAGAACGGTGTTATCGAGCCTTCTTCTCTTCCCTCGTTGCCATGGTTATCTCTTGGGAGTCACTGACCGGTGATTACATACACTTAATCTTATGGAATAGCGAGTGCCAAATTGCATGGTATCGATTCAAGCAGGCCGCGGCCCGCGCCCCAACGACATAGTTAAAAGAAGTGAGACCATTTCGATTTGGCGCTAAATTAAGTCAACAAATCATTTTTTAAATTCCTTCTAGGCGCGCAGTAAATTTTCAAACACTAGGAGCTAAAGCAGGGATACATAAATTCTCTAATTGGTGTCCCATCGGGGTTGAAGAGAAAAAATGGTTTTTGGACTTCGAAAGGCATTCAAGAAGATGTTCAGGTGTTGACCAGGGCAGTATCAAGTGTAGATGGTGATGAGTAATAAACAATGTAATAAACATCAGCTAATCACAACAACATGGTTATAAGATGATACAACAATGGAAGAAACCAACTAAGAACCAGTAAATCAACAAGTCCAACATCTTCTAAAGTTGGTTACTTACTTATTACTTATCACCATCTATAATTGATACTACCCCAGTCAACAACTGAACATCTTCTTGAAATGTTGACCAGTAATCAACATTGTTTATTACTTATCATCATCTAAATTTGATACTACCTGGTCAACACCTGAACATCTTCTTGACATTTTGACCAGTAATCAGCATTGTTTAATACTAATCAAGTTATAACCACCTACTATTAATACTACATAATACTACATCTTCTTGAATTTATTTCATGATTTGGCATTATATAAATGTTTACTAAAAATAGAACTTTCGAACAACATACATAATGGCTGACTTGATGCTATAATTTTGACCAGTAATCAACAATGTTCATTACTTATTACCATCTATGATTCGAAGGGCATTGTTGATAAAATTGCATAAGTAAAACAGGCCTCAGACTCTCGCCACTATATTAAAACTTTTTGACACTTTTTGTAACGATGGATTTTGCTCCTATTTTGAAGAAAATGATACTAATGCTACTGCTATTTTAAATTTTTCGCTAATGAAACTACTTTCATGGCATTGCCTTCAAACATCACTGAGAGAAAAAGTTTTCTTGAAACAAAAGCATAATCCTATTGCGTGTTTTCTTTTGCGCCACTTAAATATTTTTTTACAAATCAGAATTATTTGGCGGGGAGATTAAATAAAGTATGTTGCAAACGAATAATGTTTGCTGTGAAAAGTTTTTTTTCTGAGATACATAGAAATCCGCTTAACCTTACGTTTAAGAGGATATTCCATTTGTGTCCAGAGACATCCTTTGACACACGAGGAAACTTCTCTGAGTGATACTTTCAAAATTCCTCGTTGATCGGCTAAAATAACATATCGGCCATAGGGATTTCTACGGACTTCATGGGTTTTTATGAAGTCTAAAAGGATTTTAAAGATTTGAACATTTTCAAAGGAATTTAAAAAAATTAAATATTTTAAGATATTGTACTGAATTTCAACAGATTTAAGAAGATTTAAAGGATTCAAACAAATTCAAAGGACTTTAAAGAATAATAATGTATTTCAAAAGATTCCTATGTATGTTACGAAATTTAAAATAATTGTATAGGATCTTAGAGAATATCAAGAGATTAAAAAATTTCTAAGGAATTTTAAATGACTTTGTAAAATTTCAGAAGATTTGAAAGATTTGTTAGATTTCTAAGAATCTTTAAGGTGTTCACAACATTTCAAGGATTTTTACAGTATTTGAGGGATTAAGAGGATTCAAAACGAAATTAAAAGAGTCTATAAGATTATAGAAAATTTCTATAGCTTTCAGTGGACTTTAAAAACTTTCAGTTTTCTAACTTTCAGGGTATTTGAAAAGATTTCAAGGGATTTGAAGAAGCTTTATCCGATTTTGTGGGATTTCATGGGATTTCAGAGAATTTTCGAGATTTCATAATTATTTAATGAATTTTGAAAGATATTACACATTTCAAGATGATTAACGGGATTTACTCACTTTTTGCGGGATTAATAGGGATTTCACAAGATATAAGGGATTTTCTAAATATCAAGGGAATTTAAAAGCTTTTCAAGAGTTTAGGGTATTTAAAATTAACCCTTTTACAAAAAAGTACAACATTTCGGCATTATATTTTTTTGTTCAAACTTTTACGAAAATGTAACTATGAAAAAAACAATTATATACAAATAACTAATTGCTTTTGTATTGTCTTTCAGAAATGTGAAAGAGTAACAATATAGTACGAATTTCTAAAATTGGAAAATTTATATGTATTTTTAATAACAGTTTTTTACTTTGTTATATAAACCGATAAGGCGTTACAGAAAACTACAGTATATTACATTTCTTAAATTTGGGTGCTTAGCGTCATAGGAAAGCTCCTTATTTATAATAAATTTTTGTGGAAAATCAAAAATTTTTACAATGTATTAAAAATGAACAAATCAAAAAAATTACATGTTTGCCAAGAACTTTAACTATTAAATTAAATCATAGATAAAGCAGAAATTTCAGTTATGCAACTTTTTTTTGCATGAACATGTTGTTTCGATATTGACTACCTATAAAGCGTAATTTTAAAACAGGAGGAAACATTTTAAAAAACAGTACAAGAAACTGAACCCATTTTTACATAAACCCACAGATGAATACAAGAAATTACAGAAAAGCATCAAACTTAATGTCAAAATATATATTTAAAAAAGATCAAAAGTTACATTTTCTGTTGTTTAATAAGGATTATTATATTTTATTATTCTACCGCTCCTTTACTGTTTAACCATAGAAGCTTTTTCTGCAATAGCTATTATTTATACATCTTAATCTAAAATTATCTGATTGCAATATTTGTAATAGGTTTCAGCCTAGGTGCAAATCCTGTAAATTTCTGTAGATTCTTGTCGTTGTATAGTAGGAAATTGAATCTACAATAACATACAACAATGTACAATAAAGTGTAAAATTTGTCCGAATAATAGACAAAAATTGAACTTTCGTGTAATTTTTGTTGTAATGTATTGAATTTATTTGTAGGTTCCTGTACAAACGGCTTTAGTTTTTTGTACTTTTTTATAAAAAATTTTCCACCAGGGTGGAGAAAATCTAGCCGGAGACTAACTTTCTCACCATAAATTACTCTGGAAATGTAAATACCAATTATCTAATAGAAATTACCCTTCTCACTCTTGCTGATTACGCTGCAAGGAACGAACGTCACGTGAAGTACCTTCAGAACCCGGGCATAATAAGTAGATTATCCATCATGCGGCTGTCGGATCGCATAGTGAGCGACTTGGGGGTGAAGTATTCTCATCCGCCATAATATTAATGCTATGGTGTCTAAGCCTTCTAACCATATTTATAGCTCCCGTTGCTTGAATATCTCAAATATCTTATTTCTCGAATTTGAACCTAATTTGAAAAACGGATAATATTGCAGTAATGGTTTTCTTTGTAAACATATTTTAAGGGGTTGCAGAACGGAACTGGATAACCATGATTTTTCCGAAAACGGTTTTATTGCATACAAAATAAAATACAAGTTCTGCTTAAAGGATTTGTTCAAAATCTTATTTTATAATATAGTAATAAGAAAGTTAAATAAAAATTTTAGTTACAATTGTAACGTAGTAATAATTTTTTCGATTCTTTCACCATCGATATTGCTTGCAATTATTAATGTCTACTGAAAAAAAAAATATTATTTTTTTTTGTTTTTGTCGGTCTTTCAGCAAAAAAACGTCTATTATACTGCGATATCGAGACATTCAATTTTGATTTTCTCGAAAAATAATTTTTTCTGGTCCAAGATTTTTTATTCTCATTCATCATCCCTATATCTCTAAAGCAAATGTTTATTTTTGCGAAAAATTAAAAATTCGACCTTGAATCGCTAACGGAAGCCTATTTTCAAAACCTGTGAAATTCTAGTCACAAAATTCTTGAACTATTTAGTTGGAATCGGCTAACTTTTGACGATCAAAATTTTTTTACCCGCTTTCAGCAACTCATTATCTCTATAATGAGTTTTTATTTTTTATATAAGTAATTTTTGCAAGCCCTGAATGATTTTCGGGACAAAAGTACCGGAATGGCCTACCTAATTTTTTTATAAGGAATTTTTTAGGACAAAGGTACCAAAAAAGTTCAAAATATATCCCGTTTCAATGGGACGTTTTTGGGACAAAAGAACAAAATTTCGAAAAAATAAAATAGAACTTGCCTAGTACTGTTGTCCACCAATTATCAAGGGTTTGCGAAAAATTGAAAAAAAAAATTGAGTGTGTCTTTTCCGGTTCTGTTGTCCTTAAAAAAGCCCTGGTGAAACGAGACATATTTTTAACTCTTCTGGTACTTTAGTCCAATTTCAGCAGTACTTTTTTGGGACATAAATCCCATCAGCACTTGTAAAAATTTCGAAAAAAATGTAATGCAACTTATCTCATACCTACTTTGCGGTACTTTTTTTGCTCTAGCACATAGATAATTTAAAAAAATAAAAATCCATGAATTGGGGATAAAGTTGGCTATTTCAAAAACAAATGTACTTTTTACGAATATATTTTATTGTTCTTGATTAAATTTTCAGAATTTGTCTGTTCGAACTATACATTTTTTCTGTGCGTTTTTCACACTCAATCCGTATTCTTCTGTCGCAGAAATATATTTATCCATGAAAAATAAGTTCGTCCAAAATTCCGATCTAAAAGCTGCAAAAAGATGACTTTGTTTCTTGAACGGCATTACTCACCAATTGATCGTATTACTTCCGCATCATTAGTTGTTCGTTCTTTGCCAATATTGCCTCGATGCTATAAATTCTTTCAGAAAAATAAAATATCTGGAAAACTTTCGTTTATTTACTTACAATTCTTCGAAGCGATTTTTCTTCAACGATTGTTCCTGTTTCAAGTAGGAATTTTATTTCTACTGAGAATAAGCCCTGAAGGTTTGGCACATAAAAACTGCTTTGAAATTCAAAATTTTTGAAATAGTAGATAAATAATCAAATAAAAATATTCATGCTCTTAAATGTAACTGATAAAATTCATTAATTGAAAACTTTGTTTTGGAACTGAATTTCAAATACTTCAATTTTAGATACATAAATAAAAATTTCCAAGTTGAATTTTTTGTAATTTAGAAGGTGCCCCTAAAAATAATGTTTACTTGCTTTTGATGAGCTAATGAACTAACGAGAATTTTTCTTTTTTTGTTTCAGGTAAGTTCCCCAATCCCATCAGAATAATTTAATCTAGGAATTAGGTGGTGAGTACTGATTAATGAGTGTTGTCCTATTGGAAAATAGTTCATAGGTTAAGAACTTTACCAGTAAAATAAATATGTACCGAGGGAGGGGGATGAAAGTTTTGGGATTTTCGTAGCTATCGTCTATTTTGGCGATTTTAGCTCTTCTAATATCGTTACCAAAACTTTTGTGCAGCAGAGTTTCGATAGGCTTTTTGATTTCCTTTTCATTGATCATAAGCTTTTCTTCAGAAAAAAATGGACCCTGAAAAATCACTATAAAAAAATTACTTTCTTGGAAAAAGGCATATTTTTCATTTTTGATTGCAAAAGAAAGCTTAGGTCTTTTCCTTTAGAACTTTAAGGTTGAAAAGTGAAATTTTTATTTTTTATAGATGAAAATGAACGTTGAGTGATTACAGAGAATATGCCATATGCTTTGGAGATTTCAAACTTTGGTAACTATTTTTTTCCAAAAATGAATTGGACCTCTTAACATAGAAGGACACTTTACAAAAAAAATGTGTTAGAGAGAAAGTTTGCGATTTTTTCTTCAAGAACCGTGGTATTAGAAATGAAATTTTTATTTTGTATTGTGGAAATAATTAGGCAATATCGGAATACTTGAAACTTGTTGTCGTCAATATAATATTAAAATTTCACTTTTTAATTGAGAAATGATGTCCCAAAGTTTACATTTTCTATGAAAACTTGAATTTGGAATATCTTGATCGCACTAAGATAGATTCCTAAATTAAAGAAATACTTTCTTCAAAATAACAACTAAATGTCTGCTTCAACAAATGTGTCTTTAAAAAATGTTCAATGAAATTTGGTTTGACGAAGTTGCATTATAAATCTAGTTTATTGCATGATGCGAATAAGCTGTCAATATCAAAATTTAATCAGGATATTGTTGTAAAGCGAATGGAAGGATATAATAAACGGCATATATCATCCGGATCAAATTTGTTTTGCTTCTCTACTATTTTATGGCATGGGTACAAAGAGAAAATGACAACAAAGCTCATCCCAGGGGAATTGTCAGCGAGCAAAGTCTGCTGGCTACGCTTTACATCGCTGATATAAATTAGGAGCCATTGAGTTGTTCAGAAATGCCTCTGTTAGTTTAAAAAATAAACCTAGATTGAAGATGGAGGAGAGAGAGAACTAAAAAGAGGAGCAGACGCGAATCAAAATAGAGAATTTGCAGAAACCGGAAGTGCGAATAGAATTTCCAAATAAGATAAACGAAGGACTAGACAGGGAAATTTTGGAGACGCTAATACGCAATAAAAATAAAGGATGCGCATGGACAATGTTTCAGGAACTCATTGTTAGGAGTGCAGCTGAAGTGTGTGGTACTGTGGTTGTAGGAAGAATGAGTGGTGATGCTGGCTAGAATGATGAAATCAGCGTAGCTACTAATGAAAAGAAGCAAGCGCATTAAAAAAAGGTGAATATTAGAGGTCTTAGCAATGACGAGACAAAGAGGCTAGAAAATAATTATAATGATTAGAACAGAAAAGTAAAAATACTAGTTATTCAAAACAAGGGTCGAATCAAAGCGGAAGAAGATAAGAAAATGCGAGAAGATTTTTACGGAAAAAAAATTATATTGGAAAAAGGGTCAGCAAGATCAGGAAAGGAAGTATTAGTACACAGTTATCCAGAATCAAGAATACCGCGGGTCAATTAGTACAGTGACTGTTAGCAGAAATTATTCAGAGGTGACGCCATGGTGTATAACAACAGTTCCATAGAAGACTATAAGTTAGAAAATCCCATTGAAAACGGCAACATTACTACTGATATTTTCTAATGATGGAAGCGTGGATGGAGCGTATAAACGGAGGTAGGAAGGTTATCGAAAGTGTAGGAGCTATTAACAGAAGTAGAAATATAACAAATAGAGCAAAAATTTCAATATATAACTATGTACTTGTACCCACTGTGCTGTGCTTTGCCGAAACCTGAACAGAACAAAAAAAGGATAAGAGTAAATATGATGTAGTGAGAGAATTCTTAAAGAATGTGGTGTAGTTTTGTGATATGATTGACAAAAGTGAAAGACATTTTTCGTGATGGTTTGGTCATGTTGAGAGAATGAAGGGAGAACGATTAACGAAACAACTGTATTTAGGTAAAGTGAATAGCAGCGTACCCAGAGGAAGACCGAGAGAGTAGTGGTGGGAATGTGTGGATTGGGCCTAATAATATAATAATAATAATAAAATTTGTTCCAGCGTTTGCGGCGCGGCGTCAGGGAATAGGAAATAGGAAATGTGCCGGAAGCTTCAAGACTCTCGTATTCCTTCTTATCCGACAAATAAAGGCGCCCGCAGAAGGCTTTGCGAATACTTGAAATCGCGACGCTTCCAGGTCGCTGCGCCGCCCCGAGTTGAGAACTTGAGAATGCTTCACCGCATCCCGGAATTTTCAATATTGTGCCTTGAGATTACCCTGATTAATGGTACGATTGCGCTTCCCCAGATAACATTTAGCATTCTGACTTTTGACCTCGGGTATTATCTCATAACTGCATTCACCACGTGGCATGGCGTCACGCTCTCAAAATTTCAATCAAAGATGCACAAAGAGGGAAATATGCTTTTTTAAGTTATTTGTCTCATTCTAAAGCTAAGATTTTGAATTAAATGTTCTGAAATGTTAAGGATGATCGTTAACTACGTACAGTTGTGCTCTTTGAAAAAAGTAGTTTATTTTTAGTTCTTATAAGGATGAAAACTTCCTGTGGGGAGTCAAAAACACTACACTATTGTTTCATACAAAATTTTCTTCTGTCTCCGCATCTACCTGACCGGAAATTCTGGAAAACTGAAAAATGACTGGAAATTTTCTGCACCGGGAAAAAACTAGGAAGTAAATGTACTACGATCGCAATTCTCGCTTGCAACAGAGAATTTACCAAAAGAATTACAATTCTAATTTGAAACAGTGAATTTTTTACAAGAATTATAATTCTGATTAGAGGCAGGGGATTTCAGTGAAGAATCACAGTTTTGAGTTTGAGACAGCGAATTTGGTAGAAGATTTCGAATTTTTACTTTGGAACAGGGAATTTTAAAAAAGAATTATAATTCTGAGATAAAACTGGGAATTTCCGTTCTGTTGGGGTAGTGAATTTTATTGAAGAAATATAATTTTAGTAATTGGGGCAGGGAATTTTCATTGAGAATTATAATTTGAATTGAAACAGGGAATTTTGGAAGAGAGTTTTAATTCTGATTTGAAAGAACAGCATTTAAAACAAAATTTCTGTTCTAAGTCAGAATTCGTCATAATTTGAAACTTCCCTCTCTTAAATGTTAGAAAAAGGGAGTTATTATATTTCTGAATTATAATTAAAAAATAATTATAATTTTGATTTTGGAACAGGGAATTTCGTAAATAATTATAATTTTATCTTGGAGCAGGTAATTTTTGACATGGAACAGAAAATTTTGGAAAATAATTTTAATTTTGATTTATAAAAAGGGAATTTTCAAAAATAAACCCTGATCCAAAACAGAACAGCCTAAAAATTTCTCGTTCGAAATCAAGATTTGTTTGAATTTAAACATTATTTTTTGCAAACAAAAATTTGCCAGAATTTTAAACTTCCTTCTTCTCAATTTGAGAAAGAGGAAATCAATATGTATACTTTTTATTTATAATAAAAAAGGTTGCAAATAAATATAATTATGACTCGGAACAGGGAATTTTGGTAAATAAATGTAATTGTGCTTTGGTACAGAAGATTTTCGTGAAAAATTATAATTTAGACTTTAAGACACGGAATTTTTGTAACAAATAATTAATTGACTTAGAACAGGGAATTTTTCACATGGAGCAGAGATTTTTGGAAAATAATTTCAATACTGATTTGGAAGAAGGGAATTGAAAAAATTCTGTTCAATTTCAGAAATATAAGTCTTTTACTAAGTTCTCTGATCAGTAATTCTCTGAAATTATCAGATTTTCCAACATATAATTATGATTTTATTTCCAAACTTCCCAGTTCCAAACAAGAAATCTTTGAAATCTTCTTAATTCTTAAATCTTTTAAATTGACCGCGAAAAATTAGCAATCGATCCGAAGAAAACCAGGAAATGACGCATTCCTTCTTATTTGTAGAACACAATTTTTTTGTAAGATTTTAGTTATCAGAAACAAGATCACATAATAACATTTTCACTCAATTCAGACACCGAAAATTCTTTTTATCGTGAAATAAAATGAAACATTTCACTTTTACATACATTTTCTGCTATTATACAGTCAATACTGATTATTTTAATGTCAACCTTCTGTATATGTTATTATTTCATGGTCAAATAGTGGAGGATATTTATATAACTGAGAAAGCAGCGCAAATTCCCTTTGGTCTGTATCTACGATGCGGTGACAGACGAAAATTTTTTTTTGTCTCTATTAGAACTATGAATGAAGAACTTTTTCTCGATAAGCCCTAACGTACAATTCTCTACAAAATCGAGCATTTTTTAAAATGATTTCTAAAGTCGATGAAAGTAGACCTAATGTTTATTGCTGCGAATTTTACAGGAAAAATCTGAGCATGTTCGAGAAACAAATGGTTCAAGTTTCCGTTGCTTGTTTAGAAAATGTATATGACTGTTTATGTTTTAGCTTCAATTTTAGGTAACAACTGCACTTTTTATCAAATCCTAATGATCGAGAGCTGATTTTATTCCTTGAAAGATTCTTCACAATTATGTTCTTCTGAGTTTTATTAACATTGCAATTATTTAGCAAATAAAATTGTTTGCAAAATAAGAACTGTATGATTTCTAAAAAAAATAATTTCAAGTTAAAACCCAACCAAACAAGATTGTGAAGAATCTTTTCAGAAATAAAATCAGCTGTAGATCACGAGAATTTGATATAAACTGCAGCTTTTACCTAAAATTGAAGCTAAACCTCCAAAAATCCATAACACTTGTTAAAACAACAATTTCAACCGAAATAATTTTTTTCTAAAGTTTAATGAGATTTCTCCTTTGAAATACGCAGCTATTAACATTGGAACTTTTTTTGTGGATTTTATAAATGATTATAAAGGCTAGATGGATATGGAGATTGTCTCTACGTAAATATTGTCCCATTACTTTATGTGATTATTCTTCAATAAGATGAAATTAGACCACATTTTTTTAAATATCACCATCTTTATTTTTTGAAAAGAAATGAAAATATAACTGAATTAAATCCGATTATAAACTGGAGAAGAAAGTTGAACTTGAACACTTTTTCTGCTTACGGATCAAATTACTTTCCAACTTTCGCGCACTTTACTCCATGGAAAATCCCTCTAATTGCATGCGGTCTTAAATGTGGCGTAAGATGCATGCCCAGAATTCGAACAGTTAATTAGAGGCAGTGATAAAAGCAGTACTAGGGTTGCTCGAACTTCAGAACTCCACAAGTATCCAAGCATGAAAACACGTAGCATGTTAAAGTGGCTGAAACTTTCTTCCGTCGCAAATTTAATGGTAGCCTAGGTTCTTCTAACCCGAGAACAATAACTCCGAAGAGAAAAGGCAAAATACCTTAATAGTGGAGTATACTCTACCAAGAAACGTAAATATGATTTCAACGATAAGAGCGCTTTCAATTTGCAATCTGTATATCAAGATTTGTGGCAGAGAATCGCTGCCAAATGCTGTAAAAAGCAAGAGGAAATAAAATTCGGAATGACTGGGGATTTTTTGTTAATACAGGATCAGTTAATTCCAGAAATTCAGAGCGAGCTAGGAAATGTCAGGGAAACCCTGACATAGTCAGGACATTTTCGATAAACTAAAGTTGAATTGAATTTTATTATTTTTTTAAACCCTCATTCTTTTTTATTGAAAATTTAACTGCTTTTTTTAAATTCGTTTTTCTGGGTTAAGCATTCATCTCTTTTGGTAGAAATTTCATCTTTTTTGGTTAAGAATCACAATTGCTGGTGTCAAATTAATCTGTTTTGGAAGATATATCAACTATTATATATTTAATTGAGAATTCATCTTTTTCATCTTTTTTGGTTGAAAATTCAACTACGTTGTTGAGAGTGGAGCTAATTTGTTAAAAATTCATTTTTTTGTTTCACGATTCATTATTTTAGTCGAAATTCATGTATTTTGTTGAAAATTCGTCTTTTGTGGTAGACTATTAATCTTCTTGTTGACTAATTTATCTTTTCGGCTGGATATTCATTTTCTTGGTTGAAAATTCAGCTAATAGGTTGACAATATTTTAAAAAATTTGAAAATTTGGTGAAAAATTCATGTCTTTTGTCAGAAATGAATCTTTTGTGTAGAAAATTATCTTCTTCGTTGAAAGTTTATCATTTTGGGTAAAAATTCATTTCTTTGGTTGCAAATCACTTTCTTTGTGAATAATTTATATATATACTAACCGAAATTTTAACTATTCTTTTTTTTGTTTGAAAAATACATTTTAGTTGAAAATTCATGTGTTTGGTTGAAAAATTTTCTTTTTTGGGAGGAAATTAATCTTTTGCGTTGAAAATTCAATTATCTGGTTAAAAATTAATTTTTTTGGTTGAAGATTCATCATTGTAGGCAAAATTTTACTTGTTTAACCCTTGTTTGGCACTGGGATCTTAGGCACCCCAGTGACAAAAACCATTATAATAAATAAACTATTGGATATTTTAACTTGTTTTGTTTTTTAAATTCTCTAAAGTGTACTTTTCAAAGGAGTTTAGGTTATATAGCCAAAAAATCAAGTCTAGTAGGTTAAAACAATTCCTCTTACCTTTAGGTACTTGCAATTTCTGAAATATGGTCATGGGGTGAAAGTGATTGCAATGTGCCGAATAGGGGTTAACTGAAAATTTAACTATTCCATTTTTTGTAGAAAATTGATCGTTTTTGATAGAAATTTAATTTTCTCAGTTGAAAATTCATCTGTTTGGTCGAAATTTCAACAATTTTGTTGAAAATTAATTTTTTTACTGAAAATTGAACTATTCTATATTAGTTAAAAATTTATGTCCTTCTATTCTAACTGAAAGTTGAACTTCTATTGATTTACTTAGTATTAGTAGTTAAAATCGAATTATTTTTTGTTGAAGATTCATGATTATAATTAAAAATTAATTTCTTTGGTTGCAAATTATTTTTTTTGTGGATCATTTATTTTTCTAACCGAAATCTTAACTAGTCTATTTTTGTTTGCAAAATATGTTTTAGTTGAAAATTCATGTGTTCTGTTGAAAAATTTTCTTTTTTGGAAGGAAATTAATCTTTTGCGTTGAATATTCAACTATCTGGTTGAAAATTAATTTTTTTGGTTGAAGATTCATCATTTTAGGCAAAATTTCACTTGTCTAACCCTTGTTCGGCACACTTTCGTGGAGTCACGTATTCGGCATACTGGGATCTTAGGCACCCCAGTGACAAAAACCATTATAATAAATAAACTATTCCATATTTTAACTTGTTTTTTTTTGCAATTCTCAAAAGTGTACTTTTCAAAGTAGTTTAGGTTATATAGCCAACAAATTAATTTTATGAGGTTAAAAAAATTAAAATTTCTCTTACCTTCAGGTACTTAAAATGTATGAAATATGGTCGTGGGGTGCAAATGATCGCAGTGTGCCGAACAAGGGTTAACGGAAAATGTAACTATTCCATGTTTTGTAGAAAATTGATCTTCTTTCCTAACTGAAAGTTGAACTTCTATTGATTTAGTTAGTATTAGTAGTTAGAAATGAATTCTTTTTTGTTGAAGATTTATCATTATAAATAAAAATTAATTTCTTTGGTTGGAAATTTAACTCTCTTGTTGAAAATTCGCCTTTTGTAGTATAAAATCATTTTTTAAAGTGAAAATGTAACAGGGTATTTTAAAATTTCTACAAATTCTCAGTTGGAACTGGAAATTTTCCAGAACAAAATTAATATTCTGGATTGGAACAAGGAATTTTTAAAAATAATTATACTCCCGAGTTGAAACGTAGAATTTTCGAAAAGAACAAATTTCTGGATTGGAACAGGGCATTTGCTAAAATAATTATAATTCTACCCTGGTACAGGTAATTTTCAAATTTGATCAAACTCTGAGTTAAAATGGGGAATTGTTGAAAAGAATTAAAACTCTGGATTGGAACAGGGAATTTTTCAATAGGATTATAATTCTTATTCACAAATGAAAAAACAGTTACTTATTCCGCGTATGAATAATACCATTTTTACAAATTCAGATATTTCATATAGACTGAAAAATCCATATTCCGTATACATATTTCAAATCGATTGCTATAAAAAATACAAAATACTCAAATGGCGCTGTATTATGAAAAATAAGACCTGGGTGAATTTAGAGGTACCAGGAAAAAATCTGGAATTGTCAGGGAATTTTTTTCCAGGATTAGAGTAGACTGCACGACTCGCCCACACACCTGCTTCAGGACGCGATCGTCCGCACGGCCTGGCCCTTGTGGACCCCCCGTGGTGACCACAGGCATGTGAAACCTGTATCCATGAAGTAATTGCTACTGGACTGGCACCCATTGGCGAGGATAAATAGGGGGGGGGGGGAGTTCAAAGATATCATTTATCATTCATAAATAGGGTGTTTTTTTCAAAACAAGGTTATTAATAATTCATGGCATGAATTATTTCATGGATATAGGTTTTCCCCAGTAAGGAAAATGCTAGAGAGGGTTGCGGGTGATTCAAAACCAATCCATACAGATTATTACATTTTACTAAATAGGAAAAAGATACAATCCAAAAAATTTGCATGTACACCAGAGACTCGATAGATGAACAATCTCGGGGGTTGCCTGCAAATAGCCTTGTTCATATAACGCGTACAGCGAAACGTAAACAGGCAGGGCCGCCTGAACCGTTTCCATAATATTGCGCAATCTACTTGACTGCGTAGTATAGTGCATGCGTCCCTTCAGAAGCGGAGTCGCAACCGTCTCTCGCCCTGCCCCCTGAGAAACTGTGGGGACCAGCAATTCTAGGAATTCATATAACGCGTTCGATCGCGCGTTCAAATAGCGAGTCTCTGGTGTATTTCTAAAATTGCTAATATTTAATGCATTCTTATTACCAAAATTTTAAATAAAAACATTTCTTTCAAGAAATTGAGGTAAAATTATTTAGACTCAATTAAAAGAAATCAGAAAATAGTCATAAACAAACCCTGCAGATTGGAACGAATCATTTGTTTAGTGTCTAACAGTACGCTGATGGCGGGAAACTGTCTGCCGTCACAGTGGGGAGTGCAAAAGGGTCATACTGTACGTACCATTTCGTCCTGAAACATGTATGAGGACGAGTCGTGGATCGCCTGAGTAGGCACCCGGTAATAAGAAGGTTTCACTTCATTGTTCAAGAAATTCAGCTTCACCTTAAAAATTTGTAGGCAAAACAAGACAAACTTTCACCATATACTCTTCTTGGTAAAAAATTAATCAGTATATGAAACGGCTGTCCCAGAAGTTACCATAATGTCAAAGTAAACGTCACTGGTGCATTTTGCTTGGAAGCGCATTTACTTTTCTCGCAGTTCCTTGACTTTCCTCTTTCTTTTCCTTTACTCTCTCTTTTTCTTTCCTCTTTCTTTTCCTTTGCAGCCTTTGTTTGTCACGTATGAAAGGTGAAGTCACCTCCTACTCTAGGCGCTTAATCTCATTTGCACTTTACCGAGGCTTCTCGCCCGAGCTTTCTTCGCCAACGTCAACTTCAAAACACTGGCGAAAACATATCGACCAATTTCTTCATGCTTCACAGTAGAAGCTTTCACTAGCCGTACAGAAAATACCCTCGGACAAAAATACCAGCAGTTTTACAAGAGAGAAGTAAGAATAAAGAAAAATATTCCAAATGAGGGAGGAGTGTTCAAATACGTTGAAATATAGAGTAGTTTGAAACTGATATTAATTGACAGGGCATACAGTCACATTTTTAAGATAAACATAAAATAGCCACTTTTAAAAATAAAAAGATCACTTTAGTCACTTCTTTCAATACATCAAAGAAGGGAACCAGATGATTTCGGGATTTTATTGCATTTTTTCTTATCCTGAGGAATTCTTTTCAACTCACCCTAAATTCTTTTGAATTACCTTGAAATCCACTGAGTTAAATGGATCTTCTTTGAATTTTCATTTTTTTTAAATTAACCCTAGAAAGTATCAAAGTCACCTTGAAATTTTATACATTTTGTCAGATTCTTATTCACTAATTCTATTTACTCTCATTTATCTGAACTCAATGGCATTTTTTTGGATTTAAAAAATTTTGTTCTCTTCACTTGAAATATTTTTAA
This sequence comes from Andricus curvator, assembly GCA_932195095.1. NCBI lineage: Eukaryota > Metazoa > Arthropoda > Insecta > Hymenoptera > Cynipidae > Andricus > Andricus curvator. Next base: position 110,617 of record CAKNYM010051680.1, read on the forward strand.
TTTATCTTGATTCCGTATGAATTTAATTGAATTCTCTTGAATTTCCTGAAATTCTTATAAATTCACTCCAATTCTATTGAAATCAATGCAATATTGTGGATTTTTTATTTTTTCAGTTCACATTTGAATTCATTTGTCATTCACCCTGAATTATTTTGAATTCTTTCAAATTCTCTCAAATTTTGCAAAATTAACTTCAAACTTAATTAATTTAATGCATTATTTTATTACATTGTTTAATATTTTTCAATTCACTTAAAGTTTTATGAGTTTCGTTGAATTCTTCTCATTTCCCTTAAATTCTTTTAAACTCACTTGAATTTCATTTAAATCATTGGATTCTTTGTATTTTAAAAGTTTTTGTTAATTCAATTGAATTCTGGTTAATTCGTCCTTAATTATATACATTCCATATTTACTGAAATCAATGGAATATTTGGGATTTTCTGTGTTTTTTTTCAATTTCGTTTGAATTCCTTTGGAAGTTACTCTGAATTCTTTCGAATCTTTCGAATTCTTTTAAATTTCGAAATTCTGCTCAGTTGAATGAATGTATTTTTGAATTCACCCTGAAGTCTTTTAAACTCACCTTGAATTCTTAGGAATTTAATCAAATTCTTTCTAATTCCCTTGACCTTTTTAAGTCACTCTACATTTAATGGATTCCATTAATTTTTCTAATTTTCAAATTTTAAAAAATTTCTTTTTAATTCACCTTGAATTTTTATGTTTTTTATCGAATGCTGCTAACTTTCCTGAAAATTTTCTAAATTTACTCGGATTTTACTCAATTCGTTTTTTTTCTAATTTTCGAATTTTTTCAATTCACTTAAATTCTATTGAGTCTGACCTAAATTTTGTTCAGTCCTATTTTACTCAATTCGAAAGGAATTTTTTCATTTCAAAAATTTTGTTTGATTATATTTTTCGAAATTTGGGTGAATTTCATCAAAGTCTCTCGAATTCCCTTAAATTATTCTAAATTTACACCAATTTTACTGAACTCAGTTGAATATTTAGGATTAACATTATTTTTAACCCTGAATTCTTCAAACAGTTTTTTGAATTATTCAGAATTCTCTTGGTTTTTTAAACTTTCGCTGAATTTTGTTTAATTCACTTGAATTCTTCGAAATTCACTCAATTCTATTCAATTGATTAAATTCCTTGAATTCTTATAAATGCACTCCGATTTTCCTGAAATCAGTGGAATATTTTGGATTTTTTTTTAATTCACTTGAATTTTGTTTAAAATTCACCTTGAGTTTTTATGAATTTCATTGATTAATTTTTAACCTCATTAAATTCCTCTAAATTTACTCGAATTTTATTTAATTTCATTGTTTTATTTCGTGAATTTATCTTGAGTACGTTAAAATTCACCCGGAAGTCCTTAGAATTGTTTTGAATTACAGAGAACATTAGTCACTTTTAGTCAATTTTAGTCAATTTTGAGTTAAAAATGAGTAACTTTCGGTTACTCTTTAAGCTGAAATAGACACCTTTTTCACGGTTTTCAAATAAATTGGGGGATGGCACTCCTGTTCATTAATTTTATAAATTTTTATTTGGTTATTTTGTTCTCCTGTCCTCTGTACCTAATAGAAAGTGTTGAAACTTCAATTGCAAAATTAGTTTCCTCGGCAGTAAATGAACTTCTGAACGTACAATAAAGTAGCTTTCAGAAACAGTAATTTACTTCACAAATTTATTCTTGACATTGTAAAAGTAATTGATGTATACTTGAATAGTCCTGATGAATTATTGCATTTTACTTATGATCTTGATGTAAGAAACATTGAAAGGACCTTAATAAGATAAAGAATAATTACAGAAGAAAAATGAATCATAATAATCTTCGAATTAATTCATTTATTCACTTTGTCCTGTGTTTCCTCGATTTATTCAAACAAATTGTTTCTTTGGGCGTCAGTTCTTTAAAACAAGGAAATGGTCCTTGGCCTGAGAATGTGGGATGATTAACTCAAGGAATTGATATCTTTGAAACTGAAAACTTAGTTTACTTGAATCTCATTTTCGCATCCAAAGAAATATTTCTTTAGTAATTCATCGATGCGTGAATCAAATATTTTGGTCTCCTTGTATCAAAGAAATATTGAGATAACTAAAAGCGATCTCAATTAAGTGAAAGAGATATTTCTTCCAAGTGAAGAAATATTTCTTCGACCATATTCCGCTCTATCATTATTTTGAATCAAAGGATTTTTCTTTGATTCAAATCAGTTTTTTCTCAGTTCACTTTTATCAGAAGCAATTTTTTTGCTAAAGTATTTTGAAATACGTGTTCTTCAAAACTATTTATTGATGCCTGAATAAGCAACTTTGAAAATATTTAAGCTCAAAGGTGATTCTTTCAAGTTTTTTAAAACAAAATTTTTTGAAAAACTCATCGATCATTCTTCAGAATCTGCATTAGTGATCCGATTTCCATAAAAATGAGTATTCTGAAGTTTTTGGGGTAGATGAATCCAAATTCATTTCTGCTTCCACTTTTCGAAAATTTACATTAATGTTTTTAAAAATTGTTGTGGCAATTAAAATATTAAAAAAAACAACCGACGTCAATTTAAAAAAGAGGGAGTGAAAGTGAAAGTGAAAAAGTTACATAATCGCCCCCCAGAATTTACAAATTCAAGTTGACCAATTCAATATGGCAAATAAGAAATTTGAGACTGGTCTCGATTATATGAAAATGGGTATTCTAAGGTTTTTGGGGTCGCTCAATTCAAATACGGTTATAAAATTTCTAGATTCGAAATGGCTGATTCAATATATGTATTAAGAATTAGAAAAAAGCTGTGGGTTTTGCAAAGGGATTATATTTTTTTCTAAACCGGGAGAAATCACTAATTTTTACTGAGAGAGCGGGAGAAAGCCGGTATACGGAAATTATTTTTAAAAAAACTAGTCAATGTAGGGTGTAGGCGCAGCGTGCCCACAAAATAAGGGGTTCGTAGCCTATTGAGATTCAATTATGTCGTTCAAACCTTCCCAACCCATACTTTCCCTCCCCTACTCCCTCTCCCATTTCTTCACCCTTCACCTCCCCTTTCCACAACTTCTTCTTTTTCTACCTCCCCTCTCCTCGTTTCCCCAACTAACACTCCTTTATCCTACATCCCTTTCTCAGCCCTTACTACCCCTCCCATGCTCACCCTTATTTCTAATCACTTCCCCTACTTTCCCTTACTTAAATTCACTTCCCCTACTTCCCATACCCTCATTTTCTCTCACTTCCCCTCAACTAATTTCCTTTCACTTCCCCTACTCCCCTCTCCTTGGAAAAAACTACGACGGACGGACCGATACTCGACCGAAACTATAAGGGTTTTTTCTGGGGCTATAAAACCCTGAAAAAAGTGACCACCCTGATTAAAAATGTCTTTTTCTAAATCAAGAAATCTCTCCAAGCAGGAAGAGAAATTAAATAAAACCTACTCCAGTATTTCATTGGTCGGAAAGCCAGCCGCGAGAGGTCCGCCAAAGACTCGGCACGTCCTGAAATTTATTATGGAATCACGTAGAGAGAAAAGCGCGACTGGAAACGGAAGGAGAAGCCAGTGGCAAGACGCGTGCGACAAAGAGCGAGAAATCTAGGGGTTGAAAGAGAATGAGAGGAGAGGAGGAAGTAGTGGCAGCACGACAGAATTTAATAACAATTTCTCAAATGAAAATGAAGCGCTTTCAACTGGGTTAGCTGCTCGACTCTGCCTCTACTGTGCCTCGCCTAGCCTGCATTTTATTTAATATTAGCCTGGTTACCAGGTTAAATTGTTGGGCGGAGAGCTGGACAGAAATTTGCATCTTAATCGGACCCTATTACGGTAACGTCGTTGCACTGGGAAGGGCAACGACGGTCGCCAAAATACTGTAATGCAAAAGCGGTTTGACGCTTCGCATGCCTCGATCGGTCCGAACTGGATAATCGAACCGATTCACCCGTGAATACACCCCACTGATTGACTCCCATTGTTGCCTGCCTGCCGAACGATCATTCATCGTTTCCGCCACGAACTGCTTCCGCTTTCGAAAGTTTACTCTTGCTTCCGACAAAAGCTTCCAAAGAATTCAAAATATAACATCAAATTGTCATACTCATAGAGCGCGCGCTGCCAAGGCTTCAATTCCCTTCTATGTTTACCACTTTTGATGGCATATTTCAAAAGAAAATCATTTTTTATATCAGCATGCTTGCTACCTAGATTTCATTCAATACCTGAGTAAAACAAAAGTGCCAATGGCAGTAGATAAGTGAGGGGGTTTCTAATCCAAGATTCCTGTTACTGACATGTTACCGTCTTCTAGACCATTTCACAGCTTGAGTGGTTCGTGTCCATACTAAGTTTTGTAGAATATTCTCGATGACGTCACATAATAATATTGCGCAATTTTAAAGAGACGAATTTGTGCAAAATACCTCAAGGTTATTTATTATCTCAATTAGGCATTTCGCGTAAACACTTTGAAGGTTATATTTTGATTTTTCCTTGCATCTTTTATGCATTGAATAAATAAAGGAAGGCATTTTTCAAATAAATGTATAATTTATAAGAAAGCAATAAATCATCCTTGTTTTTTTCATAACTATATAACGCAGTAGAAAAATGCAACGACAAATCAAAATGTAACCTTCAAAGTGTTTACGCGAAATGCCGAATTGATATAATAAGTAATCTTGAAGTTGTTCACACAAATTCGTCTCTCAGAATTGCACATTATCATTTTGTGACGTCATCGAGAATATTGCATAAACTTAGCACGGACACGAACCACTTGAGCTGTGGAATGATCTCAAGTCGGTAACATGTCGGTAACAGGAATTTTGGATTAGAACCCCCGTTACTTACTTAGAAAAGGCATCCCAAAAAGATACTAAGTAACACTCTAAAGGGGAGGGGGGCTGCCTGAACGTCACAAAAGGTCAGATAGGAGAGGGGTCGCAAAGGTTTTGTAACACGTTACAAAATAGTTGAATTTTTTACCAAATTGCTGAATTGTTAACCTACAAAGATGAATTTTCAACCAAATAGACTATTTTTGACCAAAATACAAAATAAATAGTAGAATTTTTAACCAAGTTAGATGAATTTCAAACCACAAATATAATAGTCGATTTTTGAACCAAAAAAATTAACTTTTAACCAAGAACAGTGAGATTTTCTTATTAGGTTCTAGTAATTCAGTTCAACCATAAGCGAAAAAACGAAAAAAGTGGAAGTTTTTTGAAAACAGGAAGAAATAAGAATTCTTTAAAAAAGGAGAAAAGAGTTTTCGGATGGCCCCTGCAAAAATAACATTTATATTTCATATTTGAAAATAAGGGGGAGGGGGGTTGTTCACCGAAATGTCACAAATTGTTACAAGAGGGAGGATGAGTAATAAATCTCTGAAAATAACGTCACGTAGTATGTGGACGCTCCCATATAAAGTTCTTTAAAAAACATGGTGTTACGTATAAGGGTGGTTCTTATTTATACTTGGTGGATTTTTCTTCTCGAAATTCTCTGCTCTCACCCCTAGTTTTGTTCGAATGCCCAAAAGAAAAACTCCTTCAAATTTGAGCAAAATCGGTTAATATTTAGGGGTCGCACAAAGACCATGAAGTTTCCCATTGATTTAACATTTGTAAATCTAATAGTTAAATCTGATAATATGTTACAAATAATTCCGTGTTTCAGTATATTGTTCAGAATTTGTCAGAGAATGAGAATCAATCATAAATTTTGTGGTTGAATAATTTTAAGCCACTGTTATGGGTCCCCAAAGAAAACCCCATAAGTGACAAATGTGAATTTTACGTAATATTGCCGTTTATTGACGCTTTTTAAAAGTTTTTTTTTTACATAAATAATCATTGATTAGTAATTTAAGAATACATAGTCATTTGCTAACTAATATTCAATTGTTTGAACAATTTAAATTTGTTTAAATATTTGTTTTTTTTCAGCTAACTCGCGAAATAAACGTATTTTCTGGACATTATGAGTTATTTAATCAATAATGACAATAAAATAATTTGTGTAAATAATTTTACAATTATTTAAATGATGCGTATTTGTTCAAGCATATATTGTACCTAAAAGAAAGCAGGAGAAACATTTTCTCACTACATTTTCGACAAATTTTAATATTTTTAAGTACTAATTTGTTTATTATTAATACTCGTAGATGTTTAAACAAATTAAAATTTTTCAAACAATTTTGTTGTTTACATTTTTTTTGTGCTATTTTCCGAAAAATTGACATATTTTTATGTTTTACTTTGCTTTTTAAGAACACTCTTAAATTTTTAAACAAATTACAATTGTTTAGAAAAACTTAATTTGTTTGAACATCTACGGTCATTCATAATAAACAAATTAGTACTTAAAAATATTAAAATTTGTCGAAAATTTAGTGAGATAAAATGTTTCTCCTGCTTTTTTTTAGGTAAAATATATGATTGAACAAATACGTATTATTCAAATAATTGTAAAATTATTTGAACAAATTATTGTATTGTTATTATAGATTAAATAACTCATAATGTCTAGAAAATACGTTCATTTCGCGAGTTAACTGAAAAAAAAATATTTAAACAAATTTAAATTGTTTAAACAATTGAATATCAGTTTAAAAATGACTGAGTATTCTTAAATTACTGATGAATGATTATTCATGTAAAAAAAACTTTTGAAAAGCGTCAATAAACCGCAATATTACGTAAAATTCACATTTGTCACTTATGGGGTTTTCTTTGGGGACCCATAAGAGTGGCTTAAAATTATTTAACCTCAAAATTCATGATTGATTCTTATTCTATGACAAATTCTGAACAATATACTGAAACACGGAATTATTTGTAACATATTATTGCGTTTAAATATTAGATTTACAAAAAGCTGACGTTTTCCCATGTTAAATCAATGGGAAACTTCATGGTCCTTGCGCGTTCCTAAATATTAACCGATTTTGCTCAAATTTAGAGGAGATTTTTTTGGGCATTCAAACAAAACTGGGGGGGGGGGGGGGGGAGAGCAGAGAAAATCGAAAAGTGAAAAATAAGGGCCACCCTAGTGTTACAGGGTGTCCACTAGACCGAAAACCGGAAAATGACCAGAAATTTTATGAGATTGGAAAAAACCGGGAAATGACAGTGAATTTATATTTTCACCCTGATTTTTGCAAATTTTTAGAAGAAAAATCTATCCAATCACTTGCAATATCACAAACATATCACCTGATATAATGCAATTTAAAAGAATTTTGATTTCAACATCGTTTTGACCGTTAATTTCAATTTTTCACATTTTCAATAATGAAATGATTCAGTTTTCAATGCGTAATTCTAAAATCTTTCACTTTCAAAATCTTCTCTTTTAGGTTTTTATTTTTAACGGTTCATTTTCAATTTAAAGATTAATTTTACGAGAATGTTCTGAATCTGTTCAAAATTAAACAATTCACAAGTGCAGTTTTACAGACTTAAACAATTATAAATTAAAAGAGTTTGAATTACAAAATTTGGGATCAAAAAGTTTTCAAGTTGATCTACTATAATATAAATTAATTAATGATTTTTAAAACTGAACTGTAGTTTGAGTTTTAAAAACTGAACGATAATTTATTGTACAAGAATATTCTAAGTATGTTCAAAATTAAACAATTTACAGATTTGAACGCTGATAATTGAACTGTTTGAACGCATTATCCTTTAGTTGCTAAACGAATTTTTTAAGTGAAAATATTTTTTTTCCTTGATTAAAACGGCTACTCTATGTTAAAAGGATTTGTTTGAAATTGCTATTTTAGAGTAGTAATAAAAGCCAGTAATAAAAAGAAGTAATAAAAAAATTTTTTTTACCTAAAAGCAAAAAAGTATCTGTCACACTGCGATACCGTCTCATTCAAACTCGATTTCCTTGGAACTGAATACATTTTTTCGATCAAACTTTTTTCCCTGTGTTCAGCAAACCTATATCTCGGGAACAAGTTTTTATTATTGCAAACATTTGATAATGAGATTTTTCATTGCGATTTGAAGCCACTTTTCAAAAGGCATGTAATTCTTATCTCAATGTTGAAACTTAATTTTCTCAAAATCGAATCACTGTTTTCATACCCCCGCCCCCCCCCCCCGTATTCAGCAACTCAACATCCCAGGAGTGGGTTAACCGTTTTTTTTTTAATTGATTATTTCATATTTTATCACTGTCCTAAGTCGACTCCAACACCGAAAAAAAAGTTTCAACCCGATATCGTCAACTTTGGATAATATTTGCTCAAAACGCAAGGTTCTTTGTAATTAAAATTTTTTGGTATCGCTTCAGCAATACTTTATCTCGGAAGTATATTTTTCTTTTTCATTTTGATCGAAACTTCGATTTTACAAAATTCGTTTTTGCTCACCTCGAAAATTTTTATTTTTTCCCGTAAAATTTCCTAGGACATATATGTTTTAGAACTTTTTAGGGAAATTAATTTGGAATTATAGAAATTTTGGAAAAAATAAAGTGGGACTTGTCTGGACAGAAGAAAACAAAGGTTAAAAGTATATTCCGGTAAAAATGTTGGGGGTAATCTCGAAATGCAAAAAAATGAAGATCAATAAGGGTAAACTAAAAACTTACTGATCTTTCATTTTACCATGGCCGATATTAATTTTTTTTTCTTGCCAAGATTACCCCTAGCATTTTTACCTGAATCACTTTTACCCTTTGTTTATTCTGTGTAGTTTTCATGTCCGAAAAAAGTTCTTTGTCAGCAGAAGGTGCTTTTAATCTTATAAGTATACTTTTATCCTGTACTTGCAGTACCTGTATCTACAGTAGCTGCACCTTCACCTGCAGTACCTGCAGCACTTTTTCGTAGATTTCGTGGAACTTTATTCGAAATGCCAATAGGACTTTTTTTAGATGTCCCAATTCCTGATCACTTCGACTCTATGCCCTAACATGTATTACAAGACTAAACCGCGTAAACTAAAGAAAAAAATCGTGCGAAGCAGTAATAATTTTTAGAGGGGAAAACAAAAGCCGTCCGGTCGCAGTAATAACGACGGTTGTATTGGAAAACACTAAATATCGCCCTCAGTCCCGCAGCTCTGTTGCATGTCATTCATTTTATTTGAGAGTATGTGTGAGAAATGGCGGAAAGAGTCAGCCAAAAGGGATTTGCAGGATACTGGCTCGCCAGCGTGCCAGCACAGGTTTAACCGGAATCACTATACACGAAATTGTGATAAATCATAGAAATTAATTACATTGTCGCAAATAAATAGAAAATTAACTGACTGCGACAAAATTTAAGCTTTAGCTCTCTGGGCATTGTATCCTTTACACCGACAAACCAACATGTTTTTGTTTTGTTTAAACGCGGTATTGTACTTCACGAATAGTTACACAATCATTTTGCCCGGAAAAAGTTTTATAAAAATAGAAAAATAAAGGTTTTCACATATTCCAGATCGCGTTGAAAAAAGTTTTCGGTGTGCTATAAAATGTGAATGCGGATTGGAGACGGGCTATGATAATGTATTCGAATGAATAAATATATTTCTCCATGGCAGAGGCATGAGTTAGCAAGGATGACATCAATTATCTAGAACATAAAAAAATCCGCAAAGTAATAGAAAAATACGCATATATTTTAATCTGCAAGAGATATTACAATCTTTCAGGATTTTCTGTGAATTTCAGGGACAACGTTCAGTCCCCTATTCTCGTTTTTTCTATTTTCCCCTATTTTTATAAAAATCCCAAATATTTAAAAATGTTGACTATTTTGTCTCCTTTATTCCCCGTTTTCTTCCCTAAAGAAATCATGAGTAGCTTAGTCAAACTACGATCCAAAGAAGAAAGATCAAAGCAAATTGTCGACGATTTCCGTAAGAAAAGTAGAAAAATTAATTATAACATGATTGATTTGAGAGCTTTGTGAAAGAGGAAAAATATCTTGCACTCAAGTGAGATTCTTTTGTGCTTGTAACTTTTAATTTATAAATAAAATGTTATTTTATTTTTCTTTCTATAAAAAGTCGTATAACGATATTTTTTGAAAATCTCGCAATCATTGTTGTTGAAAATCTGATTGGCTTTTTATCACTCGAAGTTGTTCTATATCTTAAATTTGAATTTTTGAAAATTTAATCTAAACATAAAATCTCTTTTGAATATGTTCTAGATGTACACAGGTTAAACAGTACTTCATCTTTAACTTGGTTTATTATATTGACCAAAAAAGGCCTATTGATTATTGTAGCAACTTGAAAAGAGAAACGCAAGCGTCAATAATAAAAATAAGTTGAGGTCATCATTTTTTAAATTTAAATGTAGTTATTTGCATATTTGTGTTTTTTCAGATTTAAGCACGAGTCGTGATTTTCATTCAATTTCAATTTATAAAAGCTCATTCTATTTATTGAAAGATTCTTTAGAATTATGTTCATCACATTTTTATGGAAGTTATTTCATTTAGAAATAACACTTGAAATTAGTTTTAGTTGGTCAATTTATGAATTAAAAAATTTGCTTAATAATATTGAATAAACTAGTGATGAATAGGATTTTAAAGAACCTTTCAAGGAATAGAATAAGCTTTGCCTAATGCTAAAGAAAAAGCACAAAATATATGTAATTATGACGATTATGATTAAATATTTTGTTTTTATTTACGCCTAGAGTTCTCTTACACGGTTAAATTAAAACTTGAAAATTTTCTAATAAAACATTGAAAATATTATACATGTGTTATGCTAGTACTTTTGCTGGAAATTATCATTTTCTTTTTTTAATTTTAATATAAAATCAGAACGTTTCGAAGAAGAAAAATTATAATCAAGATTCCCAATTCTCAACAATGTTAGCATATGTTATAATTTTATACCGGAAATTGATATTTTTAATAAAACATGAGTAGAGTTTAAAGGTAAAACAATTTCCGATCATTCACCTTTTTCGGTTTTTTAAACATTTTTAGCGGAAATCGATACCAAAACTGGTATTTAAAAACAAAAATCATTAGGTTTCGAAGAAGATTTCAAAAGATCCAAAAATAACGTAAGACGATATAGGGGAATATAAATTTTCAACTAAATATTTTGAACAGTGGATGTTACGTTAGTCTAAATTTGATTTGATTAATTTATTGTTTATATTTTATTCGTTTCTGAAATCTTGTAACTAAATGTTTAAATTTTTGAGCTAAAAAATCTGATTTTTAACCAAAAATTGAGTAGTCTAGTTTTCATTTTAGAGAATTAATTTACAATAAAAAAACGAATTATACACAAAACACTTTAATTTTGTAAAAAATAGTTGAATTTTTAAACAAGAAGACGAATTTTCTACAAAAGAGTTGAACTTTCAACAAAATAGTTAAATTTTGCGTTAAAAAAAATTAATTTTTAACAAAAAAGAAACGAATTTTCTACCATAATGATGATCTTCAACCAAAAAAATGAACTTTTGAATTATATTTTCAACCTAAAAAGATACATTTCCAACAAAAAATGTTATACTTGACATTTCAACAGGAAAACCTTTTAACTAAAAATAAAAAAATGTTGGATTAAACCAACAAAAACAAATTTGCAACAAAATACTTGAATCCCAACTAAAATGAATTAATCTTCAACCAAATAGTTGCATTTTTGAAAACAAAAGGTTGATTTTCTACCAAAAGAGAGGTATGTTGAACAAAAAGTTAATTTTCAACCGAAAAAGATTATTTTCTAACCTGACAGTTGCTTTTGTACCCAAAAAAGGTGAGATTCCTATAGAAAAAGATGAATTTTTGAACAAAAAAGATGAATATCTATCAAAAAGGTTAATATTGAATAAAAAAATGTGTCAAGAAAGAAAGCAAATTTTAATCAAATTGTGGAATCCTTAAGCCAAAAAGAAGATTTTTCAACAAAACAGTTGAATTTTCAACCAAGAAGTATGACTTGTAAACAAAATTGTTTAGTTTCAACAAAATAACTCAACTTTTAACCCAATAATAAAATTTTGAACTAAAAATTGAATGGTAGGCTTTTCAACCAAAAAGAATGGGCATTTAAGTAGATAATCCACAAAAAGAGGACAATAGGGAAAAGACTGTAGCCTGCGATGATTGAATAGAAATTTTGCTAATTTATAGACTGAAGGAGAATATTTGAAATAAACATTGAAGTTAATGTTAAACAGTTTTAAAATATTGCGTGAGAAAAGTGGATAATTTGCTTAAAAAATAAAGTTAATTTTTCATTGCACACTGTTTGATTTCGGACTGCACATGGGTTGATTACTCACAAAATTGTATTGCACTTTATCAACACTGTTTTTCCAAATCTGTGACACTATTCACACTATTTTTCATTTTGGAAATGAATTCGAGGCCAGCGCTGGTATTTTTAAAAGAAAAAAATTTCCTATTTTTCTTACAATTGTACTGCTGAACAACTGTGATCCGGGATATTTTGAAAAAGCTAAAAAGAAAAAAATCGTCACAACAGGTTATTTGAGGTTGCAAAGATTTACTAGAATTTGTGTTGCTCATTCTCACGGAATCTAAATCATCATATACGTTTAAACTGTTATCGGATAAACGCTTGATTTACTTTATAGGCATGTACCTAACTGGAAGTTGTGGTTACGCAGCAGGTACAGTTCCATTGTTGGTTTTGCGCTTCGAGTGAAGTATATATTCATATACATCGAATTAGTTTAACAATTGATCCACTTCCGTAATGAAAGTCACACCCAGTTCAGTTTAGTAGACGGTGTGGCTGTAATTATTTCTAACCATCCTTGCGGAATATTTCGCACTAATAACGATCGAGAAACGTTGACAAGTGACGTGAATGTCCATTTTTCTGGGACAGATTATACACAAATTGTAAATTAATATTAGTCTGTATAATTAATGATAACTCATACATTCACGCATTCTAATCTTTTGTTTATTATTCAACCGCGAAGCGTTGATTATTCCAAAGTTACGTACATTTATTTCCATATGCAAATTTCACGCTGACATCCACCCATTTGGGTTTTTAAAAAGTTCAGGCAATATTTTTGGCTGAACAACAGGGTATCTAGCGATTCGGGAAATTCGGAAGTTTGCCGGGAATTCGTGAGCAGATCCGGGAAATGTGGGGTCATAAATATAAATAAGAAATTTTTATTTTCTGCGAAGAATTATGATTATTATTATTATAATTATGATCATTATAAAATTACTCATAATGGTCAAACTGAGAAAAATTTCTTGTGCTGTTTTTTCTGCATTATTTCTGTTTTTTCGATAAGTTTGTTATTTATAAACGCAGCATTTAAGAAAAAGAATTTTTTATTTTTATGGTAAATTTGCGATCGTATTATGGTTCTGAGTTTTTACAGGGGCCTGCTGCAGTGGAAGGAAAAAATTGCTAGCCATTTCCCGATTTATTCTCGGATCACAAACAATTTTTCACGGTCATTAAAATTACAAAATAAAACCCCGTGGAGCTGTTTTTTTATTAAAAAGATCAAACCAAAAATTAACTGCAAATTAGAGCACCCAATGTGGAACATTTTATTAAATTTCAAACTTTGACAACGTAAGCTTAAAATTTTTGAATTTAAACGCTCAATAAATTACACGTATCAAGTGGCAGCTCTCAAGATTATGAACAATTTTAAATTATATGCCGTTAAATTACAAAATAGACTTTTTTTAACTTTTATCAATTGAACAAGTAACGATTTCTGGTTAAAAAATATAAATGCAGAAAATTATATAACTTTGAAGCAATTTTAAGTTAGAAACATTACAAATTAAAAAACTTTCAATTTCATTCTATACTAAGCACTTTTTGAATTAGAAGTTACATTATTTTTATTTTAAGTCGTTTGAAATAAATAATTGTTCAAAATCCAAGAATTTCCTAATGCTCAAAGTTGAAATTTACCACTCCAAAGTATTAATAATTTGAGGCTTTTGATTTGAAACAATTCAGTTGCAAATTGTTTAATTTTGCATTGTTGATTTATAATTGCTCATTTTAATTAAACAGTCGAATATTGCTAAATATTGAAAAATATCCCTTTTTCAAAAAAAAAACACAAAATTTCATGGGTTAAAAATGGAATATTTTAGACTGAAAGAATATTTGAATATAGGATTTGAAATTAAATAAAAGCATCTAATTATAAATCTATTAGTTTGAAATTATTTTTAAATCAAAAGTAGTTTCTAAAGTTGCAATCTGACGTATATATTTGTTTAACCTCTAAGAGGTTCGAATTGAAACAGTTCCGATTATTTTCCGGTCCAACGACCACTCTGTTTCAAAATCAATAGTTATAGAGTAAAAAATTCAAAATTCATAAGGTCGAAAAAATGCATTTTTCCAATAAATTGTTATCATGTTTTTGTCAACATCAAAGTATTTATTTGTTCTGAAGACTTATTAATTAGTAGTTTTTTCAAACTTTACTTTTTATTCATGTTAGTACTTATTTTAGCAATTTTTATATTATTTTGAATCTACGGATTATGTGAGGTGGAAGTTTTTCCAATTAATTTTTAAACATTTTTTCATACTTTTGTATGTTTCGTTCTAAGTGATCATCAATTTGGAGAGCGAATATTTCATATTAAGGATTTTTTTTGCAAATTTAAATTTCTATTTTGATACCGTTTTTTCCTTTTACATTGCTGTCAAAAAGTACGGGACCACATAGTTTTTGTTAGTTGCATAAAATGATCTAATTTTGATAATAAAACGAATTAAAATTTTGGTAAAGATGGATGAAAGATAAAAGATTTCTGCGTCTAATAATACTAGGTTGAAGTATTTTTTACCTCTTGTCATAAATATGGCGAAGAAAATCTAAACAATACAATTTTTCTTGGACTTATTTTAAAGGTAAATTTCCACAGAATTTATTCGACGTTTCGACAAAACTGTGCTAATTTTCCCTTGGATTCTGCCAAGATCTGAACAAAGAACAAACCTCGTAACAATTTTCAAACGTTCTTCTTATCTTGTTTTAAATTTTGGTTTAGAAGTAATAAATGTCTCATTTTTCTGATACACATGATGTTTTGATTTTCTATTTCCGAGTATTCTCTTTAAAAATTATCAAATGTAATTAAAAAATCGAAACGTCACGTTTAATGTTTTTGTTAGTAAGAAATACAGAGAAATTACATAAGTTTCAATCCAAGTTTCAACAAAATATGAAAATTTCAAAACAAGTTCTCATATTAATATTCCTCTTATTTGTATTTCGGTTAGGCCTTTATAATCCTTATAATTGTAACGTAAACTGTGATATCAATTATAAGTTTAAAAACTCGTTAAAGTTATTCGTATTTATTCAGCGCTATATTTAGTCTTCCAACATTTTCAATTCAGCTATAAATATCCTTGTTTTAACGATCTATAAATGTGATTCATTAATGATAATACGCAAAAAAAAAAATTCTGCTGCAAATCCCTGTTTGCAGGATTTTCCCAATATCCTTGGTTCGTTTCCAACGATATTTGTGGCCAGATTAAACATAAATATCGCTAGTTCAGCTATACATTTTTTTCCGTGTGGTACAATTATACCGATCCTGATAAAATAATAATAATTTTATAAACTTTTCTCGTATTATTTAGTATTTTTCACCTCGTCATAATGTGCGAAATTGAGACATATATATCAAAAGAGTAAACCGGGAAAAACGGTAATTCCGATTCGGGAAATCCGAGTATTCGCCGGGATTTTGAAAACGAAATTTCGCGACATCCTGTGACAATCATAACTTTGAAGGGTATACAAAAATGTAATAGTGGGACATAACCAACGTAGCAAAAATAAACGAGAAATGAAAAATGAAAAAAATTTTATGTTTGTACATTTTATTTACCTTTGTGTTAAATAAATGCAACACGATATACGTGCTAATTGGTTTCAGTTCCGTGTAAATCAATCCTCCTTATACAGTTATAAATGTTGAGTGTCGATCGCGGATTTACGCAATGCGGTAAATTTAAATGCAAAATAAATCCAGCATCGAATATTCACATCGTAACATTGAAATTCGACAATAGATGACTATTTGCATATATGGCATATTTATGACGAATATTGAGTGGGCGTTAAAAAAACAGCGATTCACATAAAAGTAGAGCACGTGCTAAACAATGATGACACTTTTTGCTCTTGACGTGATTATAAAAAACTCTTTTTTATGAAAAATTTTGTAGGTATAACGAGACGAGTCAGGAAATGCTTGGAAATGTGGGTAATGTCAGGGATTTTGAAAAATAAATTTCAACAAGTCAGGTAATTTCTGTAAGAAGCTCTTTAACTAACTCTCAAGAATAACTGTTTAGTCACTTTTTGAAGATAAAGTCGCTATAGTCACTCTTTAAATGAAAAGATTACTTTAGTCACTTTTCTTTCAATAAATTATCGAATAGATTAACCATTATTGAATTCAGGTCTATGCCTATTTTTAAATTTTCTTGATTTCTTTTTAAATATTTTAGCGCATTCTAAATGATTCCTGAAATTGTTAATAGATTTCAATAACTCAAAGGGATTTTAAAGGATTTATAAGATTTTGGAATGTCTTGATAAATTCCAAAGAACTTTCAAGAGCTTTACGAAATTTCAAGGGATTTCAAAAGATTTAAAAGTTTATGAAATAATTTAGAATAAGGGTTTTTCAAAAGATTTCAAGAAATTTTGGACAGATTCCAATAATTTGAAGAGATTTCAGAGGATTGCAAAGATTTTAGTGTATTAAAAAAAAATTCCAAGGAATTTTCAAGAGCTTTAAAAAGTTTCATGGGATTTCGCAAGATTTCAAAGGATTTGAAATATTTTAAGGTTTTTTGAAAGATTCTAAGGCATTTTTAAGTCATTTACACATTTGCAAGGAATTTTTAAGGAATTTCCAAGAATATTAATGATTTTAAGGGATTTAGAAAAATCTCCATGGGGTGTTAAATAATTTTCTAGAATTTCGGAAGATATGGAACGATTTTATAGGAGCTATAAGGTTGTAGAATATTTTTAATGATTTCATGGGATTTTATCATATTTTTGAGGATTTCAATCATTTTAAGGGGTTTTAAAAGCTCTCAAGGTATTTGAATAAATTTTCCAAAATATCGGAGAAATTAAAAATATTTTGATGGATTTTAAAGAATTTATTCACAAGAATTACAGGATTGCGTAGGATTAAAAACATTTTCAAATATTTCCAGATACATATTACCAACGATTTTGAAGAATTTGAAAGATTTTAGGATATTTTAAAAGACTCCAAGGTATTTTCAAATGATTTCAATAATTTGAAGCGAATTCAAAGAATTTTCAAGATTTTGTGATATATTAAAAAAGTCAAGGAATTTTCAAGAGCTTTAAAAGTTTTAAGGTATTCCAAAGGGATTAAGATATTCCAGGGTTTTTTTTTAATTGGAAGGAATTTTCAAGACCTTTAAACAATTTCAAGAGATTTCAAAAGTCTTGAAAGGATTTGAAATATTTCAGGATATTTAAAAAGATTCCAAGGAATTTTCAATTGATTTCAGTAATTTAGTAGGATTTCAAAAGTTTTTAAATATTTGAGAGCATCCCAAATTATTTCAATGCATATCCCAGATTTTAAATAAATTTCAAGGGATTACAAAAAACTTCAAAGGAGTTGTAATACTGTAGAGTATTTTAAAAGATTCTAAGGGATTTTTGAGAGGTTAAAAAAATTGTAAAGGATTTCAAAGGTATTTTAATAAATTTTCAAGGATTTTAGCAGATATCAGATTCAAAGATTCAACGATTTGAAGAGATTTTCTAATAATTTTTGCAACTCATTTGAATTCATTGAAATTTATTTGGAATTCACCTTTAATTCCTATTAATTTATGATGACATTGTTTGAATTCATTTTCATGGATTTTTTTTTAGCTTTTGCAACTTATCCTGAAGTATTTTCAACTCACCTTGAATTCTCAGCAAAGTATCAGCAAAGTCTTTTAATTTCCCTTAATTTCCTCTAAATTCACTTCAGTTTGACTGAAATCAATGGCATTTTTTGGATTTTTTAAATTTTGTTCAATAAATTCAAATTTAACCTTTCGGCGGTCGCGCTGTTGTAAAAAGTACAACAGTACCGATTTTTTTGGTACAAGTCGCAACTCAAATGCACGGGAGACGTGAGACCGTCATGTATGCCTTCCCCCACTCTTCCCGCACCATTTAACTTCTCAAAAATACCAACATCGATTTTTGGTCTCCAACCCTTAACGTTCAAAAGCAACCCCCTTGACACGACGCATATACGACTTTGTCAAAAAACAATCTTTTTTAGAATTTCACATTGTGAATAGAGTCTCTGATTTTTGGGCTTCTCAAAAATTCCAACACCGAATTTCGGGCTCCTACCCTTAACGTTAAGAAGCAACCCCTTGGTACCGGGCAGATGTGACTTTGTCAAAGAATTATCTTTTTTAGAAATTTACTTTGTAAATGAAGTTTCTGATGTCTGAGACTCAGAATTTTATATGGTGAATAGAGTCTCTGATTTTTGGGCTCCTTGAAAATTCAAATTCTAATTCATAGATAGGCGTTTGAGTTTTTAGATGTAGGGGTGGTGTTTGCAAACAAAAAATCAAGCATTCGTGAGCCCAAGAAAAGCCCAACACTACTTTCTATTTTGTTTTTTCCATGTTTGAGTTTTTACTTAGGCGTTGTTTTTTTGTACATAGGGTGGTGTTTGATAATTTTGTTTGGTGCATTCGAGAGCCCAATATAAGCCAAAAATTATGATGCACTTTATTTTTTTCAGATTTTATTTTTGACAAGAGGGTGGTTTTTTGCACATAGGGGGTGGTTTTTTGAATTTTTTTCCGTGCATTTGAGAGCCCAAAATTGTGGTCTACTTTGTTTCTTCCTAGTTTGAGTTTTTATATAGGGGGTAGTTTTATTTTCGGTAGGGGTAGTTTTTGGATATTCGTTGTTGGCGCGTTCAAGAGCCCAAAAAAAGCCCAAAATTATGTTGTCTTTGATTTTCAATTTTTCAAATTTTTATGCAGTGGAGGTGCTGGCTTGAGTCACGCCAGGACCTCCACACCAAATTTGAATTTTTAAAAAAAGTAGTGGAGCCCGAAAATCGGCAATACAGCCCAAAAAAGCCCAAGATTCTGATACAAAAAAATTTGGGAATTCCGATTGCGCAGGTGCTTGATGGACCTCAATAACACGACAAAACATGGGTGTTGTAAAAAGTACAACGCGCGACTACTCGTGTGAGCAGAACGGGCGCGACTACCGAAAGGTTAAATTGAACTGTTTTGAATAAATTCATAAGAATTTATCCTAAATTGGGTAGAATTCACCTGGAATCTGTCTGAATTTCATTAAATTCTTTTGAATTCTTTTAAATTGAAAAGAATATGAGTCACATTATTAATATACATTAGTCACTTTTACAGTCCCTTTTTGTTGTAAAAATGAGTCACTTTTTCAATTTTTAAGTAAATTAAGCTATGATAGCTCTGAAAATAAGAAATTAAAAAGTTATAAATTTAAATTCAAAAGTCTCTTCTTAATGAAAGATTCTACATTCAAAATGTTACAGGATTTGAATTTTGTTCATTAAATATTTGGGCAGGGAAAATGAAAGGTTAGTCAGAGGAAATTCAGGGAAATGTCAGGGAATTTTTGAATGGAGTTTTACGACCACCCGGGTTTAACGTATGAATAAGTTTACGATATTTTTATGAATAGAAAAGTGGGTCAAAACTGGTTTCAATATTATTACACCATCAAGCTAAATCCTTTTCTCTCCACACAAACCTATTCTGGCTTACTACTTTTGCTTCCTCTATATCCATACATCTTTTCACGTGAACTCTTATTGTGTTTCTGTGGCTTATATCTTGTCGCTTTAGTTTCCCAAACCATCTCAACAAATTCCTTTTACTCTTCTCAAACAGCGTTTCATCTGGACCATATTCTTTGAGAATCCTCTCATTACTGACTTTCTTCATTAGCTAATAACTTTCCCCTATACCTTTCTTGGTATGTCCAGTAGGGTGGATCAAAAATAAATACTTTTGGAATTCGAAATCGCTACAACTCAGAAAAGTAGCGTATTGGGGCCCTAAAACAGTATAATTAATTTGGAATCGAGCGACATGCAGCTTAGTTACCCGCGCTCGAAAAGAAGGTTTCAAAAATTTCTTGTTTGCAGAGTTTTTGAATTTTGTTGAGTTGAGAAACATGCATTAAAAAAAATCCCAAAATCCAGGTATCGAAATTGGAAATACAGCGAATTTTTTTAATTTGAATATTAGTATTTTGATAACTTATCTTCATAACTTGTAGTTTGAACATTTTTGTGAGCATGTGTGGATTCGGAATTTTGTATCTAACAGATCTTATTTTTTTTTTTATTAATAAGTTTAACGTTTTTCGAAATTGCATGAAAAAAGAGAAAATTGGGTGAAATTGCATGCACAAAGAACGATGCCTTCTTTCAGTTCGAAAAAGAATTGCATCTAACGAAATCAGGTTCAGAGGTAACTTTTTAAATTCAATAAACACCGATTCAGCATTTTTGAAAGTTGCCGTTTTCAATTAAGATTCCTGGATCTTGTCGACTTTTTTTCCAGTGTACTTCTGGGGTGAAAAATGTCACACAAGCTCGAAAAGTGTTAAATTTATAAATAAAAAAAGTTAATTCTGTTAGATACAAAATTTCGAAATAATAAAATTTGCTGTCATTCCAATTTCGATTACTGGGTTTTGTAGATTTTGTTTCTAGTGTATTTCTATGTGTAAAAAACTCACACATGCTTAGAAAAATGTTTGAAGTACAAGTTATAAAGATAAGTTCATAAAATACCAAAATCGAAAATGTTTAAATTCGCTCTATTTGCCAATTTCGATTCCTGGCTCTTGTCGATTTTTTTCTAGTGTGTTTCTATGTTTAAAACCCACACATGCTCAGAAAAATATTGTAAGTACAAGTTATAAAGATAAGTTCATAAAATACCAAGATCAAAATTTAAAAAAATCGCTCTATTGCCGATTTCGATTCCTGGGTATTGTGGATTTTTTTCTAGTATATTTCTATGTATAAAAAAACCACACATGCTCACAAAAATATTTCAACTACATGTTATGAAGATCAGTTCATAAAATACCAAGATCAAAATTTCAAAAATTCGCTGTATTGCCAATTTTGATTCCTGGGTCTTGGGGATTTTTTTTCTATTGCATTTTTGTCACTAAAAAGTTTTCATGTAGCTTAAATAATTCTCCTCCCATTTGCAAACATGTTAAAAAAAATTCCGAAAACAATGGTAAATTAAATAGGAATTATCTCTCAGAAAATGATAGATTAAAGTCCGAAAAGAATTGAGAAGACTTTTTTGACGATTTTGGCGATTTCGAATTGCAAAAGTATTTATTTTCGACCAACCCTAATGTCCAGGTCACGCTACCTTACAACATAGTGGGTGCAAGTACAGAATTAATAGGTAAAGAGAAATTGAATTAATCAAGATCACGAGTTACGTCAGCTTCTGAAGGAGAGAGGTTGTAATACAATTACTGATGGCGTCAGCTGTGCTTTATCAAAATGCAACCCTCAGTGAAATACTTTCTGTAAAGTTCACCCGCATCCAGCTCTCTAGTTGGTTGTAATTCCTATTCCCACCTATATATAAGTATTGGTATGCGAGGATCTCCGACCCACTTTCCTACATTTCCTTTTCCCAACCATGGTGATAAACGTTTCACACATAAGTTTCTTTTTCGTGCAATTGGACCACTTTCAGAGGAAATAAACTGCTCGTATTTAAATCTAGTATTTTTGCTTCCAGTTTTGCGGCAGGGTTAAAGTCGTTTTTAAAGCTCAGTTTCCACAATGAGAACTTGTAGGTTTAAAAAATTCTGACAGGGATTTAAGCTCTAAAATTCAAGCTTAAGTGTGAACAGAATTAACAAAAACCAATACGAAAATCCAACTATTTCTATTTGCGTAATAATTATTTCTGTTTGTAAAGTCTACTAATTTATTTTTTATTTAGAATTCATCTCTTTTGGTTGAACATGTACTCATTTTGTTAAAAATTTAACTATTTTTTCAAAAAGTCATCTTTTTTTTATCGAAAATTCAACTGTTTTTTGTCTTGCAGATGCAATTATTAGGTTTTTGGTTAAGGTTTAATATTTTTTGTTCGAAAATTCAACCATTTGGTTTAAATTTCATCTTTGTGGTTTGAAAATTAAACTATGTGGTTAAAAATTCAACTATTTTGTTAAAAAGTCATCTCTTTTGGTCGAAAACTCAACTATTTTGTTGAATCCATGTCTGTTTGGATAGAAAATTCCTCTTTTGGATTAAAAATTCATGTTTTTGGTAGAAACGTCCTTTTTCTTGGTCGAAATTAACTTTTTTGTTCGAAAATCTATTTTTAGGTTTGAACATTCAACTGAATTAAAAAAAGCGTCTTTTTGCCTGCAAAATTTTTAATATAGTGTTACATAGTAATCTTTGTCTTCTATTTGGTTGAAAAGTCTAGTATTATATTTTTGGTTTAGAATTCAACTGTTTGGTTAAAGATTCCACTGTTTGCTTGAAATTTCAATTGATTGATTGGAAATTCAACTTTTTTGTTAATAAGTTATCTTTTTGGGTTGGAAATTCAACTTTTTTGTTGAATATTTAGCTGTCTATTGAAAAATTTGTCTGTTTGGCTTGAAAATTCAATTATTTGGTTAAAAATTCGAATGTTTTTGAAAATTCTTTTTTTTTCGGGTTTCAAAGTCAACGGTTTTCTGAAACATTCGATTTTTTAGCTTGAAAGTTAAAATTTTTGTTGGAAAAATTCATTTCTTTTGGCAGAAAATCTTTTTTCTCGTAAATTAATTTTTTCAGCTAAAAATTCAACTGTTTCTTCCAAATTCGTCTTTTTTGTTTGAATTCAGCTGTTTTTGATTTAAAATTGAAATATTTTTTGGTGGAAATAACAACTATTTTGTTTCTTCTTCAGAATTAATTTTTTTTTAATTCAACTACTTAGTTGAAAGTTAAAATACTTATTTAAAAATTCATCTCTTCGGTTGATAATGTAATAATTTGTTGAAAATTCTTTTTACATTCTCATTCTAATGAGAAGGTATTGGTTTTATGTAAAATTTGACATATTCGGTTTTCATCAAATCTCTACGTTTTGAGACCCCCTGAGCTAGAAAAAACGATTTTTAAGAATGTGTCTGTCTGTAGTCTGTCTGCCTGTCTGTAGCCACGATAACTTTCGAAAAAATGATCAGATTTGATTGAGCTTTGGCACACTTTTTTATGGCCGAAAAATAGAGAACGAGTTCGTTAACCAGCTATTTTGGATGAAAACCCAAAAAGTGAGCACATTTTGAAAATTTTTGAGACCACTTTTTTGGAAGATTTGAAAATTCTATGTACGGTTATTAGTAGTACGCCAAATGGCGAACAAAATATTCCTATGACTTTTCGTGATAAAAAAAAATTACTGGAGTTATAGCATTTTCAAAATTCCAAAAAACAAACGAAAATGAACATTTTAAGCCGAAAAACGCACGATATGAAAAAAAGTCAAGAGGAGAAAAACGTTGATTCCTGAACACCCTATAATATTTTCATAACAACTTTTTGAATTTTTTGAAAAATAAAAAATTCAAATTTTGATCGCACAAAAAATTAATGAAAAATCAAAAAAGCCATTTTGCTGTAAAAATATGCAAGATACCAGAAAAGATTATCTTACCAAAATTGTGCACCTAAAAAAGATCTACAAATTTCTTATTATTCATTTTTTGATGTGACGCGTAGTTTTTGTTTTATTCGTAAAAAACAGCATTGAAAATAGAAAAATCAAATTTTCAGACGAATATTACCAGCTACGAAAAAATGACCGAAACAAAATTTGTTCATCCAAGGAAGAGGTACAAATTTATTGTGAATCATGTTTGATAGGATGCGTGGTTTTTGTTTTATTCGTGAAAATAACATTGTCAGTAAAAAAAATCAAATTTTTGAAAAAACAATGCAAGGTACGAAAAGATATAAATGAACAAAAATTGTGCATTCAAAAAAGACTTACACACCCGTAATCAATTTTTGTGGTAAGAATATATTCAAAATGAAAAAATTAACTTTTTTGATAAACGGCACAAGCTAAAATAAAATGTTAACTAATAAAATTTGTCGCCTGAATTATATCATTACTTTTCATTTGAAATCAAATACAAATTTAGTAATTTGTATATGAAGAACATATATAATACGAAGCACAAAGTGCGCGCTCAGTGTATTTACCAAATCGCACGCCATAAGTGCGCTCAAACTTTTTTGTTTCTATCATACGGTTCAAATGATTTTCAAATCAAATATCGAGCGCGAAGCGCGAGTGTCTGGATGAGAATGTGTTCCTTAAGGTCGATAGAACCTTGAGTAAATAAAGTTCCTTTTCAGTCTAAAATAAAAATAAATTTAACAATCACTTAATATGTAGAGGTTTTGATAATTTTATAATATTTGCAAACAAACTTTTTCTTTTCATCGAAGTCGAACACGAAGTTCAAAAATCTAGAGGAGCCTAGCGTAAAGCGCGATGCAAATACGCCCGAGCGCGTAGCGCGAGGTGAATACATAATCGAGCGCGAAATTAGTGTTTTTACTGAAAATTTCACCATTTGGTTGAAAATTCATATATTTTTTGAAAATTATACTTTCTTGGTTGAATTCAACTGTTGCGATTCAAAATAAAAATCTTTTTCGATTGAAATATCAATTATTATATTTTTGTTTGAGAATTCATTTTTTGTTTGAAAACTGAATTATTTGGTGAGAAGCTGATGTATTTTGTTAAAAATTCGTTGTTTTTTATTTTGTTTTGTTTGAAAATGCATCATTGTAGGTTTAAAATTCAACTGCTTGAAATTTATGGAAATTTTATGATTATACATTTCATATATTTTTCAACAATATTTTTCTTACCCAAAAGAATATGGAAATTTTGCCCATTTATTTTCAAACTAACTGATTTAAAATAAGTTACTGCGATTCTGTAGAAATTTGCCTTTAAAATTAGACAAAGAATGTTGGTCTTATTGTGAAAGCTTCCAACCTCTAGAAAAAAAAATTTAACTTGAATATAATTAAAATTAAAAGGACTTAATCAATCATCATAAAACAGGTGGATGCACAAATCTGACCGGTGGTGTCAGACTATTCATCAACTATTTGACGTTAATACAAGTTATATTTTTGCAGTTACGGTATTGTCCAGATATTTATAAGTAAATATTTTATCCTAATTATTTTTCGTCTATTACTGGTCTTATGATCATATTTTTTTAAATATCGATTTTATTCTCAAGCTGTGAAAAAATAGCTCTAGCTCCAATGGGATTTAAATCCAGGTCTTTAAAGTCTACAAGATTTATTTTTCACAAAAAGTGGATTCCCTCGTAATTCTTATTTTTATAAGATGCTCATTTCCTTCTGACATCTTATGCACAAATCATATTTTTTGATGTTACGGTATTGACCAGATATTTAAATATTAAAATGTTTGATCTGAATTATTTTTAATCTACCGGTCTTATATCAATATTTTTGAAAATATTGATTTCATTCTTCAGTTTGCAAAGAATAAATTTTCAAGTGCAACAGACCGGCAATCTGAAGACCTGTGTTCGAATATAATCGGAAATTAAGAGGCATTTTTTCAGAACTGAAAACTGAAATCAGTACTGAAAAAAAAAGATAAATATAAGACCAGTAGACTAAAAATAATTGAGAAAAAGTAATTCATTTTAAATATCTGGGCAATACCGTAACATCAAAAAATATGATTTGTACATAAGATGTCATGTCACTCTCCGTAGCTTAGGGAGTAAGAGCACCAGACCGCCAATCTCAAGACCTGGGTTCGAATCCCAGCGGAGCTCGGGATTTATTTTTTCTCAGCTTCAGAATAAAATTAATGTTAAAAAAGTACTAATAGAAGTCCAGTAGAATAAAAAGAATTAACATAAAATATTAATTCAAAATTTGAGAAATTTAAAAGATAAGCTCGACCCAACTGTAATTTTCAGTAATTTTCCTTCGAATATATTTAGCTACCTATATTCGTCTCGTCTATATTGTTGCAGCGTTCATCTCCTGCTCGTTTTCCTTGTTTCTTTTCTTCCATTTGTACCGATTTTTCATTTGAAATGCAGTCTTGCAAAGTATAATTTCCGAGAATTTGCACCTGGCGTAGCGTTGTGAAGGTGCGAGAGAAAAACGACAAGCGAAGTCATAGACTGGGAATTCTGCGAAATGACGGAACTAAACTCTCGCGGGAGCTTTAGTAATTCATAAAATCCAGCAAAGCTGTTCACGACACTGCCTATGCAGTTGTGTAGTATATACGTGTGTATGTATGTGACATAACCGTGAAACGATTCTCTGGGTCGGAATTTCTCCTTTTTTACCTATAAAGTATCCGCAAAATTATACTTGAAGCCCAATTGGCGATAATGAAAATGGCTACTTGATTTATCCGCCTCAAATATGTCCAATAAACCATTTTTCTTCATTACATTTTTCTCATTAGGGAAGGTCCTTTAATGATGTAAGGATGATTTTTTGAAATTTGCAAGGATTCTTAAGATTTTTATGACTTACTCTTTCTCACTTAATAGGGTAGCCACTGACCGGAAAACCGGGAATCAGCCTGAAATTCTGAGCACCGGGCAAAACCGGGCAATGGCCTTAAATTTTTTTGAAAACTTGGAATTTTTTTACTTGTGCAAAAAATATCGTTCCGCGTACTGGAAAATTCAACTCTTTTGTCTTTTTGGATTGAAAATTCATTTTTTGGTAGAAAAGTCATCTTTTTAGTCGAAAATTTATTTTTGTTGTTGTTGAAAGTTAATTCTTTTCAATTCGAAAGTATACTAATATCATATTTCTGGTACAGAATTCATCTCTTTTATTTGAAGATTCTACTAATTGGTTGAAAATTTAATTATTTTGTTGAAAGTTCATCCATTTTCTTAAAAATTAATCATTTTTGGTTAAAAGTTAATTCTTTTCAGTTCTTCGTCGATGAAATTACGGTTTTTAATCTACTTAGTCTAAACCAAAATGTTTATGAACCTTAGCAGTGAAAAAAATTGATCTCTAGGTTCTTTTTATTTTGAATCTCTACTGTTAGATTTTGGGTTAAGAATTCATCTCTGGGATAAAAATTTAACTCTTTTGTTGAAAATTTAATTATTTATTTTAAAATTCATATATTTTTTGAAAATTAGACTTTTTTAATTGAGTTCAACTGTTGTGATTTAAAATAAAAGTCTTTTTCGGTTGAAATATCGATTGTTATATTTTTAGTTGATAATTTTTTTTTTTTTTTGAAAACTCAACTATTTGGTTAAAAGATGATGTATTTTGTTAGAAATTCGTTCTAGGTCTTGTATTGTTTGAAAATTCATCACTGTAGGTTGAAAATTTATTGACTAGAAAATTATTACTTGTAGAATGAGAATTGGTCCTTTTGGATATTGAAAATTCATCCTTTTGGATGAAAAATTAATATTTTTATACAGAAGTCATCTTTTTTGGTTGAAAATGCAACAGGTTTTGGTTCAAGTCTAATCCTTTTGTTTGAAATAACAATCATTTGGTTGAAGATTCATCTTCGTAGGTCAAAATATAAAATATTTGGTTAAAAATTCAACTTTTCAAATGAAAATTCATCTTCTATACTTAAAAATTCAACTATTTTGTTGTAAATGCAACTTTTTGATCGAAAATTAATCTTCGTTGTTGAAAATTAAACTATTTGGCTGAAAATTTCCGGGCTTAAAACTTAAATGTTTTTTAAAACACTTGACACTTTCGCTAGAAAACTTAACAGTTCTGTTGAAATTTCGACGTTCTGGGTAAAAATTAATCTTTTCACTTAAAAATTCCACTATTCCGTTGAAAATGCAATATATGTCGACTCGAAATCTTAGGAATATGGTACCTTCAATAATGTGATTTAAATAAATTTATTGCCCTTATTATTCCCCTATGAATGAATCAATGACTCTTTACTGATAAATCAGTAAAACTCACTAATCCTTCAGTAAAAATAACTTATTCATAGCTAGAATTCAGTCACTGATTGAAATTATAAAAATTTCAACTGGTTTTTGGAGACAAGCACTTCCGAATATTATAAGGGTTTTTAAGAGATTCGAAATCTTAATGGCTTTTTAGAAGATTATGATGGATTTTAATATATTTAAATGGATTTCAAAAGATTCGGAAATATTTTCACGGATTTTGGAAAGATTTAATTAAATTTCAAAGGGATTTCAGAGATTGAAAGGTTTAACGTAAGATTTCGAAATATTTCACAGAACTTCAGGGATTTTAACTGGTTTTTACAGATTTCAAAAGGATTTTGAAGATTTCCAGCAATTTCAAGGATTTTGACAGTTTTTAATTTTGAAGGATATCGGAGGATTTTAAGGACATTTCGAAGATTTGAAGGGAGTCAAAGAGTTTTTAAAAGATTTCAAAATATTTTCAAAGATTTTTTGAAGGATTTCAACAAATTCTAAAAGATATAAAGCGTTTGCAAGGATTTTAAGGGATTTCGAGGAATT
Organism: Andricus curvator; assembly: GCA_932195095.1. Taxonomy (NCBI): domain Eukaryota; kingdom Metazoa; phylum Arthropoda; class Insecta; order Hymenoptera; family Cynipidae; genus Andricus; species Andricus curvator. The sequence continues at coordinate 139,278 of CAKNYM010051680.1, forward strand.
TGAATAGCGTTTCAAATTTGTTAATGGATCTTAAAATATTTGAAGGGATTTCGAGAGATTCGGAAAGATTTCCGCGGATTTTAAAGATTTTAATAAATTTTAAAGGATTCTGAAAGATTGCAAGAGATCTCACGAAATTTTGAAATATTTCACGACATTTTAAGGATTTTAACCGATATTTAGGGATTTTAAGGATTACACAGGTGTTAAACGAATATAATGGATTTTTATGGGATTTTGAAGATTTCAAAGGATTATGAAGAATATTCACATGATTCAAGAAATTTCAAGGTATTCATGAAATTTTAAAAAGAATTGACGTGATTTCAAACTCCTTGACTCTGTATTAATTAAAAGTGTACAACAGATTTCCAGAATGGTTTAACTCCTCGACTCTATATTAATTTGACGTATGTAATATGAAATATAACATAATAAAAACGAACTTACATAAAAACTTATTTATTTATCATAATAATATATAATAATATATTTATTTTGAAATTTAAATCCTAATTACTTACGTAATCAATAGACGCTCCCTAAAGTATTTCATTAAAAATATTTCACAATGTCTAACTTTCTACAAAGTATTAGTAAATGTGAAAAGCTTCCCTTCATAAATCTTTAATGGTTGAAACAAAATAATAAATAAGTAACTTTGTTTCCTACTTTTAATGAAAGGCTACAAAAGATAGCTCTCCATTTTATGCTTTTTGTAGTACACGCTCGGTTAAAGTTTTATCGCGTATCCGCTGGGAGTGGCGCGCGCGCCTTCTCCAATGCAACCTGGCGAGAAAATCTTAAGTGGAAAGCAATGTTTTCATTAAGAAGCAGCAGCTGTTTAATTAACTCTTCGACTTGATTGAAACCGAAACCCACACATCATAGAATGTTGTGTTTCTTATAAAGTTTTAAAAACTGCAATCAATTTTTGAAATCACTGCGAATTTCATGTACAGGATGGGAGCAGGTCTGGAATACCAGGAAATCAAGGAAAAATCAGAAAATTTGGTTGCCCGGGAAAAGTCAGGAAAAATCGAGGGTTTTAAATGAAAATTTGAAAAATTCAGGAAAATTCTGAGAGAAGCAGTTTGAGTAACTGTCAAGAATAATCAGGGCTGCCACACATTCACTGTTGCTCACGTCTGTTTTTTAATTAGCCCATTTGACCCCTATTGAATTCAATTCTATACCTTTTTCTACATTTTTTTGAATTCGTTTGAAATACACTGGAACTTGGAATTAAGGCGTCCCGGTTTATGTCCTTCCGAGAATTGATATCGTGGTGAGAGACGCAGTGGGGCCGGGAGAGAGGCTGTTTACATTTCTGGTTCAGTCATGAGTCATGCGTTTGGACTGTCTAGATTTACGCCAAGGCCACTGCGAGCAATGCCCGAGACCGGTCATAATTCCAAGTTTTAGTGTATTGCAGGGTATTTTAAAATATTTCTATCATTTTTAACAGATTTCAATGATTTAACGGGATTTCGAAAGATTTTTAACATTTTTGAGTAATTTTTGAAATTTCGAGGAATTTCAAGAGCTTTAAGAAGTTTTAAGGGATTTCATAAGGTTTCAAAGAATTTTCAACATTCTAGAGTATTTGAAAAGGTTTCAATAATTCGATGAGGTTTCCAAGGATTTTTGAAATTTTATGTTATTTTTGCAAATTGCAAGGAATTTCCAAGGGCTTTGAAAAGTTTTCATGGATTTAACAATATTTCGAAGAATCTGAAATAATTTCGGGTATTTTAAAAGATTTCAAAGAATTTCAGGGTATTGTTAAAACATCTAATGAATTTTTAAGAGATTTAAGAACTTTCAAGGGATTTCAAGAGATTTCAAAGGATTTGAAATATTTTGGAGTATTTTAGAAGATTCCAAGGAATTTTCAAGAGATTTTAAAGAAGTTACTCAAATTTCAGAAAATGTAGAACGATTTTATAGGATATCGGTATAAGGTTGTAGGATACTTTAAATGATTCCAAGGGACTTTATGAGATTTCTGTAGATTTTAACGATTTTAAGTGAGTTTAAAAGCTCTCAAGGTATTTTATTAAATTTTTCAGGACTTGAGGAAATACCATCAGATATAATGTAATTCTACAGGATTTTATAATATTTAAATGGATTCAAAAGAATTTATTCCCAAGAATAAAATTCAGGGATTTCGTAAGACTTCAAATATTTCAAGTTAAGGTATTTCCAGATATTTTAAAGATTTTTGGATTTTTCAGATGATTCCAATGAGTTTTTAATTGATTTGAGTAATTTGATGGGATTTCAAAGAATTTAGAAAATTTAAGGGTACATATTTTTAATAATTTCAATTAATTTCCAAGAACTGTAAAACATTTCATGGGATTTCAAAAGATTTGAATCGTTTTGAAACATTTCAGGGTATAATTAATAGATTTAAATAATTTGAAGTGATTCCAAAGGATTTGAAAGATTTTATGGTATTTTTAAGAATATGAAGTAATTCTCAAGAGCTTTAGAAAATTCCACGGGATTTCAAATGATTTAAAATATCTTAGGGCATTTTTGATAGATCTCAATATTTTGAAATAATTCGAAGGAATTCTCAATTGATTTCAGTAATTTAATGGGATTTCAAAGGACGTGAAATATTTTCAAAGATTCCAAAGCATTTCCATGAGCTGTCCTAATTTTCATCGACTTTCAAAAAATTTCAAAGAGTTTGGAAAATTTAAAAAGATTCCAAGAAATTTGGAATTGATTTGAATAATTTGAAGGGATTCTATAGGGTTTGAAATATTTTGGGGTATTTTTAAAGATACCAATGCATTTTCAAGAGATTGAAAAAATGTCAAGGGATTTCCAAGGATTTTAAGGGATTTAAGAAAATCTTCATGTGGTTGTAAAGAATTTCCTCGAATTTCGGAAGATATCGATCGATTTTACAGGACCTATAAGGTTCAGAAATATCTTTAAAGATTGCGAAGGATTTCATCAGATTGCCACGATTTGAAGGGATTTCAAAAGCTCAAGGTATTTTTATAAATTTTCCAGGATTTGAGGTAATATCATCAGATTTCGTAGAGTTTCATGAGATTTTATAATATTTAAATGGATTTGAATGGATTTCTTTGAAAGAAAAGAGGGATTTTGTAGGGCTTCAAACATTTGAAGAGATTTAAAAATATTTTTGCTTTTACTCATTTGAACATATTTTTTTAATTTTCTGAAATTTTTGTTTTATTCATCCAGAAGTCTTTTGAACTCGCCGTGTGTTTTGAGGCATTTCGTCAAATTCTATTGAATTCCTTCAGATTCTTCTAAATTCACTTCAAACTTACTGAATTCAATTAATTTTTACATATTTTTGAATATTACATTATATAATATTTATATTTAAATTATATTATGTTATTGAATAAGACAAACAATAAAATAGCCTCGGAATGGACTGAACTTTGATTGACTAAATGCATACAGACTGTAAACGTAAAGGTCGAGTGTCAGGCGACGAATGGAGACTGGGTGTTTGGAATGCTAGAGGAGGGAATGATCTTAAGGTAAGAGAACTACGAGAAACTATGCACGTAAGGAAACTGGATATTCTATGTGTACCTGAGACGAAGAAAAAGGGTTGCGAAAGTAGAAACATAGAAAATGGAGTGTTGAAAGGCGGTTTTGAAATATGGTCAGGAGTAGATAGTGAATCACATAGTAGTCAAGGGGTCGGTTTGATTATGAATGGAAACGCAAGACAACATCTCAAAGATCAAGGATATGTATCGCCCGATTGGGAAACCTCACATAACAACCTTGTGAAGCTCTTCACTTGGGGTGATTGCTAGAGAGATTGATCAGCAACCTGGGTCGGAGCAGTGTTGCGGAACGAACGTGTTATTGAAATAAATAACATGAGAATTCTAGATCAATTTAAAAAATCTATACCTTTTTCCCAACACTAATTTTTTTCAACCGAGCGAGTCACGCCTACCCCGAACGGGAAATGGCTTAATGGTATAATGATAATAATTTTTATATTATATTTATGAATTGCTTTGAATTATTCTCATCGCCCTTACATTCCTTCAAGTTCACAACAATTTTACTGAAATAAATGGAATATATTAACATGGAAAAATATGTTAATAAATTGAATAAAATTTTCCTGGAGTGAAAAAGGATACAAGGATATAAACAAAAGGAAAACGCGTCACGTGACTTATGGACGGCCCCTTTGAATTTTCTTATTCTATTCATGAAAGATTATATATTACAAATGGTAAACGATTACAATTTTAGTCTTTGAATTGAATGGTCAGGGTAAGTTAGAAATTAGGGAAAAGTCCAGGAATTTCGAAAAAGAAGTTTTGCGGTCACCCTGTTTTACAATAAATCTGATCAAGCTATTCTATCAATTCAACCTCGCAATAACTGCAGAAGATATAAACAGTTTTCAGAAGAAAACTGTATGGATTCCGAATCAGATTCATCGTCTTCCGAAATCTGCGCATGAGGTCACTTCCGACTTGGCATCGGGTGCCGGATTTGCCATATTCGAGTCGAACTTTTGGTAGTTGTACTTGCGTTTCAAAGCGCTTGGCTAAGCTTTAGAAAACTTGTGAGACGTAAGCCCAGCTTGGCAAGTGTATCAATCACTCAATATATCAGTCCAGCCTATCTGAACGGTTTGTTTGGACTGATATTTTCGTACGTCTGTGATATGGCGAGTGGCCAGCGCAGAAATTCGCGAAACCCATTGAAACTTGATGGTACAGTGGACAACTCCATGTTATGCTGTTTCATTTTAGTTTCACCAATTCACCCTTATGTCCTTCACTGAAATCGAATAGGGGCCAATATCAAACAAAAATTAGTTTCGGGCTTTTCGACAGCAAATCTTCTCAAATTCTCAATTATTCCTTTCCCTTACCAACGCCCATCCCCTCCCCACGCCAAACCCATTCACATAAGTTTACCACATATCTTCACTTACCCCATCCTCTCAAATCAGCCCTTCTTAGTATCCTCCCCGCCTCTCATTCTCTCTTCCACAGCTCATCTCCTCACATCCTCACTTTTCCCTTCCCTTCAACTGAGCATTCCTTATTACCGCTTTCTCTCACCTTCTTATCCATAGTTCATCTCTTCACATCCTGACTTATACTTTTCCCTCAACACAGCCCTTCTTTTCACCTTCTCCCGTAAATTTTTCTTCCACAGTTCATCTCATCACATCCTCTCTTATCCCTTCCCGTCAACTCAGCCTTTCTTATTCCCCCTCCCTATCCCATCCTTCAACTTCTTTTCCACAGCTTGTCTCCTCACATCCTCACCTATCCCTTTCCCTCAACTCAGGGGTTCTTATTTCTCCCCTTCCCCTTACTTTCTCTTCTACAGATCATCTCCCCACATCCTCACTTATCACATTCCATCAACTCTGGTCTTGGTAATTAATAAGTTTTAATTCGATGATAAGAGCATCAAA
>CAKNYM010051680.1:145144-199316 GCA_932195095.1 Andricus curvator
TATATATACTTTGAAAAGTTAAAGTCTCTTCGATAATGGAAATTAATGTTTACAAGAGTGCCCTTTTTAATACAGAAAAGAAAAGGAGTTTATAAAAAATCAATTATGTTCTTATCTAGAATATCACGAAAAACATCGTCCGGTCGTGGTAATTAACAAGTATCCATTCGATCATCAGAGCATCAAATGGTATATCTAGACTTTTAAGAGTTGAAACTTCTTCGATGATGGATGGTATTTTTGTGAGAGTGTCCCTTTTATATACAAAAAACGAAGAATATCTAAAAAAATCACTCAGGCTCTTATTTTCGCTATCATCAAAAAAATTGTCCGATCTTGGTAATTAAGAAGGTTATTTCGATGATAAGAGCAGCAAATGGTATATTTCAAATTTGGAAGGATAAAATCTTTTCGATTACCGATGGTATTTCTTATGAAAATGTCGTTTCAAAACTACAAAAGACGTCGAGGATTTGAAAAGATCACTCAGTCTCTAATCTACGATCCAATTGAAAAAATCGTTCGGTCTTGGTAATCGAGAAGTGTGGATGCGATGAAAGGACCAGCTAATTGTACATCTTGACTTTGGAAAGATAAAATCTCTTCGATGATGAATGGTATTTTTGGTAAGAATGTCGTTGCATTAGTACAAAAGACGACGAGTGTTTAAAAGGTCATTGAGGCTCTAATATACGATAACGTCGAGAAAATCGTCCGGTATTGGTAATTGAGAAGTGTTAAATCGATGATAAGAGCATTAAATTATGTATATCGACTTTGGAAAATTAAAATGTTTGCGATGATGAATTAAATTCTGTATAGGAATATGCATTTCAATACACAAGAAACATCAAATTTTCAACAAAATTACTCAGTCTCTTATCTACGATATCATAAAAAAAATTGTCCAGTCTAAGTAATTGAGGACTGTTAATTCGAAGATAAGAGCATCAAATTGTATCTTGATATTGCTTTTTTAATACAAACGAGTGCCTAAAAAATTACTTGGGCTCTTATATCTACGATATCATCGAAAAAATCAGCCGGTCTTCGTGATTAAGGAGTGTTAATTCGATGATAAGAGCATCAAATAATATATATATATATATATATATATATATATATATATATATATCGACTTCGAAAAGTAAAAATCTCTTCGATAATGAACGGAATTCTTCATAGGAGTCTGCTTCTTGATACGCAAGGAACAAGTGTCTAAAAAAAATCACTCAGACTCTCATCTAAGTTATCATGGGAAAAGTGTTTCAGCCTAGGTACACTGGAACTCGGAATTATGGCGTCCGAGTTTATGTCCTTTCAAGAACTAACAGCCTCGGAATGTGGTGATGTGCTGAGCAAGGGAGGCTTGCTCAGTGAAGCGTGACAAACAAGCAGGAGGGCCGCATTCTCTGCGCGTTAGTTGCATCAGCTTACGTCATCCATTCAAATCCAACAGAAATGATTCACGCGTCCCTGCCTATTTACGTTCGGAGTATCTGGATTTATGTTCAAGGTCGCTGCGGGCGAAGCCCGGAACCAGCCATAATTCCAAGTTCCAGTGTAATTAATGAGTGTAAATTCAACGACAAGAGCATCAAACAGTATATCTCGACTTGGAAAAGTTAAAATCACTTTTGTGATGGATTTATCAATTTACGATTTATTATCAAGCAAAGAATACTCTGCGGTTGGATATGAAGCCAGTGAAATCCTCTGGGTGAACGGACAGAAGATCCACTAATGGAGCTATAATCGTATGTTCATCGCGATTCTCTCCAACTTTGTGCTCTCATCAGTAGGACCGATAGATGAAATTTCCACAAAATTATCGCTCACTCTCGTGCATTTCATAAAAGACGTACTTTTAGCAGTACATCGATTAAAGTGATAATTTCCTGGACGTAACTTCGTTAACAGCAGAACTTGCAAAATGTACCATTTTAGATTCTCCACAGTAAAAAGTTAGCTTCCTTTTATATTTTCGTTCTTTTCTGAGGGAGGATAACAGGTTTTGTGACGATTTGTGACGTAGGAGAGGAGAAGGCAGAATGTGACATCAAAAATGGAAAATATACATGTGAATAAAATTTTTTGAAATCCTTGAAAAAATGAAAACTGGTCATTTTATTTTACATGCATCTAAATAGAGATTCAAGCTCTTTTCCTATTTTTTCAAGAATTCCTCTTTTTGCATTTGTTTTCAAGAAACTTCCCTTTCTTCCAGTTTTTTTTTCTTAAATCCGAACTTAAGAATAGATCGCATTGAAAAAATTGAAACTATTCTTCGTTGAAAGTTAATTCAAAATTTAATCAATTTATTTTTTCTTGAAAATTTATCGTCTTTAGTTGAAAATTCAACTATTACATTTTTAATTGAGAAATCATTTTTTTATTGAAAATTCATCAGCTTGGTTGAAATTTGAACTACTTTGTTAAACATTCATTTTATTGGCTAAAGATTTAAGTATTTTTTAGAAAATTCGTTTTTCATTGTGCATGAAAATTAATTTTTTTCACTGAAAATTAAACTACTCCATGTTTGGTAGAAAATGTATATTTTTTTGTTGAAAGTGCAACTGTTTGTTTAAAAATCAATCTGTATTGGTTAAGGATTTAACAATTTTGTTGAAAATTCGTCTTTTTTTGTTTGACTTCACCTGTTCTTGATTTAAAATGAAAATATTTTGATTTTAAATATCAACTATTACATTTTTCGTTGAGAATTCACTTTTTTTTGTTAATTTGACTGTTTCTGATTTGAAATTGAAATTGTTTTTTGGATATCGAATATTAAATGTTTTTCTGAGAATTGATCATTTTGGTTAAATTCGCCTGTTTGTTATTTAAAATTGAAAATTGTTTGTTGGGTAAAATATCAACTATTCTTTGTTTCTTTGATAATTAATCTTTTTTGATTGAATATTCAACCTTCTGTTGAAAAATTATTTATTTTGTTCAAAAATCAACTATTGTGTTTAAAAGTCATTTGTATATATAAAATTCGTCCTTTTGGATTGAAAATTCAACTGTCTTCTAAAGAAATCGCCTTCATGGCTTGAAAATTCAACTATTTGGTTTATATTGAATTGTTTTGTTAAAAATTCTTATTTTTTGATAAAAAATCGTCCATCTGGATTGGAATTTAATTTTCTTTGGTAGAAAAGTTCTAGGTGGAAAATTCAACTAGCTTCTAAAAAATTCGTCTTTTTGGCTTGAGTATTTATTTATTTGTTTAGAATTTTAACTGTTTGTTATCTAGTTTAAATACAACTGTTTTGTTGAAAATTCGTCTTTTTCGATAAAAAAAATCGTTTCTCTGGATTAAAAATTCATATTTTCTGGTAGAAAGGTTCTAAGTGGAAAATTCAACTTGCTTCTGCAAAATTTGTCTTTTTTGCTAGAAAATTAAATTACTTGGTTAAGAAGTATGTTGAAAATGCAATGTATTTTTATGTTTTGTATGTTATTTTAGGCGTTTATCAAAAGAAATCAAAGAGGAAATTTTGATTTAAAAAGGGCATGAGGAGTTTTTTGTATTTGTGACGTCACTCTGGGAAGTTCAAGCCTTGTGTTATGTGTGACGAAGAAGAGGAGAAATAAAAAAAGTTTTCAAAATAACATAAGAGTGATGTGTTGAAGAGGGGATGCATTTTAGATCGATTGAGAAATCGGGTATTGCTTTATCAAAAAACTTGCTCATTGCACAACACCGCTTCTACAGGGGTCGCCGATTAGTATCTCTAGCAATCACCCGAGGTAGAGAGCATCAAAAAGTCATCTTACGTTACGGTTCAAACAGAAAAACTCCTAGTTTTGAAACTGCCCCTTGATATTAATAATGTTCTAAAATAGTAAATGCAATATTTTCCATCTTAATTAAGCGGCACATAAATAGGTCATAAATCTCTTCATATAAACGAAGTTTGACATTATCATGCTTATAATGCGGGTTGTTCGTTCATTATTAAACTTGTAATCAATGCTTGTCGTGAATTTATATCTAACATCCTTGTATGAGAAAGTGAAAGCCAGTGGGTGAATGCGGCATTCGGGTTAACAAAGGGAATGTCACGAAGCTCTTGTAATGAAGTTGCAGCTGGCCTGGTTGCATTTCATCTCTACATTTCGCGAGGGTATATGTACTATGTACATATATAGCATATTCGAATATACGTGATTCTTCTGCGCCCTCCCTAATGAATTAAATTACGAAACATTCACTAAAACCATTATGTCAGCCGGGACAATGTGACCAGACCAACTTGAAATGCACGTTGCCATATAATCAAATTAAGGAACTTCTATCAGCTGATAACTAGTTATTCAATAGTTGCCGAAAGCAACAAAACGAAATTTTATTTTTACAAATAATTGAAAAATGTTTTTAAATTCTACAAATAAATCCTGTACACTCAAATTGGAGTTGAGAATTCTCTGATTTCATGGATTTGAACGTGTGCCTTGATACCAAAGCTAGAAAAAAATATCAAACATGTGTCCAATTTTTTGTTTGAAATATCTGAAACGTAATCCACCGATGCAGAAATTTCGCACATTTATTGCGAAACATTTTGCATACCGGACAGGCGTTAACGAAATAAAGACAAACGGTCGTCTGCGTCTGGTATGAAAAATTGATTGTAATTATTATCAGGCCTCTTTAAGAGATCATATACGTATATAATAATGGATGATAATGGATAATTTATTGTTATTGATTATCACTATTATATTATCATCAATAATATGTATTATTCTACCTCAAAAAGTAGTGTAACGATGTCTCGAAAATCTCGCATCATTGTAGTTGAAAACCTGATTTGTTTTTCATTACTTGAAGTTGTTTTATATCTTAAATTCGAAATTTTGAAAAAAAATCTACAAATAATCCCTTTTAATAAAAAAATCATAAAAAAATCTTATGCGAATTGAGAATCATTTGCGCTTTTTAAACTACAACTTCCAAATTATCTGATAAATTTTTGAAAATATTACACATGTTTTATGTTAGTGTTTTTTGCTAAAAATTAGTATTTCTAAAAAAGCATTTGGATAGGAAATCATAAAGTTTTGACGAAGATTTGAGATTTCTAAAAATTGTAGGTTGTATTACATTTTTTTATCGAATATTAGCATTTTAAAACAAAAAACATCAAGATTCCTATGTTTCAAAAATTTTAGGTTATGATTAGTGTTAAACAACCGGAAATGGATTTCAATTATTAAGATTTTTCAACAATTCACGTCTTTTGGCTTTGTTTGAGTTTTTTTTAAAGAAAAATTAATTCAAAGAATCATAAATTTTGAAAATTTTTAGGTTATATTAACGTTTTTACATACAAAATTGGTATTTTAAAACAAGAATTATTATAGTTCGAAAATAGTTTGAAATTTTTGAACAGTTTGAGGTTATATTTACGTTTTCACAGAAAATCGGTTATTTTAACCAAAAAGCAATAGGCTTCGAAAAATATTCACAATTCTGAACAATTTTCTGTTATGTCGTTTTAGTGTTTTTCGTCAGGAATGATTGGTATTCTTAGTAAACAAATAATTAGATATTGAAGGTAATTTAAAATTTTTCAACAAATTTAGGTCATGTTGGTGTGTTCAACCTGAAATTGGTATTTGTAAACAAAAATAATTATTTTTCAATCCAATCATTTTTGTTTAAAGTAATAAAATTGATAAGTTTGAACGCCATTTTGGACTTCGTTAGTATTTTTCGTCTGAAATTGCAATTTTTATTGAAAAATTAATAGATTTTAGAGAAACGTGATATTTTTAAAACAAAAATTGGTACTCTTAATAAAAAAATGTACATATTTCTAATCATTTTATGTGATGTTAGTGTTTTACATTCGGAATCGATATTTTTGGATACCGGAAATATCGATATAGATTTCAGTAAAGATTCACAATTTGAGGATATTTTTAGATTATGTTAATATTTTTAACTGGAAATCGGTTATTTAAAACAAAAAAATAAATAAGATTATCTTTTATTATCTTAACTGATTTTGGCTATGTTATGTTAATGCTTTTCTTTCAAAATGGCTGTTCTTAGTAAAAAATCATTATATATCAAATAAAAAAAATTGAAAATCGGTCTTTTAAGAAAAAAATTATATGGCTTCAAAAATTAAACTTATAATTTTTAACAACTTTAGGTAATGTTAGTTTGCTTAAAATATTATCTGTTCCTTCTGAAGTTAAGATATCAATTTTCATCAATTACCAAAAAGTTTGGCCCTACTTTTATTTTCTATTACTTCAGATAATAAATACTATTCAATACAAAAATTTTGTAGTAATATTAAGTTTATATTTTAATTTGAATTTCTGCTTCATAAAAAAGCTCTAAAAATAAATTAGGTTACACGAAAAACTATAATTAAAAAAGAAAAGAAAACGAGTTTCATGCCAAATTGCAAACTGCCCTTACGAGAAAATATTATAGGAAAATCAATATAGGCCAATAATAATTTTCCTATAATAAACTTTCTAAAATTTTTTTGCGAGTATAGGAAATGTATTATGCAAAGCATTATGTAGAAAACGATTATAGGATAATTAGCATTGGGATAATTAATGAAAAAATATTAAAGGAATGAATGTAAAAAGTAGAAAAACTAGAAAAGAACGATTTATTTTAGACACAAAAAAATGCGATTGTACACAAATAAATTTTACGCAGCAAAAATCTGTGAATTCCTTCGATATATTTAAAATCGTTTGCAATTTCATTAGAATCCCTTAAAACATTTTGAAATATGTTTAAGTCTTTGAAATCTGTTGAAATTCATAGAAAAAAAATTTATTCTCTAGAATTCTCTAGAAATCCCTTGAATTTTGTAAAATCTCCTAAAATCTTTGACATACTTTATGTTTCTATCAAATCCCTTGAATCTGGCGAAATTCTTTTAAATTACCAAAAATATCTGGAAAGCCAAAAAAATTCTTTGACATCCCTTGCAAATTTTTTAAATTCATCAAAATTCTTTTTTATATTTTTAAATAGCGTGGAACCTTTCAAATTCTGTGCGAATTCTTGAATTCCTTTATATCCCTTGAAATCGTTGGAACCCGTATACATTTCTTTATGTATGTAAGATTCATTTTATTCCTTAAAGTTCTCTAGAGATTTTTGAAAATTCCCTCAAAATTCATTGAAATATTTAGAAATCGTACAAATACATAAAAATAAGTAGAAATTATTTTAAATCTCTTCAATATAAATTAAGCAGAACTTATTTATTAAAGCTCTTTGAAAAATAACCGCTAAAATCCCTAAAAATCTTCAAAATCTTTTGAAATCTTTGGGGATTTAATAAAATCTTTTACTACATGTCAAATTCATTGAAATACCTTTACAGCGCTTAAAATCTTTGGACTAGTTTGGAACCCTTTAAAATTTGATGTAATTCAATTCATTTTCCCCAGTTCTCCAGAAATCCCTTGAAATCCAGCTTGAAATATTTATTAAACTAAAAAAATTTAAAAAGAAGGTAATGCTTAAAAGAATTGGTCACGTTAGTCTCGTACATGCCTTTAAAGACTTTCATTTTCAGTGGATCCATAATCGTGATAGCTTTTAAGTACATAATTCCATGTATTTATCCGGCTCATTCCATATACCTATCTTCTACAATTTAACTCTGTTAATCAGTGATTTCGAGTTCGATTGAAAATCTGCCAATTCCATTCATTATATTCTACAACAGAAATCTAAGAAAAGAGTAATTTTAAAATGCTACCTTTCGTCCGTGAATTAGGACAATTTAAACAATGTTGCATTTACAACAAAAAATGTCATCTTGATAAAAGAGCTTATCATTGAAGCATCCTCAGTAGTAAGCTTACACAAATAACTCTTGTATACATGGAGAAGTTGAACAATTAGTCAAAGAATTTTGCAGAGTGGCACAGTTCTCCACTTTTTGCACAATTGCAGCAGTTTTCCAGATAGCCGTATTTCACTGGGTGATGAGTGGGTCTCGTTTACCCTTTGACTTCAAGCATTGACCTGCTCTCCGGAAGTTCGCCGTCTTTGTTCCCAGCGAATTCTATCAATTCAAACTTTTGAAAACTTTCGAACCAAATGAGTAAGTAATTTTCGAGCAGAAATTCCTATAAGACGGAATATCGCTGACAATGAATCGCTGAGGAGACAAAAGGATGGTGAGGGATTACGAAGCGGAAACAGTTGCGGAAATCACTCAGAGTGCCATCAAAGACGTTCATGCTGTGAATTCTTTGAAGAATATATTATCTCGGTGATATACATCCCTATATCTCCTCTCTCAAAAGAAGCCTTTGCGATCTCTATCACACTCTACATACACCTCAAAAGTCGAAGGAATGTTTCCGATATTCTAGAGAAAGTTTTTCATTTTACACCACGGAGGAGACTCGCCACAAGCAGCCTTATCCGGATTCAAACTGGAATAAAAAGGATAAAGATCTTTCTGCTCTGTAAGTTTGTGCATTGCCATTGCACGTTTCTGCATACTTGGAGCTTTTCGCTGAAACCGTAGGGTCTTGCTCTCGGCGACACCTTCGACAAATCCACATCTCCAGGGATTGGGGCATCACTCAGTCTCCGACCTTTCCTTGCAAATTGCTTTAACTTTGCAACAGACTCGTGTATTTCACACTCTGCATCGCTCCATAACTTCGGAAATGGACTATCCGAAGCAATTCAGTCAAAGAGATAAAAAAGTCATTCTAAATCTCCTTGTCCTTCCTACCTTATTTTCCTCCTTGCGACCCTTATCCCTTTCCTCTCTTTCCTCATCTCACTACATCTTCCTTTCCCTTGTTCCCTTCCTTCTTATCCACCCCTCATCATTACCTGTACTCTCATCGTCACCCCTCTCCTCCCAGTATCACTTTTCTCATCAAACCTGCATCACTCCTTCCTTACTGCTCCCTTTACCTTCCCTTATACCTTTCCTTCCCCTATCACCATCCGCTCATAAATCATGCCTTCTCCTCCTAACCATCCTTATCCCTTTCCTCTCATCCCTGCTCTCACTAATCCTTTTACATCTCCCTCCTTACCCTCTACCTTCCTTATCATCCACCGCTCCACTCCCAATATCACTTTTCTCTTAACCCTTTCTTGCTCATCAACTTTATATGTATCCTTCCCTACTGCTCCTTGTTTCTTCCGATGTCCCTTCCCTTCCTCTACCCACAGCCTCTCATCAATACTTTTCTTTAAACCGCCTATATCTTAAACCTCCCTATATTTTACTCCGCCTTCTTTTCTTTTTCTCTCCCTCTACCCATCCCATAGCTACCCCATTCCCTCAATAATCTCATTCTGTTTCAAATTACCTCTTCGCTTATCCATCTGTCACTCAATAACAAACCATATCAACGGTTTCTAGAGGGTTATTATCAGGGCGTCTCCTGACCTAGGAAACCTGGAAATTTCAGGGCATTTTTTTGAGCGAGCCTTATATATATATACCATTAAGCCATTTCCCTTTCAGGGTAGGCGTGACACTACCCGATTCGGGTAGTGTTTCTAGGTGGATAGTTTCTTGTAGTAAATAACTACAAGTGTGGGCTCACCACACCCACGATGTGCCAACAGCACTCACTTTTCTCGAATGGTCACCCATCCAAGTACTAACCGCGCCCAACGCTGCTTAACTTCAGTGATCTGACGAGAACTGGTTTTTTCAGCGTGGTATGGCTGTTGGTGGAGCGAGTCTTAATGTTTTTAAATTGTAATATCAAAAGAAATAACGATTTCTCCATTCATAAAAGTGAATTTATAGTAGCGGATTTATACTTCTTTAAATCCAACTTCTTTTTACCATTTCACCAATCTCAGGAAAGTATATTTTATGAAGCATATTCGTATGTTAAATATTCATCGAATCGTAAGTACCTATGAAAATAATTTCATTACTTATCAATTTCATGAGCTTCTGCAAGAAATTTAAAAATTGATCACCGTATTTACACTTATATGAGCCGCACACGATTATAAGCCGCATCCCGATTTTCAAGCTATGAAGAAACAAAAAAAGGTGCGGTTTATATGCATGTAAATACGGTAATTATTTTTTTAGTATTTTTCATTTCTTTAATTATTTGATAGTGATGATACAAGTATATTTAAGAATCATAAAACTCCTAAAAGCTTGTACCATTTATAAATTACCTGTACTTTTACAAAGTCACTTTCATTAATTGAAGACCATCGTTATTTAATTTTAACCATTTTTACACATTTAGATATTTATGAGGACTAAAAGAACGTTATGTATAATAAACTTGCTTAATTTATAATTACTTATACCTCTTCTTTCATTTTTTGATTTCTTAATAAGAGATGGATCATTAAAAGTGTTATTTAAATATTATGTAATGTTCTGAAGGGTTCTAGGGTCACAATTGTTTGAAAAAATGCGATATTTAAATGTTTCTGTTTTGAGATAGTTGTGCAAAAAATCAGGTCTCTGGAAAACAAATTAACAATATTTTGTGCAATTGAATTTTATATTACTGTCAGTTTTGACTAATTTAAAAAAAAGGTTAAATGTTAATAAATCATGATCTATTTCTTCGGAAAAAACATTCCGCACAACTCAACTGATTTCAATTAAAAAAATTATTCAATATTTTGCAAATATAGTTATTTCTTCAAAATTGGTAAATATGGTATACAAAAATTGGTAAGAATCACTTATTATCAATAAAAAGTAAAAAAATTAAATTTCGAGTTTTTTTCTCAATCTTACTGAAGAATAATAATTTGTATCGAATCTTAGTAAAAATAGCTCTTTTTGTTCATTTAAACATTCTCTTCGATTACATTCCTTGAATTTCATTAAAAATAATGTTTTTTAAAAACTGTAGTCTGTAAACATTTGTTCATTCAACCAATCCTAGACAAATAATTTTTATTTAAATTCGATGGACCAAATTGTAAAGTATATTCCAATGAAGAAAATAAGCGATTGTTCATCAATATTGGATACAAATCACGATTGTTTGGAAAGATTGAAGAAAAACACAACATTATCAAATTCAATGAACAGATTTGTAGAATTTATTCCAATAGAAAAAATAAGCGATTACTTTTCAAGTTTGAATAAAACATACGATTGTTTAGTCAGAATAAAGAAAATCACAAAATGTAATATAACTATTATTGGACAAATAATTTTGACGTAAAATAATTTTGTTCAAGAATTGTATTCTTGCATCTTCAAAAATTCATTGAAATTAATTTTGGTTCTATTTTTTCGACTTTAATAAAATTAAGGTTGTGAATGCTGATGGGATTTAAGTCCCAAAAATGTACTGCGTAAGGAGGTATCAAGTACCGAAAAAAATTCAAAATTTGCCCCGTTTCACCAAGAATTTTTTTAGGACAAAAGTATCGGAAAAGTCTCAGTTAACTTTTTTTAAGTTTACAAGTCCTTAATGATTTTTGGGACAAAAATACTAAAAATGTTCTATGTAATATTTATTTAACATTTTTGCACGTGCTAATGGGATTCATGTTCCTAAAAGATCCTACTGAAATAGAACTAAAGTACCAAAAAAGCTAAACATACGTCCTATTTCAGCAGGACGTTTTTAGGAGAAAAGTGCTGGAAAAATTCCACTTATTTTTTTTTAAATTTATACAAGTCCTGAATAATTTTCGGGGGAAAAATACCAACAAAACTGCATTTTTTATTCGCCATTTTCACGACTGCTCACGTGATTTATCTTCCATTAAATTCCTGCTTAGATAGAACTGAAGTACCAAGGAAGCTAAAAATATTTTTATTTTGAGCACGACTTTTTTCGAACAAAAGTACCGGAAAAGTTCAACTTAATTTCTTAAAAAATTTTACAAGTCCAGAATCATTTTTGGGACAAAGGTACGAGGAAAGTTCCATTTTATTTTATTTCTTCACTCTTTTACAAGTGATCTTGATATTCATGTTCCAAAAGAGACCCGCTGAAATACGAATGAAGTACACAATTAGGTTAAAATATGTCTCGTTTCACCAAAACTTTTTTAGCACTAAAGTACCGGAAAAATCTCACTTAATTTTTTTCTTCAATTTTTACAAGTGCTGATGGGATATCTCAAAAAAGTACTGCTGAAACAGGACTAATGTACGTAAAAAGTTTAAAATATGTCCGGTTTGACAACTAAACATTTCAAAAAACATAAAATGTAACTTTTCTAGTACGTACGTCCCGAAAATGATTTAGGGCTTGTAAAAAAGTAGAAAAAAATGGCCCTTTTCTAGTACATAAGTATTGATCTGTCTCATACCCAGTACTTTAGTGGGACTTTATCCAGGATCCCAGTAAGATTTTTTTTGTTACTCGGAGTTACAAGTTTCTTTGATTTCCAAATATTTTTTCTCCAATACTTGTAGGACTCGTAAATATTCATACAAAATTTGACCCCAATGTGCCAAATGCTTGTGAGTGGTAAAAAAAGGATGGATACCCGATCGTGCGTTCAACACATTATGCCCGAGGCTATGAAACCTTACTAAATAAGGGAAAGAGATGATTTGGTAGAAAAACATTACATTATCCGGAAAAAAAAATATTTTTGTCCTCACAGTCGGGCTCTAATATAATAACAATGCATACACTTTTCTTTCGATTGCATGCAGTATTTGACTTCTGTGTTCGTTTTGGTCTTTCGTATTCCAACCCCACAATCCTAGCTGCAATTTAAATGTGACGTTCAGGAGACAATGCAAGAGGAAAAGTCTTTTGTTACTACCTCGTAGAGCGAGGAATACCTCAGCAAGATAGGAATTCACCAAAAAGTTTGCGCTGCATAGTATGCAGAGAATCCGTAAAGGCGTACCGTACCGGCTGTTACTACTGAATATCACTTTAGTTTGCCCTGCGCTTTTATAGCTGCATTCAGAAGTACAAGTTTTTATTCGCGGCACTTTGAAATACGAACATGTTCATAATTGGAAAGTAATCCAAAGGGGAAACTGAACATTTGTCATTTATTGATTACCAATAATGTAGAGTAAATAATGACTGTAGATCGAACATTTCATTTTACATACCTAATCACATACGGCTTCGGCAGTAATTGGAAATTGTGAGAAAGAGCTCACGGACACGTAATTCATGTTATTGCTAGTGGATAATTACTCCTGCAAATAGTGTACACTTTCTCTGCAATCTTAAGCAAACCCTTGCAATCTCATGGAATTTTTTACAATACCTTGTAATCCCCACTTACGAGAAAATATTATAGGAAATTTAATATATGTCGATAATGATTTTCCCATGATGAATTTCTTATAATTTTTTCGCGATTCTAGAAAAATTATTGTAAAAACTCATTTTAAGAAAATCAGGATAGAAAAAAATAATGTTAAAATATTAAAAGAGTTGATGCAACAAATAGAGAGTAATTTCAAGGAATTCCGTAAATTTTCTATGGATTTTAAGCGATTTCGTCAGATTTTATAAACATTTCACGGCATTTTAAAGATTGCCAAACATACCAGGTGGATTTACGGGATTCCAAAGGATTTTATCAAATTTCGAGGGACTTCCACGTATTTTAGGGGTTTAAAAAGAATTGTATTGGGTTTCCAAACATTTCTAGTAATTAAAAAAAGTTTCCAAACCTTTCCTAGGATTTAAGAAATTCAAAAGTATTTCAACAAATTTTGTGATACTCTCACGAATTTTAAGGTTTTTGAAAAGATTTTAGGGGTTTGGAGGATTTTAAAGATTTCCAAACATCTCCAGGGAGAGAGACTTCAAAGATTTTCTTGAGATTTCAAAGATTTCAAGGTATTTTAATTTATTTTAATGAATTTCATAAGATCAAAGGATTTCTAAGATTTATATAGAGATTTAAACGGGTTCTTTTTTTAGAAAACTTTACTAAATAAATTTAGTTTAGATTGTATTCAAGGGCTTTCAAATGATTTATACTTTTTCGATGGATGTTTATGTTTTTCAAAAATTTCAAGGGATTTTAAAGAATTTTGAAGTGTTTCCAAACATTTCAATTGAAAACATTCAAAATTCAGTTCTGGAGAGCGTTGGAAAATAAATGAAATTCCATTGAATTTCAATGGATTGTTAGCGATTTCAAAGGTTTAAAGAGATTTTAAGCTATTTCAAGGAATTTCACAAGATTTGAAAGATTCTATTGAACCTCCAATGATATTAAGGGATTTCAAGGATTTCTAGGGATTTTAATGTTTTTTTCTAGAGGAGTTTAATGAATAAGTTTTATTTAATTTATAATGAGGGGATTTCAAATGATTTATACTTTACCGAATAAATTAAATATTATTTCAAGGGATTTCTACGGAAATCAAAAATTGAAGGAGAGAAGATTAAGATTTATAGGACCTCCAATTATTTGAAAGATTTTGTGCCATTTTACAAACTGCAATGGATTTTAACAGATTTTATCATATTTCGATGATTTTAATTAATGAAAAAATGTTTCTGGAATAGTTTTTAAGTAAAAAAAGTAAAAATATGTATTCTTCAATAATTGTTCCATTATGATAATGAATAAAAGGTTTTATGAAATTAAAATATATTTCCATAAAATCTTATAGAAGATGAAGTATCAGTTAAAATTGGTGAATCTATAGCCAGCCTTTCCATTTTTTATTCAAATTAAAAAATTAATCAATTTAATTAACTCTCAAAATATATGGCAGTAATAATTATTTTATTTTTTCAATTCATTAAATGAGTTATTAATTTAAAATAAAATTAATTGAGCGTAGATATCTTATATTTTTTTAAATCACAAGAAAACATGAATGCAAAAAATGAGCTAAGTACACCTACATGAATCTGTGAAATAAGACGCATAAATGGTAAAATTGATTGAATCGTTTGAATTGAGGGAACAAAATTTGTGGGTTGTTAATATCTTCTGTTCTCTTTTTTGATCTAAAAATTTCAAATGTTAAAAGTTGAACAAAATTTCCCATAGTTTCAAAAGTTTTGCCTAATTTTTAATTTTTTGAAAGTATCCAAAGAACATGTTTGTTTGGATTGAGTTAAATTCACCTTTTTCTGAAAAAACTTCAATATGTCGAACCTGGAATTTCCACAGCTTGAACTAAGAAACATGTTACCCACAAAAAATCCAAAATCCCTAAATAAAGAAAAATTTATTTTTCCGAAAAAGCAAAATGATAGCATGTTTCTTTGGTTCAAGCTAAAAAAAATCACTTAAAACTATACGTAGAAAAAATTCGCCATCATTGTAGAACCAATAGGAATATTTTTTTTTAATTTTAAAATAAAAAAAGAGAACAGAAAGTATAAACCGATTTCAACATTCTTCCTCTAATAAAAATGGTTGCGTTTAAGAGTTTGATGTTATAATATAATTTCGCCAAGTTGTATAATGTCTGAAATTCTTATGGATGTTTTCCCAAATTACTTGGCCAACTTTGATTTTACATACTCATGTACTTGTACTTGGAAAATCTTTTGCATCGCAGATGTTTTTATTAGGATATAACAGTCGACTGACAGATGAAAAAATCATTAAAGTGGAATATAAAAATTTATTTTAATATTTAATTAGCATGGTGATTACTCAATATTGACTACTTCAAAATCGATCCAGTAATCACCAACAAGAGTGACCAATCAGAAACTTGGATTTAGTTTGAATTACTTAAGGTGGTTTTAACTATAATCTAGAACCAGTTAAGCCTTAAACTGATTGCAGATTCTGGTTAAAACCACCTTAAGTAATTCAAACGATCAATTTAGGAATGTCCAAAATTACCTCACTTGTCCGTAATTACCCCGTTTGACGGTACAGTTAGAAAACTCAGGATTTCGGCAACAGTTTTTCACAACACTCACAAGATAGGTAAAATAAGCAAACATGCTCTAGAAAATTTAAAAAATACGTCTGGAAAAACAATTTTTCAATAATAACCTACGATTTCATTATAGTTTTCATTGAAAACTAAAATCGAATATTTGTAACCTTTAAACTTGACATTCATTAACCGGAGAATACTGTATGGTGATCACTCTGTGAGCTCAAACGGCTGACTGGAGGTAACTAGGATTTTAAGCACTTTTATTTATAATATTTTATTTGTAAAAGGAAGTATTTGGCTAAGTTAACAGTTATATATGAATCTTGAGATATGAGAGTTTCTGAAAATACGAATCGTTTTTATCCTAACGATTTCTTAAATTTTTTAAAGATTTCTAAAGGTAGACAAATCGCTTAATTTGGCGAAGACTGAGCCTCCTAAAGCTACCTAATTAAGAGTCTTCCTAAATAAAAGGCAACATTTTGTTTGTTTCACAACAATGCTCATAATGTTTGGGAAAAGATGAAAAAAAAATGTTCCAAGATTATTATGTGTTGGAGATAAATTATATGTTGGAGATAATGAACTATGTGTTGTCAATCAATTCGCCCTATTCCAGCTTTGTTAGTCCTTCCTGGAGGACACGACGGTGGGTTTGCTACTTCGAGCTATTCGCGGCTCATCGGGACTGTAATTAGTTTTCCGCCAAGTCTTGGTCTACCGAGTGGTAGGACAGGCAGTTTTCGGCGGAAGAGCGTCGAGATGCTCAAAATGGCGTCTGGATAGGAAGTGTCGAGAGTAAGGGCGACGACGAGTTGAGGAGGGATTCAGTGTTGTCGCAAACTTTATCGAATTCCGAGGCTTCGCTAACTTAATCAAGTCTTAGCGCCGGGAATATTTACCATCTTCTATCTATCCATTCATACAGTACTTGATTACATTATACTATTACGCTGAATAATTCGATTAAACCCCATAAAACATGCAATAAAGTTCCTTTATTAACACTGTCGCGGAAATTCTAGTTCTTGTTAATTTTGGTTACATAAAAAGGATGCAATGATGCTGACGTCTATCTTGTAAACATTTTTTTCTAAATGTAGGTTGTCGATGTAGTGAATAATTCAATACAATTTGGGACAGCACTTCATATTGCTAGGGTGCCCATCCAGGAGTGGAGTAAGCTCCTGGACAGGCACCTAGCAATGTTGACTGCTGTCCAAAATTGTTTTAAATTATTTAATAAAATTTTTCTGCCTGTCCAGGAGTGGAGTAAAAAAAAAGAATACAAAATCTTTGCTTATACAGAGCTTTCACTAAGAACAGGTTTTTTCATAATTGTCAACACTCTTGTCTTCAAAATTTTTCAATTCCGTATTATTCACTGTTAGACGTTCCTTCCAATAATGCATTCCTGATGAGGCCTGGCGTCGCGTCGCCGGGCGACAGCTGGATATTAAATCAAGTTTTTTAAAAACTATCAGACAAGTAGATCGAAAACCGTCACTACACCGACAATCTACATTTGACCTCGCTAGTCGACAACCTTAACATATTTTATAAATTTTTTTTCTGGAGTTCAAGTTTATCCTTTTCACTACAATCTTTCTATTCCTCTATCTTTTGTCCCTACACTTGTCTACCTAGAAGACACCTGTCGAAAAAAGAAATGTTCGCTCGAAGGATGGAATATCCTTTATGTGACACCTTAGTTATCGAATGAAACAGCGTTGTATTAAAATTTTATTTCTGCACCTGGCAGGAAAGAATATTACATGTGGAATACAGCTCATATTTTGCGGAAATAACTGAGAAATATCTCTTCGGAAAAGCTACTTTCATTTGCATTACTTTTATTAACCATACAAACATAAATTTTCATAGCAAAAAGTATAGGAATAAATGGGAATGAGGGTGCGTGTGTAGTAATTAGTGCCCACCATGCTATAGCAAATAAAGGTAAAAAAGCTAATTGAGAGATCACTAACTACATGAGGCTTAAACCCAATTAAGGTCCTCTTCACTTTTTGCTCCTTTGCATTATTATTTTCTTTACTTCCCCATAGTTTGTGATAAAGTATTAGATTTGTGGCATGTCTACCGAGGGGCTACTCACTACAAAATCTGGATATTTCAAAACTGCGAATGCGGCAATCTTTATTGAATTCTTACAGAGAATTCCAAGATTTCTTTGACATTGCCGCGAGTTCCGAGATTTCCGACTCTACTCGCGATCAGAACTCATGTGGGATTCTACAAACTCGGCTAAACTCGGCGGCTTATGGATTCTGTCGGCTGTTCGTTTAACGCATAGGAGCGTATGACGGAATGCTCTACACCACCTCACCTCTGCCCACACTCAGCCAAAGATTTCCAAGATTTCTCACGAATCCTAGGTTGCTGAGAGATTTCCAAGAGCTCCACAAAGAATTCTCTCAAGATTTCCTGCGCAGCAATCTAAGATTTCTTATTGAGTAGCCCCTCGCTGTCTACCTGCCTACGTACCTACCCAAGCTGCTTACGTACCTACCTACCTGCCTACGTACCTACTCACCTGCCTGTCTAACGGGCTGTCTGCGTACTTACCCGCCAAAGCCTACGGAGCTTTGAGAAATTTAATATTTTTGCTAGAGTTGCATTCTAGTCTGCATAATTGAATTAAAAATTGAAAAAAAGTGGCGCGCTCAATATTGTGAGCAAAGCGTGCGTTAAGAATGTGCCCGCCTCCAGGCTAAAGGTGTATTTTTACTAAAATAATAATAATATATTGATGGTATAAAGCGGAAACATATAAAGAGCCATAGTGACACAAGATCTTGCATGAAACGATCTACATGAAGCAAAAGTTGTATGCCTTCGTGGAAAGCTTCACTTAGTGTTTGTGGCTGGGGTAAAGAGTATGGGTTTTCCTATGGGCTGATTAATCAGCTCGAGTGTTCATGTGTATACCGTAACGTAAGATGGCTTTGAGCAACTCTCTACCTGGTGTGTTTGCTACAGTGATCAATAAGCGATCCTTGTCAAAGCGGTGTTGTGGGATGAGCATGATGTTTCAATAAGCAACACGGGACTTCGAGATGGATTTGACCTCTATCGCTACTTCTAAAAATCCCATACTTATGCTTACCCCGAAAGGGATTTGATTTTATGCTGTAATAATACCTTAAATTTAATTATAAAAAAAAATATATTTAATTAAAACAAAAAAGCAAGTTAAACTGCCACCGTAGTGTCCTACTGGGAGCAACTGCTATCTATGAAAATGAAACTGGCTCCCAGTAGAACTGCGATAATAATTACGGTTATAACTACCGATATCCGATTAAAAATACTGAAAATATTTGTAAACATGACACTAACCTCACATGTTTAGTTAGTGCCGTTAATACTGCCTGTCTCCGTAGCGCGGTCGAATCGTCGCGTCGATCAATCGATTTCAAATTTCAACCCTTTACTTACGCTTACCCTAAAAGGGATTTGGCCTAATTTTATAATAATAATAATAATGAAAAATAATTATTATTTTGTTTTCAGGATCGGTGAATGAAGCTGGTCTTTTTGCCCTTCGAGGGAAGCAGGATGGAAGTAGGCGAAGTAGAAAGACAACGACCAGCACCACAACGAGCACCTCGACCTTGACGTCAGTAGCAGATGACGTGGCACAGCCCGCGGCACTTTTAGCCCCCAATGAAGAGTCATGGACGACGATTTCGCCAACCACAAGCGACGTGCCATACCTTGCCTCGGCGACGTCTTCCAGGTCCCCTATCGAGCTCGTTGTGAAACCACACAGCAAAGTTATTTTGCCCTGCGAACTCGAAGGGAACTACTCAAAACTTCTACAGCCTGGGGCCAGGTACTGTGTCATTGCTTGTTTTCAACATCTCAATGAGAGATTATTTTTTTCATCTAACTATACTCACTGATATATTCTGCAATAGAGAACACGTACATATTCACTGAAATTAATTCATGAACTTAGAAAGCAATATGTAACTTGAGCTCTAGAGATTTTTGGTGTTGACTACGATGACTTGTCTGTAGATGAATAAAATAAGTCCAATATTCAAATTATTTAATGTGTATTTTAGGGTGGTCCAAATTCATACATGTAAAAATTTGGCGTTCAATTTTTGGTGATCAACAGGTGATACATTTTGTTCGTTTTATGAAAAAAGAAATTCACAGTTATGAAAGCCCCCGGGCTTTTGAAATTAACATAGGGTTGAAAATGGAAAAAGCTCGGTTTCGAAGAAGTGAAAACAGTACCTTTTACTAACTTTTTATGAGTTAAGGTTTAGTCTCCTCTTGAGAAATTGTCAAGAAATAATTTCCATGTAATAAATTTTAATTTGACCCCAAAAAATGCAAAATAGCAGTTTTATGTTAAATTCATGCTAATGATGGTATTTCTTAATTTTATCAACAGTAGTTATTTTTGTTCGTTAAGTGACAAGTTTCAAAGTATTTTTTTAAGCTAATTTTCAATTGCTGCCACGGAGACTGTATCAGATAATTTCCTGTTTCTCCTATATTACTGGGTGACGCGGGTCTGTATCTCTTTACCTTGTGAATCTTTTTTTCAATCAATACTTCAGTCTGAAGAATTTTCACTAAATTAGAATATAAATTTAAAAAATGATGTTATTATTATATTATCCTTTGTTTATATTTATTTATAATTATTTATATTTAATTTATATTTTGATTCGGTGAAAATTCTTTAGACTGAAGTAAATGGTTAACGTTCTACTTATGTATAGTCGCGTTCCCGGTTCAAAACCGGGTTGAGGAAGATTTTTGTTCTCGTTTTTCCAAAAATAATAGACACTCAGAGAAAAAGTTGTCTTGAAACAAAAGCATCGTCCTCTTGCCTGTTTTGTTTTGAACGACGTGAATATATTTTTTACACAAACAGAATTATTTGGCTGAAAAATTAGGTGAAGTTAGTCGCATTAGAAACATTTTTACTGCAAAAAGGTTCCTGTTGAGATAAAAGAAAATCCTCTCAGCCTTAAATTTGAAAGGAAATTCCATTTACGTCAAAAAACATCCTTTTGTCACAAGGGGACATTTCTCTGAGTGGACCAGTAGTCGACACTTTTTAATATCTAACATTGAAAAATTAAACTTATTGAATTATATTCGTGTTGTAGACCTCTGTTTTTTGTGCCAGAAGTTACAGGATAGAACCTGCAACTTGGCTGCATGACGATAATCCCGTGGATATGATCACAATCGACACAAGGACGGAAATGAGTGGTACGGGTCATAGATATATAGGAGACTCTTCAACCGCTGCCTTGCATATCGACAACGTCAGACTCGAGGATGATGGAATCTGGAGCTGTACTCTTAAAAACGAGGAGGGGAAAACACTTACCGGCAGACCAGTGAAGCTTGTGGTACTTGGTGAGTTAATTTTCCATAAAACATGAACATCTTCTAGAGAAAGGATAGTATACATATACCTTAACCAAGAACCTTTTCTTGCAATTTTATGATATAACGCAAGGGAAATATTAATGCGAATAACAATTTTTTGAAATATGCTTAAAAAAATGAAAATCAGTGATTTTATTTTGCAAGTGCAGCGGTTAATACAGACTTTGCACTCTTTTCCCTATACCCCTCTTTCCCCCTTTTTTATGGTATTCATATTTTTCTCCTGTTTTCAAGAAACTTCCTCTTTTTCTCCTTTTTTCGTTTAAAAGAACCCAATAAGAAAATCAAACGATTTTTCATTTAAAGCTAATTCTTTTTAATTGAAAAGCAGATTTTTTATTTTATTATTTCATTTGTTAGTTTTTTATTTTATTTGTATTTTTTATTTGAATCCAACTAATTTTGATTTAATGATAAAATATTTTCTGGTGGAAATTTCAACTGTTACATTTTTCGTTGAGAATTCATCTTTGCTGGTGATATTCGACAGTTGTTTATATAAAATTAAAATATTTTGTTGTTGAAATATAAACTATTATATTTTTGGTTGAAAATTAATCTTTCTTTATTAAAAATGCAATTACTTGGTTGAAAATTGAAATTATTTGTTAAAAATCAATTTTTTGCTGTTGAAGATTCATCATTTTCATTGAAAACTCAATTATTCTGTGAAAAACTCAACTATTTTGTTGAAAATTCGTCATCTAGTTTAATTTATTTTGTTTAATAAATTGATCAATTGGTTGAAAGTTCATCTCCGTAGGTGAAAAATTCAACTATTTTGTTGAAAATTCGTCTCTTACGCTTGAAATTCAACTATTAGATCGTAAATGCAACTATTTGATTGATAATTAACTTTGTTTGTTGAAAATTCAACAATTTTGTTCAAAAGTCATGTCTTTTTTTTCGAAAATTCAACTGTTTTGTGAAAAATTTGTCTTTTTTGGTAAAAGAGTTCTTGGTTAAAAAGTCATTTTTCTTGGCTGAAAATTCGATTGTCTTCCAAATAAATTGTCTTTTTGGCTTGAAGACTCAACTCATTGTTTAAAAATGCAACTGTTCGTTTCTTACATGCAGTACTGTTATATTCCCAATAGTAAACAAGTTTTCCTCACATGAACAATATATTTTTTTAATTTTTAACTCTGTACTGCTAGATCATAAGAAGTACAATTTCATTATAAATTAGAAAATTGTTTATTTAATTTTTGCGAATTTTTTGTTCTAAAAGTAGAAAATCATTATCTGATTCTACCTTTGTCATGATCACTAAAACCTGGTTTAATTTTCCAGATTACATATTTCCTTTTAGGTCTGTCTATCTAAAAAAAATAATACGAAATGTGACATTCAGAGAGACGAGGGTTTCTAATTTTTGAGTGATCAAAATCTCGTTTCACTATTTTCGTCATTTGTGGTCCTGCTTATCGTTTTCCAGCAATCTGAAAGTGTAAACTGAGTCTTAATGATACTGTTATTGGTTCCGAAGCAACCGGAAAACCCACATTAGTTAATACTCTCTAGAATCAGATAGGCAGTTCTGCACTACTGATAACGATCACCTAATCACCTTACTATCGACTTGAAGCTTAGCAACCGATTACAATTTTCAGACTCGACCCTCATCGTTATTTTCCACTCGACAATATTGCCGAGGTTAGATCGAAAGGAAGGAGGGCCATTTCCTGTGATGACCGCTATTTCCTCCTGCTTAAATTGAAGGTCTCCAGATCTCCTGCTACTATTCTGAAGGTCTTCTTCTGGACTTTCCTCGATTCATGCATAAAGCAATGTTCATTTTATACGAAACAATTCCGCAATGCTGAGATTATTGTGATTATATTCCAAATCGATTTTTTTATGAAGAGGTTTGAAGAATATAACTATATCCAAGCTTCACAGCCCAAAATGCTGCCAAAACAGGGAAAATAGGCTGATTTTTCACGAAAATGTAGAAATAATAGGAAAATGAATTCCTTTAAATAAAATACATGTAGGTACCATATTTCTAAGATTTACAGTCGAAATATATTGTCGAATTTATTAAAGAAAAAATTTCACTTTTGACCCAGAAAAGAAGAATTATTAACAAAAAAGATAACTTCAAACCAAAAAAGATGAATTTGCAACCAAATAGTTGAACTTTTAAGTAAGAGGGACAAATTTTCACAAAAAAGTGGGATTTTTAACCAAATAGTCGAATGTTCAACTTAAAAAAGTGAATGTTTCAATTAAAAAGAGGAATTTCCAATAAGGGTTGAATTTTATACCAATAAAAACGAATGTTTCACCGAATATTTGAATTTTAAACTCAACAAGACAAATTTTTAACAAATAATTTGATTTTTGAAGCAAAAAAGTCTAATTTTGTCAGAAAAAATTTTACTTTTAAACACAAAAAGATGAATTTTCAACAAAAAAGTTCATTTTTACCCAACAAAAATGAATTTTCAACCAAATAGTGGAACTTTCAAGCAAAAGAAGAATATTTTAACCAAATATAGTTGAATTTTCAAGCCAAAATTACTAACTTTTGTACAGAAACAGTTTTATTTTCCACCCGAAAATATGAATTTTCAACAAAGTTGATTCTCAGCCGAATAGTTGAACTTTCAACCACGAAGAATAATGTTCTAGCAAAAATGGTGAATCTTAAACCAAATACTAAAAATTTGAACTAAAAATATAAGTTTTTAACCAAAAATGGAACAGTTAAATTTTCGGTCAAGAAAAGTAATTTTCAACAAAAAATGAATTTTCAATAAAACAGTTGAATTTTCAACCAAACAGGTAAATCTTCTACCAAAACAAGGAATTTTCAACAAACTTATTTAATTTTTTGAAAAGTAGTTTTATTTTCAACAAAATAAATTTTTCACAAAGTTGTTCAACCAAGTAGTTGAATTCAAACCCAAAAAATATGACTTTTCAACATAATAATTGAATTTAATACATAATATTTAAATTAATAATTAAAAGAAATGAATTCTAAATCAAAAATGCAATATTAGAATTTTCAATTGAAACGAATTAACTTGAAACCAAAAAAGACGAATTTACTACCTAAGATGAGTTTATAATCCGAAGGGACGAATTTTCTATTCAAAAAGACGAATGCTCAACAAAGCAGTTGAAATTTGCACCAAGAAAGATGATTTCTTAACAAAATAATTGAGTTTTCGAAAAAAAATCAGTTATTAACCAAAATAGATGAATTCTGAACCAAAAATATAGCAGTAGACTTTTCAATTTAAAAGAATCAATTTTGAACCAAAAAAGATGACATTTCTATCAAATATGAATTTCCAATTCAAAAGGATGGTTTTTCTATCGTTTCTCGTTATACTATCGGGGATAAAGAAATTTATATGATAAGGGTGAGTAAGGGATGTATAGGTGAAGGGATAAATTTCGGATCGATTATATCGCTAGTAATCACTCCAGGTGGAGAGCTTCAAAAAGTCATCGTATGTCACAGTTCACATAAAAACACACAAACTGACAGATAACCCCATAGGAAGTTCCACCTACTCTTGTCTTTAACCGCATCCTCTGACCAAAGCTCTCCTCGAGGGTCCATGAGTATCCAAGATCATTCGTTTCAGGCATTTATCACTCCCATGAAATTCTTCGTGACACCTTTCTTGTAAACAATGTTCCTCCACTCTATCCTGTTATGGCATACAATTTTGTACTTACCAAGATTTCTGACTTTTGCTGCCGCTTTTCTTGACCTTTTTTGGACCTTGATAAGGTTCACTTTTGAAGAAGAGAGTAAAGAATAATTTCCGAACTTACGTGAGTGGTTCTAAAAGGATGTGATTGTTCTAAACGTGCTGATGCCAACGAGAACCACAAGGATATTGTCTTGTGCAGAGGTGTTAAATGCACTTGGACGATAACGTCGTAAAACCAGGAGAGCTTTTGGTTCGAATGACAGCCCTTCGAGTGCATCAGAGTTCGAAAGCTCCAGGTTATTGACTAGCCACTCCACTTTTGATCGGTCCTCTAACAGATGGAGAGTCAGGAGGAATGTTCGCATCTTCACCATCCGGCGCACTGTCTTCAAGCCGCCATCATCGCCACGACTCCATTCTTTTCGATCAACCAATGGAAATGAAACTATCGAAGATCACTTGGCAACATGCGACAAAAGCGGCTTGCAAGACTTTGCCCTCTATTATTTCTCTTCTTTATCCATTTGTTCGTCATTCTGTTCTTCCTTTCCTCCCAATCTTATTATACTCGAAACCACTTCTCTCTCTTCTCTTTCGTCTTATCTGACTCTCGCCAAAGACTTAAAGTAAAAGTATTTGACATCAAGTTCGTATTTGAAGACTTTTTAGATTATGAAAATTAGCGAAGAGACTTTAGAAAGAAGCTGCTCTAAGACCGCAATTGAAGTTCTATCTTAATATCAAGATATCAGGAGCGTGGTTCAAGAAAGTATATTAAAGCCCTAGGACAGGGGAAATTAAGTGAAACAGGCTGATCTTAATAAAGATTTTTAGAGTAGATAAACGGTTTTCTGGAAAAAATCCGGGTTCGTAAGGTACCTTGCCTTTTCCCAAGACCGCTTGACCCCAAACAGGAAGGGGAATGGTGTATTTTCACCAAAATTGTAGCTCTGTAAAGTATTCCTGTATAGGTACATAGACAAACTC
Organism: Andricus curvator; assembly: GCA_932195095.1. Taxonomy (NCBI): domain Eukaryota; kingdom Metazoa; phylum Arthropoda; class Insecta; order Hymenoptera; family Cynipidae; genus Andricus; species Andricus curvator. The sequence goes on from CAKNYM010051680.1 coordinate 171,087, forward strand.
ACACTTAAAAAAAAACAATTATCAATTTGACCATAACGTGCTTTTTTGTCTTCTAAAAGACAACCCGACACATTTCCCGGGAAAGAAACAATTTAATTTCCGAAATCTGTTTAATGCAGTGCTGGACCACGTATAATCATCAAAATCCGATTGTACTGAAAAGATTTGTAAACATGACACTAACCTCACACGTTTAGTTAGTGCCGTTCATACTGTCTGTCGCCGTCGCATACGTAGCGTCGATCAATCGATTTCAAATTTCAAGCCGCTTTTTAATAAATATTAATTTAAGCCAAAATAGTTTCTCATAAACAGACGTTAACACAAATAATCGTTGATAAGCGAAACAAACTTTCAGCAAGGATATCCCCGAAGCTCTATCCGAAGTTGATGGAAATGTACAAATTACTAAAAAAATCAATCCTTTAGTGATTCATTGTAGAATTTGTCAGAATTTTCTCAGGCAAAATTCTACAATTATTTCAACGTTGCCTGATATGATTTGTCAATGAGGTAACTGCAGAAAGGGATACGGTTCTGACACACACGAAAAATCATTCTCACTGGGAAATACACTAACAACACCCCTACAGGGAACATTGTCTGAATATACTAACCGGGACCTTACATAAATTTTCCATTCTTGTATTGAGACAAATTAGAAAATTCCGAGCACATCATTGGGGCTCTTAAAAAAATACGCAAGGCTTTTTTTCTGTCGAATTTAGCCTCCGCTCGTAATACGTATTTTTTGAGCGGCCTCATATCAGTTCTCCAAAAAGATTTTTTATTCGAGTCAATGCAATATAATATAAAGTGTTTTGGGAAATTAAATCATATTCCATTACAGTGAACTTTGAGTCATTGGCCCAGTGCCAGACAGTTTAGAAAATATTTTCGTTTCTCAGATTCAACACAATTTTTTGGGAACATTACCGATACTTGATTCCAATGCTACTGGGACTTGGGGAATTTATTTCAATTCCATTACAGTAAAACGAGTGTCAGTGGGCCCAGTGCCAAAAATCTGATATCATATTTTTGGTTGGTCCAAAAAAATTGTTTTGAGTCTGACAAATGCAAATATTTTTCTAAATTGCTAGCACTAAGCCACTGATACAAGTTTTACTTTTAATGGAATTTAAATGAACTCAACTCATATATTATCTCTTATTGCATCAACTCGAATAAAAAATCTGGTGACATGACTAGTATGACGTCCTCTGAAATTTTTGAATTGTCTAAGTGTAAGAATGGAACATACATACATACATACATAGATTAGCAGTTCTAACTCGAAAGTTCATTGCCTCACTACCCGATTCGGGTAGTGTTTCTAGGTAGATATTTACTACCAATGTGGGCCCACCACACCCACGACGGGCCAACAGCACGCAGGTATTCCTGAACGGTTACCCATCCAAGTACTAACCGCGCCCAATAATGCTTAACTTCAGTGATCTTACGAGAACTGGTGTTTTCAGCGTGGAACATATTTGTAAATTCCCAGTTAATAAAATTCCGACAATTTCCAGTGTAACGGTGGTTTGTCGGGGTAGTGTCACGTTATTTCTCATTACATCCAGTCGATTATCAAATCTGTTGGCTAAAATATCAATTTCAAAGAATTTGACCAGTAAATGTGATTTTTTGTTTGTGAGAAGCTTATTCTTTTTTGCATTTAGCTGACTGAAAAGAACATTTTGAGCAACTTTGAAGTTATTGTAGAATTTTGCTTGAAAAAATTATAACGCACCCTACAATGTACCACTAAAGGCTTGATTTTTCAGTTATTTATACATTTATTATCAACCAAGGGCTCTTTGGATAGATCTTTGGAGGAAACCTCACTGATAGGTGGTTTGGGCTTTCAAAATGTTTTTGAATTTTGATGCAAAATAATATAAAGTCTTCTGTATTGGGCTTGCATGAGTAGTTTTGTAGCTTTTTGAAAATCTATTAAAATGTTAGACGGGATGAGGAGAATTGACAATGTTTAACTCTATGATCCTCTGCGAATGAGAAACCATTTTCGTTTGATATAATATTTCTTAGAAAAAACTACTTGAAATTTGAATTTGAAATCGATTGATCGACGCAAGTATTGACCACGCGACAGCGAGAGACAGTAAAAAAGGCACTTACTACATTTGCGAGGTTAGTGTCGTCTTTACCAACCGTGTTTAGGGAGATTTATGAGTTTTGTCTTTTAGAAGAAAAAAGCTTGTTTTGATCAAATTGACACGAGCTTCTTTTACAGTGTGGGTGTGACCATGTGCCCGTATATGATTAGTTTCCGAAGGTGGGTTTTGGTGATAATGCACCAGCCCTGTTCTTGTTTGGGGTCAAGCGCCCATAGAAGTACTAGAAGGTAATTGGTAATTTACGAATTTGGCATTTTTTCAGGGTAACCATTCACTTTCTCTAAAAAAATTTGTAGAATCGGCCTCTTCAACCTCATTTTCCCGGGTCAAGGGTCTCAATTTCGAGAGCTAAAACCAGAAAAAGTTTTGAGCACGTAACGGACGGGAACATGGGGTCGAGAGCACTCATTGACATGACTCTTCCATTGATTATAGGGAGGCCTTTGGCTAATCAATGGGCAGTTAGTGGCCAATGGTTAGTTCGCATCAATAATTACTGTCCGCATGGGTAGAAGGACCGGGCATTGATGCGCTAATTTACGCCATCTCACTAATGTCCCTGTCAATGCGGGATGAACAGTGATTGGCCACAGAAACGCTTAGTGTTTCAAGATTCCAGTAATTGCTCAATGCATTGCATTCTACTTAAGTTTGTTAATAAATAGTCTGAAAAATATATAAAAATATATAGAAGAATAATGTTAAATTATATGCTTTCCCGAGAATATGAGTTGTCTGTTATGATGATTTTATTCAATAATGTCACTAACGATATTGGTACCCGTATACTTAAAAATATTTGCTGAATGAATATTCATAGGTTGGTGTACATAGTCCAGGTGACGCGAATTAATATGCACAGAACCGCATTACCACGGGATTCAGAACGTACATTTGACGTCGCGCTGCGCGTCTGAATAGTTAGTCACGATTGGTCGAGATGTGGAGCTGACAAAGACATTTGAATTTTGGCTATCTGCATGTGCATACAATTTAGAGTCACGGTGAGCAGAAATTGAAACATTATGCAACATTGCAGTCGCCTCTGCATCACTTTGACCAACTCTAATATATGAAACTTTGAACTCACGGGCGTGATGATAATAGCTGAGTTTGCAAATTCTGCAAATCAGCAGGTAGTAAAGGTGTTCATGTACAGAACATGTAAATGGAACATAAGGAAAATGTAATGCAAATAGCAAGTTAACAAAAAGAATTATGTTCGGAAATTTATATAAAAACAAGAGAAACATCCATACATACATCCATAGTGAATAACACCAATAGGTAGTTCTTCGAAGATCAGTAAGGGCTTCGTTATATCCCGAAACTAAATTGTTATATGCTATAACTCGACGACACGAATAAAATGGTCGACAATCACTTCCATTTCAACATATATTTCTGTAAAATTACCAAAATACTTTGGCTCTAACAATTTTAATCTCCATTTTAGCATGTGTGTATAAATATTTATAATATGCATGCCGCGTGATATATACGAAAATCTACGGATTGACCTAGATTAAAATTGATTTTCGGCCTTAAAATAGTTAGAACAATTTAACATACGTTTTCCGTATTGGGCGGATACTTTCAGACAAAAATAAGTTGAATTACATAAAGAGGTATTAAAAAAGTTGTTTTGTTACCTAATAATACCCTTTACAGGTGGATAAATTCTTCTCATCAATTTAGGCCCTGTTGACGCTAAACGCAACACGGTAGCCTGATATTTCAGTTTTAAGCGGCCGAAAGAAAATTTGATAAAAAAATAACTGTGACAATCCTGTAGTTTTAAGCTATATCTATTAGACTGATTGCCAATGGAAATTCAGGTCATACGACCACCAGCGTTCGCAAAAAGCTGCTAGTGGTTTGAAGTCGAGGTTAACTTTCAATTCATTAGTATCGCCAAGCGCACAAAGCGCTACTTGCTAACAATTTGCTTTGAATTCGTGGATTGATTAAATTATCCTATATTGCAGTAGGGCATAATGTAAAATTTTGTTTAGAGAACTTGTGTTAACTAACACAAAACTATTTAAAGTTTAGTATTTTCGTGTAATTTTAGTACAATTATTAATTTTAAGATCAGTGACAGGGACGATTTTAATCGACCCAAAATTTTTCATGGAGCTTTAAAGAATTGCCTAGAATTTTCAGAAGATATTAAACGATTTAATAGAACCAATCAGTTTTTGAATATTTTAAAAGATTTCAAGGGATTCCATCAGATTTCCAAAAATGTCAATGATTTTAAGGGATTTTAAATGCTGTCAAAATATTTCCAAACATCTGAAGGTATTTTTACAGATTTTCGAGAATTTAAGAAAATCCCATAAGATCTCATGTTATTTCACGAGATTTTATCATATTTTAATGAATTTCAAAGAATTTATTCACAAGATGTGAGAGATTTCTTAGTTTCAAAGATTTGAAGCGAATTTAAAATATTTATTGCGATTCATTTAAAGTCATTTGGAATTCACCCTTAATTCTTATAATTTCGTCTTGAATTCTTATAATTTCTTTTGAATTCTTTTATATAGATTTATATCGAATTCACTAGAATTCTTCTAAATTCACTTAATGCTACTTAATTCAAGGGATTTTTCGATTTTTTGAAACTTCTTGTTCAATTTATCTTGAAATATTTCAAACTCACTTTGAATTCTTAGGTATCTCATCAAATTCTTTTCAGTTCCCTTACATTTTTCTAAACTAATTTCAATATTATTGAATCGGGTAATTTTTTTTACATTTTTGAATTCTTTTCAATTCGCTTGATTTTGTATTACATTCACCATGAATTTGTATGAATTTCATCAAATTTTGTTTATTTTCCTTAAATTTCTCTAAATTCACTCAAATTTTCCTGAAATCAATTAAAATTTTTTTATTTAAAAATTTTATAATTTATTTGAATTTATTCGAATGTAGCTTGAATTGTTTTGAAGTATGATAATTTTATCTGGAACTCTTAAAATTTACCTGGAATCCTTATAAATTTCATCACAATTACAAAAATACAAACACAGTTCAAAATTCAAAAGAAGAATAATCACATCATTAATGCACATTTAGTCACTTTTGGGGTTAGAAATCTGTTACTTCTGGTCACAAAAAGGGCAAATTAAATTTTTCTACTGAATTCTACAATAAAGAGTATATTCCTAATCTCTAATTAATTTGAAAACTAATTGCAAAGTATGATGATTGTCGAAAGGGGGTCTAAATAGTTTATAAAATGTCCGTTGATATTAGAGGTTAAATCATAACTTACGATAAACATGTGGTAAACCTAAGAAAAAAAAGCTGAAAATAAGTTCTACCTCCTAAATAATTTTTCTATAATATTCTTTTAATTAGAAGTCGTAAATCAAAAGGAAATAGAGGGAAATGATTCAATAATAAAGACTACCGGAAGCTATGCCGATTTCCCAAAAAGGCATATAGAATATGCATCGTGGGATGAGGATCTTAGCAGAAAAATTAGTTCATTGCAAATCAAGCTAAACATTCAGTGAATGCGGCATATACGAGTTCATTAGCCCTTATTAAAAAAATATATGTGATTAATAAGCCAAATTTAAGCTAGTTCACTTTTTTTTCTCGAAATCGAGATTTGAATAGTCAGGCCCCTTTTTTGAAAAAGTGCTTCAATTGTTTTATTCTATTTATAAAAAGTTCTACATTGAAAATGTTACAAGATTAGAATTTTGGGGTTCAAATGTTAATGATCAGGAAAAATCGACGTGTCCAAATGACGAGGTTCCATCTCGGAAAGACCAAATTAAAAGGTGCTAACCCTCGCATGGCGAACTCTCGAAGCTTCAGAATCCCATATAAATTGTATTGGGAACATCAGTTCCATCAACTGTGCAGCACCTTTTTATTTGGTCTTCACGAGATTGCATCTTTTTATTTGGGTTTTCTGAGATTGAACCTTGTCATTAGAAAAAGCGATTTGAAACTTGAATTTGAAATCGATTGATCGACGGGACGTATTACCCATGCGACTACTAGAGACACTACCAAAGGCACTAATTAAACCTGCGATGTTAGTGTTGTGTTTACAATTTTTTTCCGTATTTTTGATCGGTTTTCGGTAATTACCGTGGTCGGATAAATTGTATTGGGAACATTAGCGCCTTATGTCAGCAGCAGATTTAGTTTTTCCAACATCGAACCTTGTCATTTGGACAAAGAAAGGTCAAAAGAAACATTGAAAATGAAGTTTTGCGGTCACCCTGTGTTTTCTTGTTTGTAAGTCTTGTCACTCAAAAAAGGCGAACGCAGGATTTGTGTTTTGGAAAAACCACTGTGCCCTGCTGCACTTTTCTATTGCAAGAATTTCAGCTCAAACTCGTGGTACGTGACGCTATTCGTCCTTTTTTGCTTACATTGAAGGGTAGAGCACATACAGCTACTTGAATAACTTGGCTGGGCCAAGCCTGAGCCATTGAAATGGGACGCAGAAGACGTGAAGCATGAGTTGAGAGAGGATAAGATCGAGAAGGAAGTAACTGCGAGTTGGTAAAAAGTGGAAAACCCTCTATCATCCGAGAGTAGCTCCAGACCGAAATGCGAAACGAAGTGTCGGAATCTTTTTCATTTCGTCTCCAAAACTGCAAACGACCATACATTCTTCACGTACTTTCTGTAATTACAGACAAACGTGAAAACTCCTAGTTCGTGAAACTCTCTTAAATTACTTAAATAAATAACACGAATGCTGACAGTGTTGTGGAAGTTACTCGAAATTGTCTACCGCTCTAAAGTTTAAATTCAGCAGCGATCTGATAAATAGAGACTTTACACTCTTTAACCTATTCCCCTCTTTTAGCCTTTTTCAAAGAATTCTTCCCATTTGCCCTGTTGTCAAGGAACTTAAAATAAATATTTCGTTGAAAATTAATTCTTTTTAATTGAAACGTCTAGTATTATATTTTTGTGGAAAAATTACTTTTTTGGTTACAAATATCATTACTTGGTTGTAAAGTTCATTATTTTATTGAAAACTTATCCTTTTTGGTGGAAACTTTAATTTTTATTGTTGAAGATTCGTCTTTTTGGATATATATTTTTGGCTCAGAATTCATCTTTTTTGATTGATAATTTAATTATTGTGTTGAAAATTTGATTGCTTCATTGAAAATCGACTTATTTGTTGAAAATTTAAGTTTTTGGTTTGAAAAATATCCCTCTTGTCTCGAAAATTCCATAATTTAGTTGATTTTTCTTTCTTCCTTGACTAAGAAATCTTTCTAAGTTGCAAATTTGTCTATTGGTTTGAAAATTCATCTCGTTTGGTTAAAAATGCAATTGTTTGGTTGAAAAAATGTCTGTTTCAGTTGAGGATTCAACTATTTTGATAAAAATTCAACTGGTTGAATTCAACTGATTTTGATTTAAAATAAATATATTTTTTGGGTTGAAAGTTTTTTTTTTTAAATAAAAATTTGACTATTCCTTTTTTGATTGAAAATTGATCTTTTTTGGTTGAAAATTCATGTATTCTGTTGAAAATTTGTCTTTTTTAGAAGAAAGTTATTCTTGTTGATTGTATATTATTTTTGGTTTGGAAATTTACCAATTTTATGGAAACTCCATCTACTTGGTTGAAAATTAACTTTTTTGTTCAAAATGAACTTTTTTGTTGGAAATAAATATTTTCGGGTTGAAAATTCAACTGTATTTAAAAAATTCAACAGTTTGGTTGAATTTTTTTTCTTCCTTGACTAAGGAATGTTTCTAAGTTACAAATTTGTCTATTGGTTTGAAAATTCATCTCGTTTGGTTAAAAATGCAATTGTTTGGTTGAAAAAATGTATGTTTCAGTTGAGGATTCAACTATTTTGGTAAAAATTCAACTGGTTGAATTCAACTGATTTTGATTTGAAATAAAAATATTTTTTGGGTTGAAAATTCATTTTTTTTAAATGAAAATTCAACTATTCCTTTTTTGGTTGAAAGTTGATCTTGTTTGGTTGAAAATTCATGTATTCTGTTGAAAATTTGTCTTTTCTGGAAGAAAATTAATCTTGTTGGTTGTATATTATTTTTGGGTTGAAAATTTACCAATTTTATGGAAACTTCAAATACTTGGTTGAAAATTAACTTTTTTGTTGAAAATGAACTTTTTTGTTGGAAATAAATATTTTCGGGTTGAAAATTCAACTGTTTTGTAGAAAATTCAACAGTTTGGTTAAATGTTTTTCTTCCTTGACTAAAAAATCCTACTTGATTGAAAATTGAACTTTTTTTTTTAAATTCGGAAACTTTTTTGTTGAAAATTTATCTTTTCGAGTTTGAAAGTCAGTAACTTTTCAATAATTCAAATTTTTAGCTGAGAGCCTCAACTACTTTGCTGAAAATTCATCTCCTTTGGTAGAAAAATCAACTTTCCATTTGAAAATTCAATATTTGATTGAAGATGTAATATATTTCGACCTAAAATCTTCGAAATATGATACCTCCATGGATTGTATAGAGAATAATTCATTCTCCTATTGTTTATCTATTTTCGTAAAAGATCACCATATTTCCCCTCCTTTAAGAGCATTTTGGGCTCTGAAGTCTCTAAATATCTTCAAGATTAAAATCTCAGGATTGATAAATATTCTCCCTGCTGCAAATGACTTTATACATTGTTACAACTTAACAGCCTATTAAGATGCAAATTATCTGCGAAGCAGATAAAGTCCAAAAAGAATTTATGGGAACAATTTCTTTGGTTCTCTTTTCACAACGACTGACTCACTTTCTGACTTAATCTGAAACTCTTCTTCATTCCTCTCTTCTTTTTCATAAACCCACACTTTGAAGCGAATATAGCTGCACATGCCAGTTAATCTTTCTTCTTCGGACATGCAACCTCGATCAATGAAGTAGAGAGGAAGCTGAATCGATCTCATCACTCTTTTTCAGCACATCTTTCAGGAGTATTTCTTTGTAAAAAGAGAGTGGGTATGGAATTGCACTGGTAGGAGGAGAAGAGTAACGCCTTACGTTACTGCTAAACCTTTCAATCGATTTAACGTGCCCACTCTAATGCCCGCACTAAGGATCTAGCACTCTCGATGTGAATAGAAAAAATAGAAAAAAATGGGAGAAAAAAGAAAATAGTTCTGACCATGTTCGTGTGTGCCCAGAAAATGAAGGAATTCGAGCTGTTAGACTGTACGCCTTAATCCGCGCTGTATCAGCATGCAGCTCGCGCTCTGGGACCAGGAAAGCTCTATCGGTTTGAGTACTAAAGGAAAACCATTTTACGCCCGAGCTGGCAGGGTCTGTCGATGCAATACTCGATCCTCGCCTCGTTAGCATCTCATCCATCGCTCGAGCTGCCTATCCGCTGCTCAAGGGTAAAATCGCCCAGTTTCAAGCCTCTCTGCCACCAACAACACTTTTTCTTTCTTCCAATCTCTCCCGTTTTACATTCTTCTTTTTCTCTTCGCGTGAATGACAAATTTTCAATTCCCGAGTTCAATCAATGTTACATGTTGAATTGGGCGAAGCTCGACACAGGGTGGCCCCAGGTCAGGAAAGACCTGGAAATCAGAGGAAAGTCAGGGAATTTAGTTGTTTAGGGAAAGACAAGGAAAAGTCAAGTATTTGAAAAAAATGCGAAAGTAGGAAATGAGATGGAATGAGAGGTGGGGATGTAGGGCAAGTAAGAAGAAATGAGGGAAAATGAGAAATGGGGAAGTGAGAGGAAATGGTGGGAAGAGAAGTAGGAGGAATGAGGGGAGGGGAAGTGTGGTTCAGGGGAAGTGAGGGGAAATGAGGTGTAGAAAACTAGTGAAAGTGAAGGGAGATGAGTGGGTAGAGGAAATGAGGGGAAATGTGAGGTGGGGGTAAGGCAAGGAGATTATTAACTAGGGAACTGAGAAAACGGGGAAGTCGATGTGAAAAAAGTTGGGGAAGGGAGAGGAAGCGAAGTTTGATGTTCAGGAAGAAGAAGTAGGGGCGAAAAGGGGAAATAGAGGATTGTAGGGGGAGTAGGGGGAGGCAATATATGGGAGGAGGAGGTTTAAGCGACTTAATTAACATCTTAATAGGCTACGAAAATCTTTCTAGTAGGCGCCCGGTGCCTCCTTTGACTATTTTTTTTCTCAAATTACTTTTTAGTCTCTGTTTTTTAAAGAAAACATTATTTTTATCACAAAAAATGAATCCATTGGTTAACCACTGTTAAATTCAGGTGTATACCGATTTCGAAATTTTCTTGAATTTTTTAAATATTTTGTAGGGTATTTCAAAAAATTTCCTGAAATGTGTGACTGATTTAACTGATTTAAAGGAATTTCAGAGGATTCATATGATTTTAAGGTCTTTTTAAACATTCCATGGAATTTTTAATAGATTTACAAATTTCAAGGGATTTCAAAAGATTTCAAAGAATTTGTAAGATTTTAGAGTATCTTAAAAGATTCCAAGAAACTTTTAATAGGATCTAATAATTTCAAAGTATTTCGAAGGATTTGAAAGATTTTAGGGTTTTTTAAAGACCTTCAAGGAATTTTTGAGAGAATTAAAATTTTTTAAGGGATTTCAAATGATTTCAACAGATATAAGACGATTTTTAAGCATATATAATATTTTAAGGTATTTTAAAAGATTACAAGGCATTTTCAAGAGATTTCAAAATTTTAAAGGAATTTTTAAGGATTTGAATGATTGATTGGATTTAGCTAAATTTGTATGGGAATTTAAAGAATTTACTAGAATTTCGGAAGATACGGAACAATTTTATAGGATATATAAGGTTTTAGGATATCTTCAAAGATTCCAAGGGATTTTATAAAATTTCTGAGGATTTCAATGTTTTTAGGGGTTTTTGAAAGATCTTGGGTATAATAATAAATTTTCCAGGATTTTAGGAAATATGTTTGAAATATATTAAGATTTTTCAAAGAATTTATTCACAATAATTCAGTGATTTCGTAGGATTTCAAATATTTTAAATATTTCGGAATGATTTTAAAAAATTCTAAAGATTTGAGGGAATTTTTAAGCGCTTCGAAAAAATGTGAAGCGGTTTCAAAAGATTGATGAGGATTTATAATATCTCAGGGCTTTTCAAATATATTTCAATAATTTGAAGGTATTCCAATGAATTTGAAAGATTTGAGGGCATTTATAATATATTTCAGTTATTTGGAGTAATTTCAAAGGATTTGCAATATTTTAGGGAATTTCAAAAGATTTCAAGATATTTTGAATTGATTTCAATAATTTGAAAGGATTTCAAACGATTTTAAATATTCGATGGCATTTTAAAACATTCCAATGTATTTTCAACGGATTTAACAAATTTCAAGGAATTTTCAAAGATTTTAATGATTTTAAGGGATTTGAAGGTTTTCATGCGGTTGTAAAGAATTTCCTGGCAATTTGAAAGATATGGAACGATTTTATAAGATTTATTTCCAACATTTGAAGAGATTTTCAAATATTGTTATAATTAATATGGAATTCACCCTGGAGTCTTATTAATTCATCCAGAATTCTTATGAATTCTTTTGAATTGTTTAGCATTTTTTTTAAATTCTCTTCGTTTCTTTTAATTTCACTTAAATTCTGATAAATTCACTCAATCCTACTCATTCCATTGGATTACATTTTTTTTTAGTTTTTGTTCAATTCATACTAAAACCTTTTAGAGCCGCCTTGAATTCTTAGGCATTTCATCAAATTCTTTTGAATTCCGTTGAATGTTTCCAAACTCATTTCAAATATACTAAATTCAATTAATTTTTCAATATTTTTGAATTATTTTTAATTGAATTGATTTTTTGTTATTCATCTTGGATTTTATGAATTTGATTGAATTCTTTTTATTTCCCTTAAATTCCTCCTAATTTACTCCAACTCTACTGAAATGAGACTATTAGTCACATTATTAATGCACATTAGACACTTTGGTATGGATTTGAGATCTTTGCTACAACTTTCCTACGTCATGCCACAAGTTGAAGTCGAGGTACAAAATTCGAGAAAATATTGAATTTTTTTTTCTTCAACTTCTCACGTGGTATATTCTCTCCCAAAGGTCAAAAATATGTCTATTGGGGCTCAATTGACGCGTAATTTAATAAGCTTTTTAAGGTTTTTTAAAAAAGTTTCTCATTCCATTTTTGAGCGAGTAATCATCTTTCAAAGTCAGCAGTAATTTTTAATAGTACTTTCGCTTATGGTACCGACAATTTCCGACGATAGTGTAAATTCACCTGAAGTCACGTGAATTCACGTGAAGTTACTTGAAATCACCTGAATTCATTTCGAGTCTCTTATATCTCCTGAAGTCGCTTGAAATCTCCTGAAATATTTGAAGTAATTTGAATTAACACTAAGTCACATGAATTCACACGCAGTCACTTAAAGTCACTTGAATTATCCTCAAGTAACTTGAAATCTCCTGAAATATCTGAAGTCATTTGAATTCACGTGAAATCACGTCAATTCACCTCGAGTCACTTGAATTCACGTGAAGTCACTTGAAATCACCTGATTTGAAGTAATTTGAATTCACATTAAGTCACGTGAATTCACTTGAAATCACCTGAATTAATTTGAGGTAACATGAATTCTCCTGAAATATTTAAAGTAATTTGAATTCACATTAAGTCACGTGAATTCACATGCAGTCACCTGAAGTCACGTGAATTCTCCTTAAGTCACTTGAAATCTTCTAAAAAGTCTTAAGTCACGTGAATTCGCATGAAGTCACTTGAAGTCACATGAATTCACATGAAGTCACTTGAAGTCACTTGAAGTCACTTGAAATCTCCTGAAGTCTGTGAAATCTTCTGAAGTCATTGAAATATCCTGAAGTATCCTGTAGTCAGAATTAGGTGTACACCCGATCGGCCGAGTTGTCTAGGTGCGTTTCTGAAAAGTAGGCAAGAAAGAGTAGGTCAGATTGACAATTGCTTATTTTTATTGACATCACTGAATGGACCCGAAGACAACTTCAAAGAACATAAGCAAATATTTTTAACAACTGTCTCTTTTGTTGTTGGATCACATTTGTTTAGAGATATTGTGTACCAACCTTGTGTACCCTTCAAGAGCCGAAACTGTCAATATATCTCGTTTCGATCATTTTTCTCTAATAGTTAAAATATTACTTGCTATTTCACCCCTTTAATACGATTGAATTTTGGAATCCATCAGTGATAATTTGCAATAATTTTTGAACCCTAAAAGATTCAGGCAACCCAGTTTTACTCAAATGACAAATTTTCAATTGCCGATTTAAATCAATGTTGCAGAACCTAAAATTGGGCGAATCTTGTGAAGATTTCATTCCTTTTTTTGTGTGCCAGAGTACACTACAAAAACCTGGCTATCATCAATTTTAATGAAACCTATTTCTCCTGTTAGAGAGCCGGTGAAATCGAGAGGTTTTCAACACGGTTCCAAAAAATCCAAACACCGTTTGTTCATTAGTCCATCGATTTATCTGTACATCTGACACTCCATCTGCCTAGCTGTAGACACCCGTCAATCTCTCCCAATCCGCAAATGATCATATATGCAATTCCCAATAGTCCCAACACGCGAATTCACTAACAGTAATAGCATATTAGCTCAAGATCTCCTCAACTAGCTTGAGGTACATACGTAAACAAAACTCAAATCCTGAATTTATTATTTAAAATCGGTATAAATCTCTCTTAAGTAATATCTAATTCTGCAGCTCACTCAAATTCCACGTTTCTGTTAAAAATCTCTGCATTTTTCTTCCATAAAGAAACAACTTTTACGTATGCCTTTTCCAGAGCCAATTTGCATTTTAAAAGAATTTCCCGTTCTTTCTTACTAGCCTTGAAAAATTCAAAGCTGTCTCGGAGGATATCAAGCTATCTCACATGTCAGTTCACCATGAAGTACCTGGCGTATTTGCAAAATGAATCAGTCTAAGCTGATGACGTATGAAGTTATGACACAGTATAACGGAAATTTGAATAATCTAATAGTGTTTCAAAACGCGGAATATCATAGTACTATAATATTAAACAAAAAATTGTAAATTTTAATTTCGGATTGGAATGTAGTATACTGCAGAATACTGGAGACGTTTCTCGTTATTGGCGAAAATTCATATCACAATTGGAACTCCTTGTCAAGTTCCCTTCACCGCCTACACTAGTTGCAATCAAGGGGTGTTATGATTGTGCCATGTACACTAACATTATTACCTAAGTTAGGGTCTCTTTGTTGCAACATAGTTATAACTGATGTGAAGATCTGTACACTCCAGTTGCCTACTTTGTGATAAATTTTTGAAAAATAACCTAACATGAAGGGTAGCAATTCAAAACTAGATAACTGACTCTCTATACTCGTAATTATTCTTGTTGTTTTCTGGCAATATAATAATAATATAATACAGCGTTTAGGCTATTTATTTTATTTAATTATCGCAATGAATGAAAAATGAGCTATTGATTCATTTATCTTTTTTTATTTGTTCAAGTGACATGCAAATGCGGGTTTGATTGTTTAAAATTGAAACGTAGAGAAATCAACGTTGATATAAGTCAATAAGAATCCTTACTGCGTATTACTACTTTTTTTTTGATACATTTTTTAATAAAAGATTGTCTTTTCATACATTTTTATTCCTTCTTTCTACTTGATAATATTCTCACGGCCACATTTCTCTTCTTAGAAGTGTTATCGAACAAAAAGCCCTAAAATAAAACTATTTGCCACTTTTTTCAATACCAAAGTACCAATATCAAATTTTAACCTAAAATCTTAAATCATAATTTTCTAAAAAAACCCAATTTTTTCACTCAATTTTGTGCCTTGTCGTGAGGATCGATAATTCTCGAAATTTTTATCGTTTATTTATACAAGAAACAGATACTCTTCTTTTTTATAGAATTTTTAGCATAATTTTTTTGGATGAAAATGTTTTAATTTTTCTTCAGCATCCCCATATCTCGCAAGCAATTAAAAAAAAAAATAAATATTATATTTTTAATTGCTATCCGTACTCATTTTCTTCGCATTTAGCAATTCAGTATCTCAGGATTAAGTTTTTCATGGTTTGAATTGAAAGTGGCACTTTTTATCGCAATCCGCAG
Organism: Andricus curvator; assembly: GCA_932195095.1. Taxonomy (NCBI): domain Eukaryota; kingdom Metazoa; phylum Arthropoda; class Insecta; order Hymenoptera; family Cynipidae; genus Andricus; species Andricus curvator. The sequence continues at coordinate 186,337 of CAKNYM010051680.1, forward strand.
CCAAGCCTGTTCTACCTTTTGGCTCCTGACTTTTGTTTTATTAGTCGGTGCGGCCCAAGAAAAAGCAGGCAGTTTTTAAATTTCATTATTTCTTTTAAATAATGGAGATGATTGACTTTTTCATTTTTATTATTTTGGGGGTTCCTTAGATTTTACAAATCCCGAAAGAAATTTGAAAAAACTAAAAATTTAACAAAATGGCTTTTTAATAATTTGAACTGTTTTTTGAGTATTTTGAATATTTAACAATGCTGTAAGTCATTAAATAAAAAATTACTTTTTAAAATTTTTTGAATATTTTAATGAATCTAAAAACTAAACTATGTATTGGATCGAAAATATTTGTCCGCTTTTATTCTGGCTGCTGAATTTTTTGCTTCTAGCTTTACCTGTTGCGCTCTTGTTATCCGCGATAATGCTCGTACTGACCTTGCTAGAAAAAACTAGTTAAATATCTTTTTTTTTTTAAATTATTGACAAAAGGAAATCATTAAATTGGTTTTTATTCGTGAGTTTGAATTGATAGGATTTAGTAGAAAAATTCAATGTAAAAAGTAGAGAGTTCCCTTGATACCTTTGAAAATATTTTTAAACCCATTAAAGCTTTTCAAATTGGTTGAAAACCGTCCCTTGACATCTTTTAACCACTGTTGAATTTCCTTGAAATCTTTGAAAAGGTTAAAAATCTGTAGAAATCATTTAAAATCCCATGAAAATAAAATAAATTTAATTTATTCTTTAAAGTTCTCTAGGAATCCGCTGAAAACCCTTGCAATTTTTGAAATCCCCTAAAATCTTTGAAATACTTGAAAGTCCTGTAAAATACCTTAAATCTTGTGAAATTCTTTGAAATTCTTTGAAGTCTTTGGAAATCCTAAGAAATTTTTTGAAACTCTTCGAAATTTTTGAATTCCCTTGAAATCTTTGAAATCGATAGGGATCCCTGGAAATGTAATTTCAGTTTATGTATTTTCCAAAATTCTCAAGAAATCTCATGAAATTATTAGAATTGCTACAAAGTTCTTTAAAATCCCTTGAAATTTGGAAAATATCTCAAAATATTTTGAAATCCCTGAAAATCCCCGAAAATATTTGGAAATCTTTAAAATCCTGTAAAATCTCCTAGAATGTTTCAAAATCTTAGAAAAATTCTTGAAATCCGTAAAAATATTTTTAAATCTCTTAAAAAAATGATGAAATTCTTTAAAATCAGTTGGAATATTTGAAAATCCCATAAAATTCTTTTAATGTGCTTATCGTACCAAAAATCAGGTATTTGAAGAAAAAGGTTTTCTATGATGTTAATAATTGAAATTATATTATCAGTCATGTCTCATGGAAAAACACTATTTTTCAGGAAAAATGCAAAATTTACAAATAATTATGTTACAAATATTTTTTGTAATTTAATTTTTTCTTACTGCCGCTTTTCAAGAATTTAAAAAAAAGTGGTTGAATTTCAATAAAGCATGGTTCATTCTTTAATGAAAAATAATCCCTACAACTCCATTATTTCCAATTTTGAAAAAAGTGAATAATCTTCTAACAGATTTATTTTGTTGGAAAAAGTTTTCTGTAAAAAAAAATGTTTCGACGATTTCAACCGTAAAAAAATTGACTACACTGTTAGAAAAATCTCTACTAAATTTAGTATAATGTAATGGAAGCAAAAATGCACAACATGAAATTAAATTTAGTATACCAGCGTACAGTAAATTTAGTATATTTATACTGAATTCAGTACACGCGTATACTAAATTTCATATACGTGTATACTAAATTCAGTATGAATATACTAAATTTACTGTACGCTGGTATACAAAATTTAATTTCATGTTATGCATTCTTACTTCCATTACATGTATACTAAATTTAGTAGAGATTTTTCTAACAGTGTACCTATTTGAAATCTATTTAATTATTTGAAATCTATTGATCTATTTTAAATCTATGAATCTATTTAAATATTTTAGCTCTTTTAGAATTCCTGAAAAGTTCCTTAAAATCTCGAGAATCCGGTGAAATTCGTTGAAATCATTCAAATGATTTATTTATTTAATAAATAAATTATTACTCTGTCGTTTCACTTTTTTTTTCATTCATTTTTTTCAATTTTTTAACATTATTTATTTTTATGTGTGTGGTGAGCCCACACTTGTAGTTATTTACTACAAGAAACTATCCACCTAGAAACACTACCCGAATCGGGTAGTGTCACGCCTACCCTGAAAGGGAAATGGCTTAATGGTATATATTTAGTTTTATACTGATTTTCTATCATGACATTTCTAGAATCTTGAAAAAATTATCAGAAATTCATTATAGGAAAATCTATATAGACCAGTATTGAAATTCCCGTAATATATGTTTGCAAGGAGGGATTACAAGAAATTGTAAAGGATTGCAAGTGATTGAATCGAATTACACGAAATTGCATAAGATTGCCGAGAGAGAAAGAGAGAGAGAGACAATGTACACCAGATTGCAAGAGTAATTAAACGTTCGGATTGGACAGACTCTTTTAAAAATAGACTTTTCGGATTTTGAACTATCATTTAGTATTGATAGGTGAGAGTTGGCCGAGAAAACCGATTCTCTGAGATCGGCAATTAAATCCGAACTCAAGAGAAACAATTATCAAGGTCTATAGCTTAATGTCTCTGTTCGTTAAATTTTTTAAGAAGAAAATTAGAAACACAATATTAACAAGTCAATCTGTGCACAAATTTATTCTTGTAACAAAAAGGCTCAGAAACATTGTAAATCCAAAAATCAGTTGTTTTGAAAAAACACATTCAAAAAGTTTAATATATGCAAAAAGAATTGCATAGAAAGGCCCTAAAGTATGTTTCCAAACAACATTGTAATCGGCTCATTAGAGACAAGTATTTTTTCCTCTTGTTATATATAATTGTCTCTAATAAGCCGATTACAAAGTTGTTTGCTAACATATTTCAGGGCCTTTCTATGCAATTTTTTTTGCATATATTGAACTTTTTGAATGTGTTTTTTTCAAAACAACTGATTTTTGGATTCACAATGTTTCTGAGGTTTTTTGTTTCAAGAATAAATGTTTGCACAGATTGACTTGTTAACATTGTGTTTCTAATTTTCTTCTTAAAAAATATTAATACGTGTTCGTCTTTTTAAAGAGAGACGCAACAAGTATTTATCCAGCATTTTTGACTTTCCTTATTTAATTTATATTAGCAATTTTCGGGGGCTTTGGGCTTTAGTATTTAGACTTTAGACCTATAAGTGGCACGTACAGGAGTGCATCAAAGTGCACATTAAGAGGCTCACAGAATAAGTAATTCCGTTTCGCACTCGTTGAGTTCTCATGAGGTACCTCGTTAGCTTGTGGGCGAGGGTGCAACTATGACAAGACTTGAGAAGGTTTAGGAGAGAAGCAACTGAGGTAGCTCAGTTAAAGTACTCCACGCTGCTTGAAACAATTATCGAGTCATAAACGAGTTTAATTAATTTTAGTTTCGAATTTTGTAGCTACATATAAAAATATAATACTGGGGTCAAAAATATCGTTGGTAAATGGATTACTTTTTTAATAAATCATAAGAAAGGTTCAATATAATGAGAGCATTAAGGCCCCACTCTGACAATCATAAAGCTGATTAAATTTTAGAATCAATACGGGTAAGTTTGATGAATCAGGAAGATGCCGAAATTGAACTATCACAAATTTTAAGCATTTAAAATTAAACTTTTGAAATGAAGGATCTAAATATTATTGATTTTTAAATTTCAAAGTGAACTGAATTGAACGTAAATTCTCTAAGAATGAAAGCTTCAATGAATAATTTTAATTTCAAATGTTACCTACATTGAACAATTCCGCATTTTAGACGCTGAAGATTGTACCATTTTTAATCTAAATGTTTTAAAAATAACAATTTCAGTTTTTGATGCGTTTGAAATCGAGTTATTCGTCAAAATTAACTTTTTGGAACAAATTTAATGTAAAATGTTGATCTTCACAGTTTAAACATACAATGTTCAAAATTAAGCAACTTGAATTATAAAGCAATCGAAATTAAATAAGCTCATGTTTTAAAGATTATAAGCTCAATAATCAAATGATTTGGAGGCTTACAAATTTAATTATTATAAACTTGAATGTGTTTTCCTTCTTTCAAAATTCAATGTAAGGGATCGTCTAAGAAATATGTAACGATTTTTTGAAAATTTTCAATCTCGCCCTCCATGTAACGCACCGTAGTTTTTTTTGCCCATCCCCCATAGGTGTTACATTACTTTTTATTGAAAAGTTAATTAATTAAATGAGAGACAACTTTGGTAAAAAATGAGAAAATTTTTTTCAGTTTTGGAATAATACAATGATTCTTTTATTTGAATATTTTCGTTACTTGTATCTATTGCTTAGGTCTGCGTCTAAATATTCAAAAATGAAGCGATTGTGTCAATTCTTTAAAAAGATATTGCACAAAAAGTCAAAATTGTAATGTTTTGTTAAATTTTCAATAATTCATGAAATAATGAAAATTTTCAAGTTTTGTTAAATTATGAATAACTCCCGAAATAATGGACAGTTTTACATTTTCTAGGGTTCATCTTTAAGATAGATTTACTTAAAGTATTTGTGACTTTACCCGAAAATTTTATTCCATTTTCCTGGATTTTATTATAGCCTTAACGTGAAAAACAAATTTGTAAAAATTCGAAGTAAAATCACATTCATCATTTTTTTAGATTCTTTTTTTTCGCGTATACAAATTTTTTGAGTTCTTATGCCTTTTTGATTCTTATCTTAGACTTTGGCTGTGGATAGGGAAAAATTATTAAACTTTTCTTCAGAGATTACGGAAATTCGACACGAAACTCAACAATTTTGAATGTTCCTAATTTCTTTGAGGAGAAAAAATGGTTTAGACGTATTATAAAAAATGGTATATTTTATACAATTTTATATACGAAAATAATATATATTGACAGCGTTACGCAGAAGCCTCCTGCAGACCCCCCCCCCCTCCACCCTAAGAAACGCAGCGTAGTTATTTATCCTTACCCTTCTTCCCTCTAAAGGCGTTACTTATTTTTTGAGCGGCTTCTAAGCTATTTGAAATTAATAGTCTTCAAACTGAACACTTTGGAAATTTTGTTAATTGAAAGTGCTAATTATGTAGAAAATTTAAAAATTGTAATAATACAATTTTAAGACTTTTATTTCAAATTATGTTAGCTGCAAATATGTAAAAATGTCGCGATTGAAATTTTTCGTAAAATAGGCTTGTCTCTAACTGACGATCTTTTCTTAATTTACAAATTCATCCAAATAATTAATTCAAATCAGCAGACTTCCAGAACATTGTTTAAAAACAAATAAACTGGGTTTTGAAATAGAATATCTATAAAACGATACTGATTGCTGATTAGCTTTTATGAGTCAATCAGAAATAAATTGTCTCTCTCAAAGTGAGTTTTGGTTCAAATGTTTTTCCTTTTTCTATAGTAAAATTTTGTAGAAGTCGAATAAGATGGAAGTAACAGTTGTACGTAATTCAGAAACTTTTACATTTTTTCCCGAAAATACCTGACGGTTCCATTTGCTCTTTCCTATTTGAAAAATAAGTTCCTTCAGAGGAAAAAATTTAATTCCGTTGGCTTGGTTTTTGGAAAAGTTTCTTCTCCATTTGAATAGGCTATTTTATATATCACCTCCCTTGGAATCAGAAAACTTTAAGTATAAAATTTCTTCCAAATACTGCTTTAATATACGGTTCTAGTAAAAGAGATGAAGATATCAGAAAGCATCTGCAGATTGAAAGAAATAGAGTTAGCCCAAGGTAGCTCTCACATTAGAAATAAGTCAAGAGTAAGGAAGATCAAGTGCCATCACGACCATAAATTACAGTATAAAGAGGAGATCGGTCCCAGGCAGCCCCAGGATTTTGAGTTCAGAAAAGTGCATGTTCTGAGAGCTAGGGTCTTTGAAAAATATCTACCTCTCCAATCCAATCAGACGTAGAGTCAGGACGTTGGACTTTTCAGGCGATGTCTCTTCCAATAATCATCCAGATTGCAAGGAGCCACCAATAAATAGACAAGATTTAGCTCCGTCCTCGACCCCGAGTTCGTAAACTCGTACGCATGACTGCGTTCAATCGGTTCCAGCGTTCCAGCCGTCCTGGTGTATCTGGTGCGGAAAGATTAGGCAGCATCTCTGCGCTTCTCTCTTCGAAAGAGGAAGATATTCATAACTTCTCTGTCTTTCGTCTCACTTCTCCTTCTATTAAAGCCCTTCTCACATTTCGCTCGACCCTCGTTCAGTTAGACCCCGATTCCCGAGAATGCCCATTAATCTGCGCTGACTATACACTTTCGGTATATTACTACGTCAACGTTTCTTCCAGGACTTTAGACCAGCAGTATAAGGAGCATACCACGAATTCCCCAGAGCAGGAAGAATCATTTTTCAGCAAACCTCTTTTCTGAACTTTGTCTTCGCTAAGGTACTCCACTCTTTATCACCTTTTTGGATGAGAAATACTTCATTCTTGGGATATGTTGCTACAATCCAAATTTCGAATTCTCTTCTCAAATTAAAGATTTACTGAGAAGATGTAAAATTTTGTTGTCCTACTGGTCAAAGGCCTCATTATCTCACCACACCGAAAAAATTGTTGTACCCGGTTACAACCGGGTAGCTACAGGTCAGGGAAAACAAGGAAATGAGGGGAAAGTCGGGGATTTTGAAAAAAATTTTATAAAAGTCAGGGAATTTCTGTAAAAAGTAGTTTAAGTAACTTGCCAAGAATAATCGGGGCTGCCACACAGTCAGTTTTAGTTACTTCTTTCTTGAATTACTTTTTTGTCACTTTTATAAAATAAAGTAACTATAGTCACTTTTCGAAATGGAAAGATAACGGATGGGTTAACCACTACTAAATTCAGGTGTATACCTATTTCTGAATTTTCTTGAATTCTTTTGATGCTCTTTAGAGTATTTTAGAAGATTCCAAGAAATTTTTAATAGATTTCAATAGGATTTCAAAAGATTTGAAAGATTTTGGGGTATTTTTAAAGATTCCAAGGAATTTTGAAAAAATTAAAAGAGTTTCACGAAATTTGAAAATATTTCAAAGGATTTGATATATTTCAGGGTATTTTAAAAGATTTGAAAGCTTAAAAGGCTCAAGAGATTAACACATTTCCAATTATTTTTAAGGATTTGATTATTAGGATATTTTCAAAGAATTCAAGGAATTTAATACGATTTCCGAGGACTTCAATGATTCTAAAAGCTCTCAATGTATTTGTATAAATTTTCCAGGATGTCAGGAAATATCAGATTCCATGTACTTTCATAGAAATTCATAATATTTTAATGGATTGCAAAAAATTTATCCAGAAGAAATGAGGGATTTCGTAGGATTTCAAAGTTACTTAGATATTTCAAGGTATTACCAAAAATTTTATACAATTTTAAAGATTTTTGGATATTTAAAAAGATTTCGCGGAATTTGATTTTTATTTCAATCATTTGTGGAGATTTCAAGGAATTTTACAGATTTTAGAGATTTTTTAAAAATATCATGGAATTTTTACGAGATTTGAATAATTTTTTAAGGGATTTCAAAGTATATAAATATTTGAAGGTATTTTTAAAAATTCCAGAAAGTTATCAAGAGCTTGAATAAATTTTAAGGGATTTCAAATTATTGTAACTATTTTGAGGAATTTTAAAAGATTGCAACGAATTTTGAATTAATTTTAATTATTTTAACGGTTTTCAAAGGATTTAAAATTTTCACGCTATTTTAAAAGAGTTCAAGATATTTTCAAGAGATTGAAAAAAGTGCAAGGGATTTTCAAGTTTTTAATGATTTTATATCATTTCAAAAATGTTTAAAGTACCCATAAGAGTTTCAAGTATTTTGAAATAATAGTTAAATTTTCAGTTAAAAAACTTAATTCCTAACCAAAAAATTAATTTTTAACAAAATATGATGGCTCTTCTACCAAAAACGTTAATTTTTAACAAAGGAGTTCAACTTTTAACCAAGTAGTTTAATTTCCAACCAAAAATATTCAAAGAATATAAAATATTTCGAGGTATTTTTAAAAATTCCACAAAGTTTTCAAGAGCTTTAACCAATTTTGAGGGATTTAAACAAATTTAAAGGCTTTCAAATATTTTGGGGTATTTTAAAAGATTGCAAAGAGTTTTTAAATGTTTTCAGTAATTTAATGGGATTTCAAATGATTTTAACTATTTCGGGGAATTTCAAAAGATTGCAACGAATTTTGAATAAATTTAAATTATTTGAAGGGTTTTCAAAGGATTCGAAATGTTCAGGCTATTTTAAAAGAGTTTACGATATTTTCAAGGGATTGAAACAAATTCAAGGGATTTTCAAGTTTTCAATGATTTTAAATGATTTTTAAAATGTTTAAAGTACCCATAAGAGTTTGAAATATTTTGCAATAATAGTTAAATTTTCAGTAAAAAAAATTAATGCTTAACCAAAAAATTAATTTTCAACAAAATATGATGGATCTTCTATCAAAAACGTTAATTTTTAACAAAGGAGTTCAACTTTTAACCAAGTAGTTAAATTTCCAACCAAAAATATGAATTTTTAACCAAGAAGATCAATTTTCTACTAAAAAAGATTAATTTTCAACCAAATAGTTGAATTTACACCCGAAAAATATACATTTTTGACAAAAAATGGAAGACTTAAAACTTCAGTTACTAAAATTAACTTTTGTCACAAAAAAAAACGAAATTTCCAATTTTTAGTTAAAAAAATTAATTTCAAACCAGAAAGAAGAAAAACGAATATTCATCTCTGGAAATTAATTTTTGTTTCCAAAAGTTTTTCTATAGACTTACCTAGTTCTAGCAACTTCCTTAAATCGGGTTATAATTCTTTATGGTTCAGGAAATTATTATTTTAACCTTTAAAAAGTGTTTCTTTTGATTTACGTAGTTCAAGTACTCGTCGAAACTTAATAATTTGTTATTAAAAAAGGTGGGACATTTTTTCGAAAGCTGAGTTTTTAAATTTCAATGTGCATAAAGACGGTCATGACTTGGATGTTGCATATAATAATTGACACTCGAGAGTTGATACTCATGAAAATTGATGACAGGTAATTCATCTTGAGAATCGGATCATTCTAATACACAATTTTCTGATTAAATAAAAAATCCGAAATCTATATAAAAACTTTGAATATCATTTTGATCCAGTTCCGGGATTGAATTGATTAACATAAATTGATCTTATCTTGAAAGTCTGGACTGACCCAGGACTGGCGCTGCTCTGCTATCCAAGAACAATAAAAGTTCCAAGTTTGGTCTGGAAGATCTGGTTTGGCCTAGGACTGGTGCTGATCAGCTATGTTCCTAAACAAGAAAAGTTTTAAGTTCGATCAGAAAGTTTGTCCTTGATATATTTCGAAAAAGTTACAGGGTGCCTAAAGTGATAGAAAATAAGAAGTTCACGCTATCAAAACAAGAATTTTCTTCTTGTTATCTTGACAGTGTAGTCTGGTTCAGGTTTGGCGCTGACCAGCTAAATTCAAATATAGTGAAAAGTTATTTTTTTCAAGTCATTAAGAAAGAAAGGGAGTCCAGCCAGCGGCTGACTGGCTTCCAAGTAGTGGCTAATCAGCCATTAACGGTCTGGTCTGGACTAGCCAAAAAAAACTTTACACTTTTGGCTAGGCCCAGACCAGGCTATCTCAAGAATGGAAACCAGACGGTCTGGTCTGGGACGGGCCAGCGCCAGAAGATTTCTCCACATGGGGTGTTAATATTTATGTACATGGTCAAGAAATTTGGAGATCTCTGATCATTAAAGATTTTCTTTCCTGACTAAAGATTTGACCATTTAAAAGTGAAGAGCAATTAATTGCTTATACTTACCGGCAGAATAACGGAGAGCCTGATTGTAGAGGATTTGCATAACAAGGCTGGTTGTCGATTGTCGGGTTTCGCGAAATTGCTTCATCCGTAAGCAGCAGCTGTACTTAATTGCAAATCGATACTTCGTACATGTCTCTCAAGCACACAGTCTCCAGAAAGCGTCTAGGACTTTTAATCAACTTTCTTAACCTTTTCTCTGAGTCTTAACATTTTTTTTTGAATTTCGGCGAGTTAAAAATTGTAATATCAGAGACTTACTTGGTTGCTCTAATATTTTCTCTTCACGTACGCGCATGTCGCTTGAATTTTAAAATATTCTCACTTTGTTAGGTGTCATCCTATCTTTACGAGACCCATTTTGCATATTATGAGTCAACTCTCCGCTCTTTTTGACAATTTCAAGTTTGAGATTTTCCAGTTATTTTAAATTGTATTCTTAAGAATTCCTTTTGTAAAAATGTACTGTAATGGGGACTAAGAAAAAGAAATTTCCACTTTAAGATTTTTTCGCCCTTTTTTTAGTGGCTGTTTTCAGTTTGTATATCTAATAATAAACATTGTGAAATTCCTGGGCTATCAATTTTGTAAACCAAAATTTCCAAATGAGTAATTTTAAGCTATTTGCATTTTAAAGAATGAATTTTAAGAAAAAATTAAAAAAGATTTCAAAACATTTGTAATGACTTTATACGATTTCAAAAATCGTGAAGGAAGATTTTCAAAGAAAATTTGGTAATTTCGCAAGGTTAAAAAATTTGAAAACATTGAATATAATTTAAAACTTCAAAGATTTCAAATTTTTTTCAATGCAGATTTTCACAGATTTAGAAGCTTTTAAAGAATTTTCAAACGTTTTAGAAAAATGAACAAATTTTCTTATGATGCCTAAGAAAATTTGAAATGATTTTTATTTTCAAAAATTATTCTTGAAAAAATATTTAAAAATATTTCCAAAATTATCGAAAAAGAATCCAGAAGATATAAAGCTAATTTTTAGAAGTTTATGCATTTTTTTTAACTTCAGGAAAAATTCGAATAATGTTAAAAGATATTTAGAAGTTTGGGAAAGATTTCAAAAAATTGTAAACAAAATGTAGATTTTCAAAGATTTTGAAAAAAAATTAGAAGCGCTTTAAAGCAAATTTGAAAATGTATCAAGAGAATACAACAATTTTCTAAAGATTCATGGAAAAATTTCAAATGAGTCTTTATGTTGAAAAATAAACTAAAACTAAAAATTAAAAAAAATTTCAAAACATTTTAAATGATTTCCTACAAACTTCGAAAAATAATCAAGGAAATTTTAAACGATTTTGTTATTGATACATAATTTTCTTCAAATTTTAGAAAACAAATCGAATAATTAAAATTTAGAAAAGTTTAAAAAGTTTCAAGAGAAAACACAAATTTTTTTATGATTCAGGGAGAAATTTCAAATGAGTATATTTAAAAAAATAAATTCTGAGAGAAAATCTAAAAATATTTGTAAACATTTGCAATGATTTCCTAAAATGTCTAAAAAGAGTGTAGAAGATTAAAAGCAAAATTCGAGGCAAAATTGTTCAATTTTGCAAAAGTACAAAATTTTAGAAAAAATTCGAGTAAGTGTAATAGATATTGAAAAGTTTTTGAAAGATTAGGAAAAAAATTCAAACCTGTGAATATTTCACTATTTTTGTTTAGAAGAGATGAATTGTCTGTCAAAGTGCGATTTCGTCACAGTAATCTTAGAAGTCAATACGTTTTTTTTTCGATGAAACTTTTTTCATGTATTCAGCACGCTCATATCTCATACACAATTTTTTATTTTTGTAAAAATTGAAAACATGATTTCTGATTGCTACCGGAAGCTGATTTTGAAAAGCTATGAAATTCTAACCTCAAAATTCCTGGAATATTTTTTTTTGAATTAGCTATTTCTTCAGATAACAGCTTTTTAACCGCATTCATAAACTCAATAACTCGAGAGTGGGTTTTTGTTTTTCATTTGAACTTGAAAATCTAATTTTTTTGTCACAATCCGCAGCCGAGCCTACTTCAATTTTAGGTTAGTGTCATGTTCCGATTGTCAACTTCACATAGATTTTCTCGAAATTGGATATCTCTTTCTAATCAAACTTTTTTGGCCTTAATTTAGCAGTACTTCCGATCAGAAGCAGACTTTTCTTCTTTTTTTAAGTTTCCAATTTGATTTTAGAGAATGTTTTATGCTCTCCTGTAAAACTGAAATTTCATGCTTAACCCCCTTATTATTTTCCAACCTTCAGTGGAAAGAACATTTCACGATTCACTTTAGAAGTTGAAATTTGTATCATGACATGAAAGAAATTCCGTTGCTACGATCGGTCTCGGCAATTCTGGGAGCATAAATCGTAAATAGTTTACGAGGCATGAAATACACCCATCGTCGTTGACGGGCGCGGAAACTGTCCCGAATATCCGTGACCTCTTGCTGCTTTTGATATCACGTGGAATTTTTACGAAGTGCACCGACCAAGCGCAGAAAATCCCGGGAATCTCAGTTATGATACGTGCACCATCTGTTACGAATGCATTGTGGCTCGGACGAAAAAAAAACAGCAACGGCTGCTCGCGTTATGTTTCTATATTAACACCCACTATACATCCCCTTGGAACTTCGGTGATAATCATACGTTCTCTGGGGAGAATATAAACGGCTTTGCGAAAAATCCCTACTTTCACCAGATTCAATGTCCAACTCGAGTCACGTCTTTTTGGATTTTTTCCAAGCGGCCTGCTCTGTGATTTGTATTGTTAGAGACAGGAACCAAGCCATACATGGAGGAATTTTTTGCTGCGATCTTTTCTAAAATCAGAATCATACATTTTTGTATCGTTTTGCAACTAAAAAAAAAAAAATAGTTAAAGTAGGCACCATGCGTTAACAAAAAAGGATTTCGTAGCCTATTAAGACAATGATTAAGTCGCTCATATTTCCCCTCTTCCCCTGGCATTCCCCCTCTCTTATTTCTTAATCCCCCCCCCCCCGCGCCTTCCCCTACTTCCCATCGCTTCCCGTCTCACCGCCAACTCCTCGCCTTCCCGT
>CAKNYM010051680.1:218058-253632 GCA_932195095.1 Andricus curvator
CGCTGAAAAACCCAGTTCTCGTCAGATCACTGAAGTTAAGCAGCGTTGGACGCGGTTAGTACTTGGATGGGTGACCATTCAAGAATACTGACATGAGTGCTGTTGGCACATCGTGGGTGTGGTGAGCCCACACTTGTAGTTATTTATATCTACAAGAAAAACCTAGAAACACTACCCGAATCGGGTAGTGTCACGCCTACCCTTAAAAGGAAATGGTTTAATGGTATATATATGATCAAATTGGTTTCTGCTGTGAGTCTGACTGAAACGGACATTTCTACTGAATCTTCGTATATGCCTGATGTCTAGCTAACAACTTCCATCTCTACTATCAGTGAAAAAGAATTCTTTAGGTCAGCCATTGTATTATAAAAAGCTTATTCTTTTTAAAAGTTATCAAATCTTTTTTTTTATTATATTCTACAAACATTTTGAATGCATAAAATGAATTCATACGCTGGATATTATTCAAACTAGGTACATTGAGAATTGAAGCTGTTCCAAAGTTTACGTATACAAGTTAGAATGGATCTAAACTGAAAACTAATAAATTTTTTAAATATTCAGAATAACCTTGATTAGAAAAATGAGTAGTTAGCTCTATTTGAAGATAGTTTCTCTAATCTTATGATAAAATTGCTTTGTTCTGCGAGACTGGTTGAAACAGACCTTTCTACTGAATCTTCGTCCATGTCTGACCAACAACTTCCTTATCTACTATCAGTGAAAATTTACAGTTCAAGTCAGCCATTGCGTTATAAAAAGCTGAATCTTCTTAAAAGTTATCAAATCTTTTTCATTATATTCTACAAACATTTCAAATGCTTGAAAATGAATTCATACGCTGGATATTATTCAAACTAGGTGCATTAAAACTCGAAGCTCTTTCAAAGTTTACATATCAAAGTTAGAATGGATCTAAATTGAGAACTCATCGAATATGTTTAATTTGAAATTTAGCCTACTTCCAATATCAAATGTTTTAGTTCATGATTTAGTAGCTTCATAAGTGATCAAAAAATTGGATTTCTTTTTAACCTCATGCTTTTCAGTACAAATTAATTATGTTACCATTAACTTTGAAGGCTTCAAACTTCAAAAAAAGTTCAAACAAAATCTGATTTTTTTTATTTTTTAGGCAAATAGGAGAATAATAGGGGAATAAATTCTCCCAAATAAAATTACTGAAGATATCATCTTACATTCAATATGAAATGCTCCAAATCGCTAATATTTCAATTTTAAATATACGGTATTTTAAACAGAATAGTTTCATTTTTAATTAAAAAAGATTGACTAATAAAATAGATCAATTTTCAACCCAAAAAGACGAACTTTCAAGAACATCAAAACAAATGTTTCAACAGACAGTTGCATTTATAAATAAAAAATTTGAAGTAGTTGATAGTTGAATTTTCAATGAAATAATTAAACCTGCATATGAATTTTTAGCCCAGAAGATTAATTTTCTACCATAAGACAAATTTTTAAAGAAATGCTTGAATATTTAACCAAATATACAAATTGTCAACAACAAAGTTAATTATTAATCAGTAAAGGTTAATTTTCTACGGCATAGTTACATTTTAAACTTAAAAAGGGACAATCTTGAACCAAAAATGGAATACTTAAATTTTCAGATCAAAAATTATTTTTCAACCGAAAAAAATGAATTTTTAAGCAGATATGTACATTTTCAACCAAGAAGATGAATTTTTCACTAAGAAGATTGATATTCTACGAAATAGATGCATTTTTTTAACAAAATACATTAATTTTCAACAATTTTCAAGAAAAAATGTATTATCAACAATACAGTTGAATTTTCAACCCGAAAAGCTAAATTTTCAACTAAAAAGTTCATTTACAACCAAATGGTTGAATTTTCAACTATAATGAAGTATATTAAAAAAAAATTTATTTGAATTGTTCAATTTTAAACCAAGTAGTTATTATTCAACCGGAAAATATTTCAATCTGAAATAAAAAACAGTTGAATTTACAACCAAAAAGATTAATTTTGTACCAAAAAGGCCAAATTTTCAACAAAATACAGAATTTTTCAACCAAACAGTGGAATTTTAAACAAAAAAAGGTACATTATTAACAAAAAATGGAATAGTTACATTTTTAGTTGAAAACCTAATTTTTAACCAAAAATTAAACGAATTTTCAACGAAGTTATTAAATTTTCTGTCAAATAGTAAAATTGTGGACAAAATGAAATTAGTTCCGACCCAAAAATATAATAGTATACGTTTCAACCAAACAATTGACTTTTACTCAATAATAGTTGAAATTCTTCATTGGTTTCTATTAATTCAGGTCGCATTTAAGCGAAAAAATGAGAAAAGGCGAATTTTTTTTTAAATAGGTGAAAAAAGAAGAATTCTTGAAAACAGAAAATTGCCAAAATAGACATTTTGCGGAAAAATTATATGTATAGTGGAAAAAATTATGTATAATTTTCATTTCTCTAATGCAAATAATATATAAAACAAATGAAAATTATACATTATTTTTTCCACTATATGTATAAAGTGTGTATAATTTTGCCGCCTGGGATAAATGAATTTGAATTTCGATAATTCATAACCGACTCTAGAAAAAATATCTTAATTAACAAGTAAACCATTTTTGCCACGCGCAGCACATGGTTAAATTATTCCTGGTGAGAACATTGGCGTCGCGTGTGTAGTAGGTATATACTTACTGTATATAAGTATATAACACTTCGCAGTTTATTTTCTCAACGCCCCTTTGCTTTGCTTGCTGAGAGAGAAGGATAGAAATTGTAGGAGAGAGTAGTGGCGAGCGAGCAAGTCGGTTTATGGGAAAGACTAGGTGAGCATGGCCAGGGGGAAAGCAGAGGAGGGGAAGGAGTTTCAGTCAGTTTTCGGGCAAACTTGCCGGCGCAGGGATTAACTCTTGCCGGGAACAAAAACGGGAAGTGTGCTCCGACGACGGGGCTCGTGCAACTTGAAACCGCGAATATATATCACTTGAACGGGTTCTTCTTCCCAGACTCGGAAGTTGAGTCTATATCGTATCTAGACTTTAGTCTAGATTATACGCTTACTTAAGGCTCGTAATGCATGCACGTGCGCTTGCTAAAATGAAACGAGACCAGGCCCTCGTTTCTTCTTTCATTTAGGCGTCAAAAAGACTTTTATTGCCACCGAGATAGAACCTTATTATTCGGACTGCCGAGATAGAACCTTATTTTTTGAACCCGCCGATATAAGAAAGGCCCAGAAAACGCTAAGTTTGGAATTTTTTTGTTTTCCTCGTTTTTTTAGGTCTCCAACAAAGTTGAATAAGTTTGTTTTTATTTTAATATTAAGAGGGATCGCTCAACCCTGAAGTTACGGTCAGTAACATTGCAGCATCTCTCATTCGGGAAAAATTGAAGTCCACAACAAAATTAGAAAAACTTAGTGGTGGGGCCTAAAGGGGAGGATGTGCCTTTACTAGCGTAGCGATAATAACGGCTTAGCTGGATAACTGCATCACGTTGCGTCTCATTGCGTAAGTTTACTGTCAGGTTTTACACGACCTTGATTTTTTACGTTTGGAGGGCCTGGATTTAAGCCGAAGGTCTGAACCAAAACCGGGCTCAAATCCAAGTTCGACTGTATTTTAAATTGTTTGAAATTTAATTTCATATAATATCACCAATAAAGGGTATATGATCAATAATATCATTAGCAGAATGCCTAGAGGTAGACCGCCGAAAGAGTGGTTAGAATCGGTAAATGAGACATTAATCCGAAGAGACGTAAGAAGCCATAGAAACACACGAGCTTGCATGAAAAAATGCATGGACGTGAAGGAAGCTAGAGTAGTATGCCAGGACAGAAAAGTGTGGCGACAAATAGTTTGTAAACAGAGTGACAATAGAATGAATGAAGCCTGAAACAAAGACCTTGGAATCTAATGGGCCCAAGTGGGGAACCATACATAACAATTTTGTGAGGCTCTTCACTTGGGGTGATCGCTAGAGAGATTGATCAGCAACCTGGGTCGGAGCAGTGCTGCGGAATAAACGTGTCATTTGAATAAATGACACGAGAATTCCAGATCAATCTAAAACATATATACCTAACACCTATATACCTATCTACTTTACACCTATATACCTATCTAAATTATACCTATATACTCTACACCAATTCACCCATATACCCAATACTATTTTCCAACCGAGCAAGTCACGCCTACCCCGAAAGGGAAATGGCTTAATGGTATAATAATAATAATAATAATCAAATCAAAAAATTAGGGTCAACTTAATGAGCTTGAAAAGTGTATATTTTTGTTTCAATCATTAAAAAAAAAATTTTATCCAGTTTTTATTGGAAAAAGTAGATAATTGCAGTTTCTTACTAGTTTTTTAACAAGTTTTAAAAGTGTAGCGTAAATCTTACTTTTTTAAGTTACTTCACTGTGGGTCTTAACATGATTCAACTCGAAGGTCCTTCAACTGTAAAGTAACTGATGTGTAACGGATGTGTTCGTTGAAGCCGAACGAGCTTTAACTAAAGAGAATTCACAATCACCAAATGGTAGTGGTCGATGCTGTGACCTTTCATTTCAAAAGGCCTGTGCACAAATGTGGAGGAAGAATATGCCTGCGCAGTAGGCAGATTTTTTTTTATTGTAGTTGACTAATTATTTTTTAAACAATCGAGAATTATTTAAATGTAGTTTTTAACAGGTAAAAGCTAAAATAAACTTAATTTTTGCTATTTATCAACAAGTTTCAATACGTTTAAAGTTGTTAAAAGTTACATGTGAACAATTCTAAATTGTTTTAATGATAGAAAGTCAACTACAATGAAAAAAATCACTCTTGATATTTATAAATTAGGCCAAAGCATCAAGAAAATATGTCGTTAATTAAGTTGTTTAAATCGCCCCCTCCACCTCTACCACTCCCCTTCCTCTTACTCCTCCTTGCATTTCCCCTCCACTTTCCTCCTTTTCTATCCATTCCTCTGCTCCCCTCTTGTTTTTACTTACCTCTCGTTTTACCTCCCCTCGTCATCTCTCATCTCGTCTCCTACTTTCACTTCCCGTCTTTATTATGTCCCCTTTCCATGCTGTTCATCCCCCTTTTTCTCGCCACTCCCCGCCTTATTTCGTCTCGCCTCCCTTCATCCTCCTTCTTTCACTCACCATCTATATAATTTTCCCTCCTTTTCCCTCTTCACTCGTCCCTTCTTCTTCCTCGCCCTCCCCTCGTTTCCCTCCTTTTCTCATGTCATGCCCCTCTCTTCGTAAACATTGTTTAGAAAATGTAAAGAGAAAGAAGTCATAATTAAGGCCAATATTCCGCAAAACCCTTCTCGCACTTTCATAGAGTATACAGAAAAAACCAAGGGTGAAAAGAATTTCAGGTAAAAATGCTGAGTATAATCTCGTCATACCAAAAAATGTTAAAGGGTTAAATCAAAAATGATTAACGGATTTGTATTCCTGGAAGAGCTTTCATGAGATGATGGAATTTCACATATTAAATATTTTGAGATGTGATTTAAGTATTTTATGTTATGCAATTTTGGTAGATGAGCAAGTTTTATTTTTTGCCTTTCAGTTGACAGAAATCTCAATTTCAGTGTAATTTTGAACTTCCTCTTGTCTTAGCCTCTTTTCGCGTTTGATACGGGCGTCATGGCGCGTTATGCATGAAATCAAGAAGATGCAAATTTTCCAGAAGAACAGTCACTGTTTCCCGGTGGTGAGATATATAAGGGTTTCATTGGAGTCAACGAAGCACGGCTGGAAGTGAGAATTGACTTGTTTTTTCTGGCAAATCTCTACGCGCTCTGGTTACTAGAATGTAAACGCCGAAGTGACGTGCATATTTCCTGTAGGAATTATGATCGAGATTTGGAAGGGCCCTGACCAGTTTTCCATAATTCTGTTCGGGCGCTGATGGAAAAAATAGAGAGGGCCTGACTAGTTCTGTAATGAATGAGAATATTTAAATAAATACAAATTTGGAATAATTTTCAAATGTTTGTATTTTGTTGCCTTAAAGTTTTTTTTATTGGTCTGGTAAGAGAAAATGGTCTGTTAGAGATTTTGAAAAAATCTTGCAAAAGTCACGGAATTTCTATAAGAGGCACTTTAAATAACTGTCAAGGATGATGAATTTGAAATTTTAGCATTTTAATTTTAAATTGCTTCATTACGTTTATGAAAGATTACATGTTGAAAATGATATCAGAATCAAATTCTCATAATTGAATATTAATGATCACAGAAAATGAAAAATTATTCAGGGAAAAGTTAGGGAATTTCGAAAACGAAGTTTTCGGCCATAATATTCTTGTTCGTAAATTTGTTGTCTTATACTTCTATTTTATTTTTTTCAGTTGCTTTCTCTGACGATTATGTTTCTAGTCAAAAATGTTATTATTTGGTTGCTTAATCGATAATTCAATCTTGTTAAAAAGTAATTTTCTTCATAATTTATTTTCAACTGAAAATGTAGCTTTCCATTTTTTGTTGAAAATTGATATTTGTTAGTTGACAATTCCTCTTTTTCGTAGAAAACTGATCTTCTAAGTTGAAACTTTTTCCTTTTGCTCTCTCATAGTGGAAGGTTTGTAATGGTAACATTTTCAAAAAAAATTTAATTCATTTAATTAAACCTTCTTCAATTTAAAAATGTCGAATACAATGTTCTAAGCAAATGTCCAGATGTGTGTGTGTGTGAGGATGTGTGTGCGGATGTGTCTGCAGATGTGTGTGTGTATGTGTGTGTGTCACACTTTTTTGTGAACACGATAACTTGAAAACTGTTGCAAATAAATTTATGAAATTTGGAGGACTTATTGTCATCACTAGTATCTTCGAAGTGACTGCAGGATTTCTAAAAATATTTATTGCATTTTTTTAGCACTCAATAATATTTCTAAAATCGGGTTTTTATAGTAAAACTTTTTTCATTAACACAATCTAAAGTTGATGCAGCAATATAAAAGATTCCTTGTTTCGAGACGAATCGATTGACATATAATATCAATACATTTTATCAGAAATTAAGAAAGTTATCGTCATTTATATTATATTTAAAATCGATTCTCATAGTAAACAATGTTTTATTTTCATAATTTAAAGTTGATGCGAGAATAGAAAAGATGTTTTGATTTCAGACGAATCGATTGACCTTAAATATTGATATATTTTATTGAAGAGTAAGAAACCTATGGTAATGCATAATATTTGATAATACGGTTTTTCATAGTAATACTTTTTTCTTTAAAATAACTGAAAATTGATGAAAGAATGAAAAAATTCCCTGGTTCGAGACGAATCGATTGACCTTTAATATTCATGCATTTTATCAAAGAGTAAGGAAGTTATGGTCATTTATATCATATTAAAAAACAATTTTTATAGTAAAAATTCTCTCATTCTCATAATTTGAAGTTGACGTGAGAATAGAAAAGATGTGTTGATTCGAGACGCATAGATTGACCTATGATATTGAAACATTTTATTGAACAGTAGGGAAGTTATGGTAATTTATATATTTTTGAAATCGATTTTTATAGTAAAAATGTTCTCATTCTCATAATTTAAAGTTGATGCGAGAATGGAAAAGTTGTGTCGATTCAAGACCAATCGATTCACCTATAATATTGATACATTTTATTGAAAAGTAAGGCAGCTATGGCAATTCATAATAATTGAAAACACGGTTTTTTATAGTAACACTTTTTTCACTAACATAATTCAAAATGCATGCAAGAACAGAATAGACACCTGCATTTGAGGCAAATCGATTGAAGACACTTGATTGAAGATTAAGAAAGTTATGCTCATTTATAATATTTAAAGCATCTGTTTCAAACTGAAAAACTTTTCTCATCGACATATTTCTAAGTTGACGCATGAATAGGAAAGACTTTTTGATCATAAATTTTCAAATAGAATAATTCTGACAATTTTTGTGAAGAAATCATAAAGTTGGGAAAGGGATAGGGTGCGACACAACTTTTCCCTTCCCTTTTCCAGCTCGGAAAATTGTCCTTTTGAATACAAAATTTGATTTCTCTGATTTGTCTTTGTGTTTAAAAATTTTTTTGTATTATTTTGTAATTTTGTATTTTTTGTGAATTTCTATTTTTAAATTGATCAAAATGAAGATTTTGGTTTGTCTATTACTAAAAAAAAAACTAATGCTTCCTCTATGAGGAAGTAAATACATTCGCGAACGGGAAGCAAAGTGCTCGTGAATTTTGGTTAGAAATGTGTTCGGAATTGACTGATATAATTTATTAAGTGCATTGTTTTATTTTAATTTCACTTATTAACATCGACTTTTCATTTTAGACTTTAATTTCATATGTTTACATTTTAATGGAATTCTAATTTTCAAGTGTTATCGATTTCTTCATTTATCCTTATTCTGCTATCGTTGAGTCATATTCCTTCAATGAGTGAGAGCCTTTCGTACCTTTTGTAAGCGAATTTAGTCGTCGTCTGAACGTTAAATTGAGGACTTGTCTCGTCGTTTCGGTAGACAAGTTCAAATCAAATGTATATCAATTTTAGAAATGATTTAAATATAGACAAGTTCGAATTTTAGAGCAATTTTGTTAACATTAAAATAATTCAGTTTTATTATTTATTCTCAGTGACCTGTCCTTTAATGTACTTATCATCAAGAAGGTTTATAAACATTGCATCGTTTTTTATCACATAAACTTCTCTCACTCGCGAACAAAATGCAATTTTTTATTTGAAAATGAATCGTTTTGTTGAAAATGCATGTTTTTGGGTAAAAAATTCCACTGTTTCACAGAAAATGCGTCTTTTGGCTTAAAAGTTCAATAATTTGGGTGAAGTTTTTTTTTCTCTACTGAAAAATCTTTATTTGTTGAGAATTCATATTTCTTTTGGTTTAAAATTAATTTTTAACTGAAAATTTGAGATTTCCATTATTTATAAAAAATTAATCTTTTTTAGTTGAAAAGTCGTGTTTTGGGTAGCAAACTAATCTTCTTGGTTGCTTTTTTTTCTTCTTCGTTTAAAATACAACTTTTTGGTCCTTTTATCCTAATCAGAACCCAATTAAAGCCTGGTCAAATACAAGATTGAGGGAAAACTAGACATGCATAGTTTTTTATTTACAAAGAATTAAAAATCTCAACAGTGCTTAAAAGGGTCCAGTTTTTTTAATGAGAGTTTGATGACTCCCATTATTGAAATGAGGACAAATGGGGCCATTTCTACCTGGCATTTTCTAGTAGGGTGAATGTTTAGGCTAACTGTGAACTTTCAGATAACTTTCTGCTTTTACGTGCGTGTACATACAACCCGATACTGGACTTCGGACATGATCCATTTACTAGAATATGATAGTACGTTGGTTTTCCATTATCATTACTCACCAGATTTTGTCCTGTTTCACGAGGTCGCCGTCACATAGTGATACATAAAGCGTTACCCGTCAATCGATGTACCTAAAAATCACATTTTTCGTTCTGCGACGATTTTCATGTGCATGTCAAAATGCAGGAAAATATGGTTTCAAGAGCAATCTTTTAACAAGTTGAAGTTCGAATAGGAAAACCCACTCTTTTTTATGACTCAAATATTTGGCCATTTTTCATATTTGAATATTTATTTAAAGAAAAGGTTCGTAAAAATGTTTTTATATCAATCCTTAATTCAGTTTATCATTTTAAATATAAGCTAGTTTTACTCCTGATAGGTAACCATCTTCCTCGGAAGATAAAAAAATCAAACCGGGAAATGACCGGGAATTCCATTCAGTGATGTCTTTTATTACTCTAAATCTGAATTAGAACAGTGATTTGTCTAACTAAACTATAATTCCAAGTTGGGAAAGTGGATTTCCATGAAAAATTATAATTTTTCTTTGGGACAGGCCATTTTATTAAAGAATTATAATATTGAATTTGGGACATGGAATTTCAGTGAAGAAATATAATTTTGATAATTGGGTGATGATTGAATGCCCATAAAGAATTGTAATTTTGACTTTGTAACAGAAGATTTAAAAAAAATTGTAATTCTGAGATAGAACTGGGAATTTTTGTAAAGAATTATAATTTGTATTCAACTTCAGTTTAGAACAGGAAATTTCGTTTAGAATTATAATTGTATCCTAGGACAGGGACTTTCCGTAATAATTTTAACTCTCGGACCAGGAATTTTAGTAAAGAATTATGATTTTTAATTTGGGACAGGGAATCTCAGTAAAAAAATATGATTCGGACAATTGGAATAGGGAATTCTTGTAAAGAATTCTAATTTTACTTTAGGACGGGGAGTTTACGTAAAGAATTAGAATTTTTACTTTGGGACAGTGAATTTTATTAAAGAATTAGAATTTTTTATTTGAAACAGAGGGTTTCTAATTTCAGAAGAAGCAATTTCCGTAAAGAATTATAATTCTGAGATAGAATTGGGAATTTCCATGAGGAATAAAAATTCTCATTTTAGGTTAACTTTCGAATAGGAAATTTCATCAAGAATTAAAATGTTTATTTTAGGAAAGGGAGTTTCCGTAAAGAATTATGATTTGATTTGGAACAGGAAATTTTTTACATGGACGGGAATTTTTTTAAAGAATTTGAATCCTGATTTTGAAGAAGAGAATTTGAAAAATATCCCTGTTCCCTTTCCTCTCTCAAATTTTGGAACTATCAATATAAAAAAAAGGAATTATAATTTGACTTTAGGACAGAGAATTTTTTACATGTAACGGGAATTTTTGAAAATGTTTTGAACTCTGCTTTAGAAGAAGAAAATAAAAAATCATTTCAATTCATAATTGTGATTCTCATGACAAACAATTATCTCATGTTCCAACTTAGATTTCTATTTTTTTTCCAAAATTCCCTGTTTCCAATCAGAAATCTTTGAAATCTTTTAAAATTTTGAGAAATCTCTTAAGATCTTTCAAAATAGTTTGAGAGCATTTCAATCTTTTAAACTCTTTTAAATTCACCGGGAAGAATTACGAATTGAACCAGGAGAAAACAGGGTTATGTATGGGAATTGGAAATCAGCCGTCGGGTACACACCAAGTAAACACCAGTTTCTTAGCATCTAAAAAGACACAGTTTCCACAGTGGTTGTATGTACAAATATTACATCCAACCTATAATTATCAAATTCAGATCACGTACTAATAGAAACGAAGCTTAAAGATATAATATAATGGAAATAATTGAATATCTCGCTTCGCTGCTCGTTCTTAAATACAGCAGTTGGCTACATATCAACAGGTTGTTAAAATCAATAAATGTACTTGGCAAGAAGATTTTATGGATAAGATTCAATTAGTTTCTATTCGAAATAGATTAAAAAAAGAGCATTACAGAAATAAGGAATAAGCGATTTTATTTTTAGAGAACTGTTAACTGAGATTTATGAACGATTGACATGTACATTTTGCGTATATTAAATTATTGGTTAGGTGTCAGATGAATTAGTCAGTGATCAATTGAGTACATATTGTAATTAACGAATAACATTCGTGCACAAAACTCGGGCATCTATATAGTCACTTGAACCGGTTTTGAGTCTGATGAAAGCATAGAAGTGGGATTAGCTGACGGGCAGGGAGATATATCTGCTGGCCGGATGAAAGGAATACCCATAATTACGTTCCACGTCTACGGCAAAAGGGCGTAAAGCCCAGCACGAATGACGTCGATATCTCCCTTTTTCAAAGAGGCGAAATTGAACTCACTAGCTTTCTCTTTTTTGCTCTGCATTTGCCCTAGAATCACTGGCTCCTCTCTATATACGCCCGTTCGTCATATCCCAATTACAGAGAGAGAATTTCTACTGAACCTAAAAAAGTCATTTTAAATTGTCAAAAATAGTGCCGAATTTCACTCTCAAGGTGCATTGTTGAGAACAATTAAGAAAAGCAGTTCTTTTATTTAAGAAGAAATTTTTACTAGAGTTCCAAAGAAAGGTTGTATATTTTTTCTCAAATAGAACCCCTACGGATAATCACCTAAAACCGATTGAAAACAATAAAAAGATTTATAAACATGACACTATCCTTGCACGTTTGGTTTGCTGTTAGTACTGCATTACGACGCTACGCGGTCGATAGATCGCTTTGATCAATTGATTTCAAATTCAAGCTTCAAGTCAACTTTTGTAATCAATATTAAATAAAAAAATGATTTCCTATACACAGACGTGCAAAAACATAAAACTTTTCAACCTTCCTGATATCTTATTTGAGTCACTGTAACAAGGGATAAAGTGACTTGGGAAATTTATTTAAATTTCATTACAGTCAAACTGTGTCATTAGGCCGGTGCCAGCAATTTGACAAAATATTGACAATGGCACATGTCTTACTGCCATTGAATTTAAATGAATTTTCCATATCCTAGTAGCATCAAAATCTAATATCGGGGTTGATCCCAAAAAATTATTTCCAGTCTTGAGAATGAAAATATTTTCTCAAAATTGCTGGCACTGGGCCAAGGATATACGTTTTATTGTTTTTCAATTTAAATGATTAAATAAATTAATACATTCGACTTGAAATATCAAGAATTCATAACCTTTTATATCGAATTCAATATAATACCTAAATTACTTTTATTTAAAAGAATTTATTCCCCTATTATTCCTCTATTGATGTGAAAAATTACCCTATTTCTCTTGTTTTGAGATCATTTTAGATGGTGAAATCTGAGTTTCCCTCATTGACTATTATTTGACTGAGCACTGCTGTCGTCCAAAGCTCTCTTTAAAGTACGTCTCAAGTGTCATCGATAGGTAACAAGGAGTTGCAGTTTCATCTTGTTAAATTCCTCTTTTCTTTGACAGCTGATGTAACAGAAATGTGGGGCTGGGTGTGAGTTTCACCTCAACCATATTCATGCCAAGTGCGCAGGTACTCTCAATCAATCATATTCAAATCTAACGGCGTGCTTTAGCTCGAGATTCGTTTACTCATCTCAAAAGCATTTCTGTGTGTACGTGAATGCGAAAAGTGTTCTGATGCATCAATATCCTTCTGCAACGAAATAAAGTACCAACTGGGTACACTTATCTTTGCCTTGCTCGCGTCTTGCTTCTGCAATTTTTCATCAATCTATCTTTCAAAAGAAATAGTACAAATACAGTTTCTCATAACATCATAATTTCGACGATCATTGCAACAAAATTGTATAATGAACCCAAGCCAATTTAGCATGGATACGTACCTTAAAAAATTGTGGATGTCTCATGTGGTTTCCCAAACCTCTGTTAATTTACATTGTAGAATGATTTTCCCTGAAGCGAAACAGACTGCTGAAAAGATTACCACATAAAAAAAATGATACAAAAGCTGTCTGTGATCATGATTTCTCGACTATTGTCAGTTAACACTCTCTTACTGAACGTGACTAACAGAACGCAGGGGTACTTGACGTTACAATTTCTATTATCGACGACTTCCCAGTGGATCGGCGAGCTCACTGGAACTAAGACTTTGTGCATGAGTTTCCTGATCACGTCAGCACCCCAAACTTAGAGGAAGGTACGTGCCGTTTCTCAAGGCACTCTCATTGGAAATCGTAATTGATTTACAAGCTTCCTCCCTCGCTATCAAAAGCAGGAAGCTTCCATGGACAGCAATATCTTGCTATTTGCCCTTTCTTGGTATTTAAAAAGGGTCTTCTATCTTATCTACCAATGATTATAAAATTCAAAAAAAATTAATCGACACTAAAATATTAATCTGTAAGGCCCGGGAAAATCAGGTTATACAGAGCGAGTTTACTCGAGAATTTTAGAGTAAATAAACGGTTTTCCAGCAAAAAATGCCAGGTCCGCAAGGTACCTTGTAGTTTTCCAAAGAGCGCTTGACCCCAGACAGATGCGTGAATGGAGAATTATCAGCGAAAATCAACTCCAGCAAGTAATTCTATCTGTGTACATGGACATGGACTCACACTGTCAAAAAAGCACGTCCCAATTCGACAAAAACGTACCGCGGATCATTACCGAAAATCGATTAAAAACACTGAAAAGATTTATAAATACGACACTAACCCCACACATGTGGTTAGTACCATTAGTAATGTTTATCGCTCTCACGCGGTCGATACGTCGCGTTGATCAATCGATTTCAAATTCAAATTTCAAGTCGCCTTCTCTAATAAATATTAATTTAAAAGAATAATTCCTTATAGACGTTCAGAAAAATAAATATTGACAACTTTCTTCATCCCATCTAACGTGTTGGTACATTTTTACAAACCTACAAAACTACACCGAAAGAAAGGATTACTTGTACCAAGTAAATTTTTCTTGGCTGAAGTAAGTGAAAGTCCTGATTATTTTCAAAACAAAATATTTATTTGAGGCAAATAAATATATGCACTGTGAATGAAAAAAATTTTCTTTCAGCCAGACAAATGTTAACAGGATTAAGTTAACATTGTTTGATTCAATAATACGACCTATTTTTCGGAAGTAAATATTTCTTTGAATCAAAGAAATATTAATTGAAGGCGAAAATGTACATTTTAAACCAAATGAATGGCTTATTGTTCCAAATGAATGTGCCATGAATGGGAATGAATATGAAAGAAATATATTTTAAAGTCAAGCAAATATTTTATAGGCTCAACAAATTATTTCCCGACATCAAATTTTTGAATATTTGAAGCTAAAAAATATCTCACTGATTGAAAAAAATATTTCTTTGGCCTAAACAATACGCGAGTACAATAAAGTAGTTCGTACTTCAATTGTAGCACATATTTTCCTGAATGAACAACTAACTGGATTCTTTCAGCTTAAATTATAATTATAACATTGTTATTATTACACATATTCAATTTAAACGATTCACATAATTTAAAATCTTGATGAACCTGAAACAGAAAAATTCGATTAAAAATCAACCTCCAGCAGGAATCGAACCTGGAGCCAATGAAATATTTCTTAGAATCAAAAAGGTGGATATTGAATTTGACAACATTGTGGGCGTCCGCATGAAAAGGGTCCTTATGGCCGGTTCTGCGTTTTTCTAAGTTCAGATGAAAATAATTATTTTTGGTGCTGAGTGGGGGATGATACTGTGACCTATAGTGATCTAATTGGGACTATGTTCATATCCGGTTAGTAACTGGAAGTTGATACGTTATGTTCGAAGACAAAAATATAACATGTGTGCTCATGGCATTCGCCAAGTTTAGATGCGTTTTTCTCGAAAAACAGTTTTTCGAAGTTCCAAATTCCAAAAATGCCCCGGTGACTCATTTTTCAACTCAGAGGGTTCATTATGGGCCTAAAATTCCAGGAATTTATCTGGCTATATGCCCCTATACGTGACTTCATACCGGCCATAAGGGCCCTTTTCATGCGGAGGCCCACATTTCTCTAATCTAAAGAAGTATTCAATTGAAACAAATTACGCCAAATTAATAAATTTTCGATTTAAAAAAAAAAAATAACTTTGTTGGAATGAATGTTTATTTGTTATGAATAATTTAATTCTAGTAATCAAATGAAATATTTCGTTCAACTGAAAAAATAAATATTTATGTAAACACAATATCTTGTTCATCTAAATAAATCCTTTATTGGTATAAATGCATGAACTCTTTGTAAAAAATAAATATATTTTTAATTTAATTAATATTATTTTGAATTAAATCATTATTTCTCTGATTTGAATAAACCTTAAGACTTGATACAAGTATGAAAAAATTAATTGATGCAAATGCGTCAGAATCAATTAAAAGAAAAGAATTCATTGAATCAAATAAATATTTCTTTGAGATTTCAATGGATCTAGACCTTTTGAATCAAGGAAATATAGCCACAAAATTCATTTCTTCAGATCAACAAAAGATATGTGTCTGGTTTAAATAAAAAATACGATTGTTAAAGAATATTTTCTTCATGCTAAGGAATAGGATACAAGTAAATGCATTTACTGGGTACCAAAAACCATTTTTTTTAGTGCACTCGTATAGGCCCAATACAGAAGACGTTATAATATTTTCTCATAAAATTAAAAAAAGACTTGAGAATTAAAACAACCTATTAGAAAGGATTTCTTCGAAGATCTCTCCGAACAATTCTTTGTTTGATAATAAATGAACACATCACTGTAGAATCAAGCCCTTAGTGGTCCATTGTAGTATTCGTTATAATTTTTTCAAGAAAATTCTACCATAAGTTCAAAGTTGACCTATATGTTTTTTTTAATAAGGTAAATGTAAACCGGGATGAGGTTCTAACATAAAACAAAAAGCACTCGCACAGGGAAAATTGTTTCAGTGGAAAATATTTTTCATTTTAGTACTAAGACAATTCGAAAAATTTCGAGGACATCCTACTATTTCTGTCACCTGATTTTTTAGTTGAGTCAATGTCTTAAGGGATAAAGAGATTCGCTAAAGTCATTTGAATTCCAATAAAGTAAAACGTGTTTCATTATGCCAGTGTAAAATGTAACAAAATATTGACATGGAATTTAAATGAATTTCTTATCACCCAGTAGCATTAGAATCTACAGTCAGAAAAGTATTTGTTTAAATCAAACAAATTGCTTCTTTGATATAGGTTCAAACAAATATTGTATTGAATGAAACAAATATTTGTCTTATTGAAATAAAATCTATTCGATTCAAACACACCATTGCTTAACTCGAACAAATGTTATTTTAATCAAACAAATTCTATCTTTGATATAAGGTCAAACAAATATCTGTTTGACTCAAACATTTTTCTGAGTGTAGTACCGGGGTTGGTCCCAAAAAATTGTTTTCATTCTTGGAAAAAAAAATATGTTGTCAAACTGCTAGCACTGGGTCAATGACACATGTTTTAATGTAATACAATTTAAATAAATTTTCCAAATCCTAGCAGCATTAAAATCTAGTAATGGGTTTGGTCAAAAAAAATTATGCCCAGTCTCAGAAACGAAAATATTTTCTCAAATTGCTGTCACTGGACCAATGACACACACTTTATTGTAATAGAATTAAGATAAATTTTCGAAGTCCCAGTAACATTGAAATCCGTTATCGGGGTTGGTTAAATAAATGTCCTGAGGCACTTTATCCCTTATCGCATTGACCCAATTAAAATGTCACGTGACAGAACTAGTCTGTCCTCAATATTTTTCTAATTGTCTCAGTACAAGAATGAAAAATATTTCTAAAGTATCCGTGATCAAGTTTGGATAAATCTTCGAAAGAATCCTTGCTAATGGTTGTTTCGTTATTGTGTTTTGTGTGTTTTCAAAAATGCATCATGTTATGTTTTTTTTGTGAAGGTCTGTTTATGAGAAGCCATTTTTAAAATTAATATTTATTAGAAAAGGCGTGTTGAAATTTCAATTCGAAAGCGATTGATCGACGAAAAGTATTGACCACGTGGCGGTGATAAAATTTTATACATTTTTTTCAGGATTCTTTTATCGGTTTTCGGTAATTATCCGTAGTCGGGTACTCTGCTGAAGTGATTTCAGGAGTCCAATTGTTCCATGTTTAGGGACATGTGTCGCTTTGTCTTTCAGAAGAGAAATTAAAGCACGTTTTTGCTCTATTTGACACATGTTTTTTCTTGACAGTGTAAGTGTGCCAATGTGCTCAGATAGGCAAACTTGCCGGAGTTGGTTTTTGCAATCACCATTGCGGCTCCTGCTTGGGGTCAAACCGGTTCAACGTCATTTTTCCGAACTAAGGCCCTTAAAACCAACCCCAAACTTGTTTACTCGATTTTCTAATATTGGTAAAGAAACTATAAATAAATAGCTTCTAACATAAGATATAAGCTGCAAAAGCAGAATATGTGATTCCATGATTTATTGTCTTTTATATTCTGTCCTCTACGACTCTTGAGAGTTGTTCTTCTTGCATCGTCATGCGCTTTATGCTTTCTTATCCCATTATAAGGAGATCCTCTGCTTTGTACTTTTTCTTCTCTCTGTTAAGGATCCTTACCTGTAAGAAGAAAGCAGGACACTTGGGCCGTAGACTCGTCTTTTAATGCCCATAAGGCATTCGAGGATAGTATGCAAAGTTACGTTTTGCCAGGTAAAAGAGGATTAGTTGAAGCTATCTTGGGTCCAAAGGACGCCAATAGACATTGTGTTGCGAGAGGGTTAATCCTGGTCTAACTTTTCTTTCTCTTCTTCTTACGTCATTTTTTCCTTCCACTGCAACCCCGATAGAAGTAGTCATTGTAACTCCTGGGAACAATTGCAATACCCCGGAAATGCCGGGAGCAAAACGAGAGGGTTTGTTACCGTATATCCTACCAACTTTCGATTCTCGACTTCCATTGAAAATTCATTTCATCCGTCGAATCCCACGGCCAATCTTCCTTCCCATTTAATCCCGACTCGCTGGTCGGGATATCAATCCTCTTATTCCGATAGTCAAAAGAGATAAGACTTGCAATTTCAAATAAAAGATTCCCTCTGATGAAGAGATAAGACTATCTGACAGATTTAGATTTTTGGCATTTTTCACGTTTTACGAATGATCAGTCACATTATTATCAGGGTGGGCGTAGTTTAGGGAAAACATGGAAATCAGGGAAAAGTCAGGGAATTTTGCTGGCCGGGGCAAATCAGGGATTTAAAAAAAAAATTGCAAAAGTCAAAGAATTTCTATAAGAAGCAGTTTAAGTAACTGTCAAGAATAATCAGGGCTGTCACACAGTCACTTTTTCACTTTTTATTCACTTTTTTAAATAAAAATATCACTTTAGTCAATTTTCCTTTAAAGAAATTATCCCATGCATTAACCAATATTGAATTCAGAGTTGTACCTATTTCTGAATTTTCCTGACTTATTTTAAAATATTTTAGCGTGTTTTGAAAGAATCCCAGGAATTTTTAATAGATGTCATTAATTTAAAGGGTTTTCAAAGAATTTGAAATACTTTAGGGTATTTTAAAACATTCCAGGGAATTTTTAATAGATTTCAGTAATTTTAAGAAATTCCAAAAGACTTGAAATATTATTGAGTATTTTCAAAAATTCCAAGGAATTTTTAAGAGTTTTAAAAAGGTTCAAGGAATTTCAAAGGATTTGAAATGTTTTAGTGTATTTTAAAGAATTGTTAAGAATTTTTGATAGATTTCAGTAACTTGAAGGTATTCCAAAAGATTTGAAAGATTTTATAATGTTTTATAAACTAAAAGGAATTTTCAGGAACATTAATTAACATGACCTATGGATTTTTAAGATATTTCAAAAGATTCCAAAAGATTTTATAAGATTGTCGAAGAATTTAATGATTTTAAGGGACTTTAAAAATCTTCGAAGGTAGTTTAATAAATTTTCCATAATATCAGAAAATATCATCAGATTTTATGTAATTTCACGGGATCTTATCGAAATTTAATGGATTTCCAAGAATTTATTCCTAAGAATTAAGGTATTACCAACGATTGTCGGATGTTTTAAAATATTCCAAGGGATTTTCTTTAAAGGGATTTCAAAGAATTTAAAAGATTTTAGGGCATTTTGAAAAATTTCAAGAAATTTTTAAGAACTTTCAAAAATGTCAAAGGATTTCAGAAGATGGCATAGAATTTAAAATATCTTGGGCTATTAAAATCCTTTAAAATCTTTTGAAGTCGCATAAAAGTTTTTAAAGCTCTTGAAAATGACTTGGATATTTTTTAAATACCCTAAAATTCCAAAGGATTTTAAAGATTTTATGGTATTTATAATAATCCCAAGGCATTTCCCAGAGCTTTATAAACTTTTCAGGTATTTCAAAAGGATTTAAAGAATTCAAAATATTTCAGTGTATTTTAAAAGATTCCAAGGCACTTTAATTATTTCAATTATTGAATGGGATTTCAAAAGATTCGAAAAATTGTAGGATATTTTAAAAGATTCCAACAATTTGAAAAATATTGTAATAAGTTGAAGGTATCAAAAAGGGTTTTTAAAGATTTCAGGGTATTTCCAAAAATTGCAAGGTATTTCCAAAGATTTTTAAGAAATCTAAGGATTCTTGAATATTTTAAAATATTCTAAAAAATTTTCAATTTATTAAAAGAATTTGAAGGGATTCAAATTTTTTTTAAAGATTTAATGATATTTTGAATAATTTATGTTAGTTTTTAGAATTTCAAGGACTTTTCGACTGATTTCAGTTATTTTATGGTATTCCAAAGGATTTGATACACTTGAGGGAATTTTAAAAGATCCTAAGGCATTCTGAAGAGAATAAAAAATTCAAGGGATTTCCAAGGATTTTAATGATTTCGAAGGATTTAAACACATTTTCATGGGGTTTTAAAGAATCTAATAGAATTTCGGAATATATGAAACTATTTGAGAGGATCTAGGTTTCCAAAGGATTTTATAAGATTTCTGGAGATTTCAATGATTTTAAGGGATTTTAAAAGCTCTCAAGTCATTTTTATCAAATTTCCAGAATTTCAGGAAATATCGTCAGATTTCATAGTATTTGACGCGATTTTATTATATTTTCATGGATTCCAAAGAATTTGGTTACAAGAAGTGAGGGATTTTGTAGGGTTCCAAAGACTTGAAGAGATTTTCAAACATTTTTTTCAATTCATTCATCTTGAAGTCCTTTAAACTTTTATTGAATTTTTAGGATTTTCATTAAACTTTTTTTTCTCGAAAATTTTTCTAAGCTTATTTTAAACTTACTGAATACAATAAAGTTTTCATATTTTCGAATTGTTTCAATCACTTGAATTTTTGTGAATTTCATCGAATTTTTCTCATTTCTCATAAGTTTCTCTAAATTGAATCCAATTTTACTGAAATCAATGGAATTGTTTGATTTTTTTTCGAATTTATTTAAATTCTTCTGAATTTAACTGGAATTATTCTAAATTCTTATGAATTAATCCTGAATTCGTTGAAAGTCACCTTGATCTCTTATCAATTTCGTCGAATTCTTTTGAATTCTTTTTTATTCAAAAGAACACTAGTCACATTATTAATGCACATTCGTCACTTTCAGTGTCTTTTTTGGTTCAAATATGTCACTTTTTTCATGTAAATTATTAAAAAGGTTATAAGATTAGAATTTTGGTCTTTAAATATATTCATGGTTAGGAAAAATGAAACATTATTTATAATTTTCTATCTATATTCAAAGAATCATTATCGTGAATCGAGGCTAGGTATATATTTGGTGTTAACCTAATTAATGTATTTTTAAGAAGATTGGGAGGTTACCCGAAAATAATAATGTTGGTAAGCACCCAAATGAGAAGGTTCATTAACTGGTCAGTAACGTCATTATAGGCCGCTCGTGACCTAGTTTACTCTACCAATTTTGTTCAGTAACTGAACTACTCACTTGGAAGTCGAATTTTTATTTCACCCATAAATTCTGGTAAAGTAATACTGAAACTCTCTTTAATACACTAATGGATCCATATATGGAGTTCTTCACAAAAAATATCATTTTTTCGATCCGTCATGTTTTTAGAGGATAGAAAAATTGTTTTCACCTGAAAAATTCAGCGGGACTATATGAAATAGAAGGAATTCTGAAAATAATTATTTAAATAGGCAAGAAAAAAATGCGTATTTAAAATCTTAATTCTTTAAAAAAAAGATAACACTATCCTGGGAATTGCCCATATAGCGAGTGAGCTTGAAAAATAAGTAGATGGGACTCGTACAACATGCAAGTGCCCTTGAGTTGATGAATAGGGTCGTAACTACTCTCAAAGCGGTTTTTTCATATTAATGAGTTTTTATAAAAAAAGTAGGTTACAGAGATGTTATATGAAAATTATATGCATTTTGTATCACTTTTTTTATCAGAAAGTCGCAGTGAATTTCGAACATATGTTTTATCTCAAAAATTGATGAAGAGATTACATAATACAACAATATTAAAATTCGTGAATGTCAATAACAACGCGTTTCACTCCACTTTCATATCAAAACTACTTCTGGAGCTTGTCTTTTTCATTATTTTTTCAATCAAAATCAAAAAACTTTTTCAAAAAATCTAACACCTTTTCGGTGTTTTTTAATGTGACAGCATTTTGATGAATTTTCTATTACTCTCATTACTTTCGCAATGTAAAATTTCATCATTATCCCAATCAAAATCATGATCAATACATTTCTTTTTATGTCTGAAGGATCTTTACCAAAATTTATTATTCAATCCATTTTAAATACAATTCTGAAAATTGAACGGATTTGATTCTTTTTCAACATAAATAGGTTGGTAAAGTAATATTTATGGTGGGGAGTTATTATATTAAAAAGTTATTTTGCATAATTTTGATTGAATTTCTTCTTAGACGTATTACAAAAAAAAATAATAATAAACTGAAATTTTTTTTTTAAAGTTACAAAACATTTTTTTATATATTTTTTTACATTTAAGTCTCTCCAAGGTTTTAAATTTGCCTTCGAATTACTCATAAATCATCAGAAAGGTGTTATTTTTAAAGAAACATTGACTCTCACATCGCGGTCCATGCAACGTGCGTGGATTTTTCAAAGCCGTTTTTTCAAGAATGACTGAAATGCGCATCTTATTACTCTAGCATGTTCAAAAATTTTTGATGACCTGTTACTGGGAGCAGTATGAATCTAAACAAAATTCCGAAGGGTGTGAGACAATTTTTTTTCCTAATATTTCTACATCTTAAATATAGAATTCATCCTGTAGAATTCCATTTATAGTCCTTATCCAGTTACCATTCTCATGTCTTCAGCTAAAATCCTTTGGATTTGATCTTCAGTCAGATCTTATGGACAGAAGATCCTGGTTTCCTCATGGGTTCTGACTTCATGAAAAATGGTGAAAAGGTTGTTGAATAAACACCGAAACGTTTTTAGATTTTTGGTAAATATTGTTTTAGTGTGATTTATAAAAATAAAATTAGTAAAAGTAGGGGCCGCGCGCCTACAAAAAATGTTTTTGTAGCTCATTCGAAATTATCTAGTTTCCCCTTTCCTCACTTCCCCCACTAACACACCCCTTCCCCTACTTCCCTTTTCCAGTCATCATTTACCCTCCCCTGCGCACCTGCAACACCCTGCTAGCTCATCTTCTCTTCCCTTCATTACCCAACCCTCACTTCCAATCATTTCCCACACTTCCCCTCACTTTCACTCACTTCCCCTACTTTCCCTTATTTGCCCTTACTTACCCTACTTCACTTCCCCTTATTTTTCCTTACTTCCCATAATTCACCTTCCCTCACTTCTCCTCCTCTCATTTACCGTACTTCCCCGCACATTATTTCCCCTCAAAACTCCTACTTCCTCTTTCATCAATTCCTATTACTTCCGCTTACTTCCCCTTCAAGGAAAAAAGTATGACGGACGATCGGACGGTGGGAAACCGGACGGAATCTATAAGGGCTTCTGCCTGGGCTATGAAACCCTAAAAAGACTAGCGGGAAAAAGAAGGAAGGGGATTTCGAGGTAGTTTTGTTTTTATTTTTACTTTTTGATTTAATTTCTTAAATTTTGAATTGGAAAACTTAAGAATATGTTGTCAAAATTTTATCGTTGGATACTTGCAGGCCTCACAGACCGGTCCCTATATCCCTTATTGTACCCTATATTCAGTTAAGGTCCCTAAAGTACCCTACTTTCAAGATTTGGTCCCTATGGTACCCTATTTGTAGCCCCTCAATGGAACTGCAAGAAAATTTATAATAAGATCTGTCACTATCAGTCACTTTTTTCTCAAATCGTCCTTCAATCATTTTTTTAAATGAGAAGATCACATTAGTCACTGAATTACATTGGATTCTATTTCAGATTATTTTTAAAGATTCCGAGAAATTTGTAATAGATTTCAATAATTTGAAGCGAGGGATTTTGAAGATTTTAGGGTATTTTTAAAACTTCTGAAGCATTTTCAACAGCTTTTAATTTGAAATATTTTAGGAAATTTTAAAAGATTCCGAGAAACTTTTTATTAATTGGCATTTTCTTCAAGAGCTTTAACGAATTTCAAGGGATTTCAAAAGATTTTAAAGGATTTAAAATATTTGAGGTTATTTTAAAAGATTTCTAATAATTTTTTATTGTTTTCAGCAGTTTAGTGAGATTTCAAAGGATTTAAAATATTTTAGGAAATGTAAAAAGAATCCAAGGAATTATTAATCAATTTAATCAATTTGAAGGAATTTTGAAGCGTTTAAAATATTTTAAGATAAAATTTTTTATAGAATTTCGGAAGATATGAATTATGAAACGATTTTACAGGATTTATAAGGTCGTGAGATATTGTAAAGGATTTCACGTTATTTCAAAAGATTTCCGAGAATACCAATGACTAAGGGATTTCAAAACTCTCAATGTATTTTAATACATTTCCCAGGATTTCAGGAAATATCATAGAATTTCGCAGGGATTTTATAATATTTTAGTGGATAAAAAATTTATTCACGAGAAGTGAGGTATTTTATAGGATTTCAAAGGATTCGAAATATTTTAGGAATTCTTAATAATGTATCCTGAATTCTTTGAAATTCTTTTGAATTTCTTAATTAATTTGAATTCTTATAAATCTACTCAATTTTACGTAATTCAATTGACTTTTGAAAAGTTTTTATATAATTGGTTCTGCACATTAATTGATAAAATTACCAAAGGATTTGAAATATTTTAAGTTGTTTTTCAAATTCCTTGGCATTTTCTAGAGCTTTAAAAAATTTCAAGGTATTTCAAAAGATTTCAAGGGATTAGAAATATTCTAGGTTATTTTAAAAGATTATAAAGAAATTGTTACTTGATTTCAGTAATTTAATAGGATTTCGAAGGATTTTAAATATTTTTGGGTATTTTAAAAGATTCACATGCATTTTCAAGAGCTTTAAAAAGTTTCAAGGGATTTCAAACGATTCAAAGGATTGGAAATATTTTAGGAAATGTTAACGATTCCCAGAAATTTTTTATTTATTTCAATAGTTTGAAGGGATTTCAAAGACTTTGAAATATTTTAAGGCATTTTTAAAGATTCCAAGGCATTTTCAAGAGATTTAAACAATTTCAAGGGATTTCCAAGGGCTTTAATAATTTTATGGGATTTTAATATTTAAATGGATTTCAAAGAATTTATTCACAAGAAGTGAGGTTTCAAAGATTTGACGAGATTTTCCAATATTTTTTGCAATTCATTTGGAATTCGCCCTGAACTTTTATTGATTCATCCTGAATTCTTTGGAATCCTTTTGAATTCTTCTAGATGCACTCAATTTTACTCAGGTCAATGGGTTTTTTATAGTTTTTGTTTAGTTCATCTTGAAGTTATTAAAACTCACCTTAAATTTGTAGGCATTTCATCAAATTCTTTTGAATTCTCTTTAATTTTTTCTAAACTTCATTTCAAACTTACTCAATTCCATAAATTTTCTCATATTTATAGATTTTTGTCAATTCATTAGATTTTTTTTTAATTCACCTTGAATTTTTATGAATTTCATCGGATTCTGCTCGTTTCCCTTAAATTCCTCTAAATTAACTCAAATTTTACAGAAATGAATGGATTTTTTTCGATTTTCAAAACTTTTTCCAATACATTTGAATTTTTGTGTAGACATTAGTAATTTTTTTTAGTTAGAAGTTAGTAGGGTTTCAAAGATTTGAAATTATTTTTTGAAATTCACCCTGAATTCTTTCGAATTTGTTGGGATTTCCTTGAATTTCTTAATCCACTTAAATTATTCTAAATTTATTGAATTATACCTAATTCAATCGATTTTTTTTTAATTTTTAAAAGCTTTTATTTTGCCAACGGCGATACCACGCTGAAAACACCAGTTCTCGTAAGATCACTGAAGTTAAGCATTGTTGGGCGCGGTTAGTACTTGGATGGGTAACCATTCAGGAATACCTGCGTGCTGTTGGCCCGTCGTGGGTGTGGTGGGCCCACATTGGTAGTAAATATCCACCTAGAAACACTATCCGAATCGGGTAGCGAGGCAATGAACTTTCGAGTTCGAACTGCTAATCTATGTATGTATGTAAAGCTTTTATTTAAATGATCCTGAAGTCTTTTAACCTCCCCTAGAATTCTTAGGCATTACATAAAATTCTTTTGAATTCCCTTCAATTTTTCTAAGTTCATTTTGAAGTTACTGAATTCATGAAAGTTTCTTCATATTTTAAAAATTGTTTTCAATTCATTAAATTTTTTTTAATCCGCCTGAAATTTTTATGAATTTTATCGAATTCTTCTGGTTTATCTCAATTTTCTCTAAATTCATTCCAATTTGACGGAGATCAATTTAATTTTTTTTACTTTAAAAATTTTTTTTAATTCATTCGAATTCGTTGGAATTCAACTTGAATTGTTTTGAAGTCTTATAAATTTATCCTGAATTTTTTACCCTTTGAGCGCGAAAAAAGTACCCTGTGAGCGTGACGAAAAGTACCCTTTGATCCCTACATTTTATCCCATAGGGACTGTGAGGTCTGTACTTGGGTTTTTTAATTTCGAAGATATCGTAGTTAACTACGGTTGCTCTTATCCTGTATCCTGAATTTCGCATCATTAATTCTTGCGTTAAAATTTTCATTGGTCTTATAAAAAGAGAAACTTGCTCTTCTGTTTCCTAGGATGCTGCTATTTTCTAAGAAAGCGGAGTTTTTCATTGCGTGATTAAGTAAACCCTACTTACTGTAATGAGACGCAGTTTCTTACACACGGGCTGCCTTGCCATAAACCACATTGCCGTACTAGAGCAGCACAAGTACTTAATCAAAGCAACGCCTTTTCTTCTAAAACACCCTGTCTGTTTATCGCATAGCGTTACAATTTCACGTCGCCAACGGAAGTCATTAGGGCGTTATAGTGCTACGTTATCCGTTTACGGAAGTTACGGATCGATGCCATTCATGGTAGGGTGATGAACAAGCAGCTGTATCATTGTTCATAAGTTCGGCCGAGATATTCACATATATATATAGCCATCGATGTCATTGCAGCATCTTGTTACTAAAATGAATTTAAAAATTTGCTACTGCATTCCTGAATTCACTATCGAATAAAAAAACACTGAAAAAAGTGTATAGCTCAAACAGAAAACCACAAACAAACTAAATCAATGGAACTAAGTAATAGATAATTACCAAACTTTTAATATCCTGAAGTAATAAGATGGCTTTTAAAAATTTCATGAATGTTACATGGACCGTGATGCGAGTGTCTTTCAACTCCTGGTTTGATCAGGCGGTAGTGCTCAGAGATTGCAACCGGAAAGTTCAGGCTCGATTCCTGCTGCTGGAATTTTTCGCCAATATTTTATTTTCATCTCATATGAAAATAATAACCAAAATATTATTGCTTAATGTTTTCATACAAAAAATTGTAAAAAATGAATATTTTGGCTTGATTTAAATAAATTTGAAAGTCAATTTCAATTAAAAAAATGCTAATGAACAGAAAAATAGAAAAAATATCAGCAGCTGGATTCCAGCCAAGATTATGTGGGTGAAAACTCGAAGCGCTACCGTATGATCTAACCTTAAGTTGAAAGACTCTCTCGCATTGCGGTCCATGTTACGTGCGAGAATTTTGTTAATTCGTTTTTCTCGAAAATGGCTGAAAGGCGCATCTTATTACTTTAGCATATTATAATTTTGTTTGGAAAATATATTTTAAAAAAGCAATATTTTTAACAGCCAACTGTATCCCCGCCATATGGATTTTCATATCTCTGAATTAGCTATATGTGCCTTTGTAAGTTTCAATTGTCATACAAAAGTCGAAATTTCAGGTGCAATTTTTTAGTTATTAAGAAATGCGTATAAATTGTACAAGATCGATTCCAACTCTTTCTATTTTTATTTTAACTAGATATTTTTATGATTTAGAATTTTGACGTAAACTGTGAAATCAATTATAAATTTCAAACCTTTGTTAAAATTATTACTATTCAATAAACGCTGCATTCAGACTTCCAGCTCTTTGATTTCTGCTATATAATATATATTTTTTAATGATTCCAAAATTTTTGGTCGAAATCGTTCGTTCTTTTTTAACTATACTTGTGGCCCGAACAAGGATACATAAATATCGTTGGTTCAGCTATACGTTTTTTTTCGAGAAGCAACTAAAATTCTCAGAAACAGTAGGATGACTGAAAAAACCACAAGTTTCGAATTTTAGTAGCATCCCCTTTTTTGTTAACGCAAATTTTTTTCTAATTTTTGTGATGTTTCTGCGTCTATTTAGGATCCCGTGCAGAAATTTTGAAAGGGATCTAGTAGGGCTCTGACGAGTTTTCCCTATTTCTAATCGGGCTCTAGTGGCGGAAACTAGTGGGGGCCCTGTCGGTAACGTAACGCTTTGGCCATAAGGGCCCTACTAGACTTTCTAGTAGTGATCTAGTACGGATTGCCCTTCCAGAACCCTACCAAAAAGAAGTGACCCTAAGAGGTCCTTATGGAGGTATTTGTTCACTTAAATCAGATTTGATTGAATTATTATTAGAAATTTTTTGCTAATATGTAAAACTGATATAGTATAAGTAGGTCTACAAACAATTAAAAATAATATGCAGTAAGACGAATGCCCTGTAAATCATATATAAAATTTCCACAATATGTTCAAATCTTTCACATTTGAATATTATTTAAAACAGCCACATTTTTTAAGCTTGCAGACTTGAAGCACGTAAAATTCCTCTAAAAAACTGTCAATAATATACTTTTGCACTATATTTTCTAGAGAACATCCACACTCAAAACTTTAATGAATATTTAGTCAAATGTTAAGGATTTTGATCTCTTGTGGACATATGACCACAGGCTGGCAGAAAACTTCTGCCATGGCGTCAGTCAATGTGCGTCGCCTGTGGCGCGCAGCATTCAGGCGGCAATTCAAAATTCGCGTGTAGTTTAATTTTGAAATAATTGAAGTTTTTGGGATAAGGAAATCTCAAATTAATTTTGGAAGTTAATTTTCGGAAATATATAAAATCAGTGAAAGATACTGTAGAGTAAAGAAATTAATTTTCATTATTTTCGATATTGAAATTTTTTTTTAATTTTTCTAAAAACAATACATTTCAGTTTCCTGCTATTAAATCTTGCAAGAAATTAACAAATAAATGTAGAAAAAACCGATAAACAACTTTGGTAGGTTTTGATTGATCATATCTTTACACCATTTCTTTAAATGCATTTTATAATACAACTTGAAATAAAACTCCAAAAATAAAAAAAGTATATTCATTTCTAATCTATGTGCAATATATGTTAATTCGACATTAATTAAATAATTGATAGATTTTCCGTACTTATTTGAAGCTATAAATTGCCCACTAGAGCCTGTTAGGGCCCTCATCAGTTTTTTCTAGACTAGAAATTCTGGTCGGGGCCCCATCAGAACCCAACATTAAATAGGGAAAGATGGGGAAATTTCTGCATGGGATGCTCATGATGGTCCTATTGGTTCGTTCACGGAGGGACCGATAGTGTCGCAAGGCATGTTTAAATCCACAATGACGTGGTCTGAGATTTAGGTTCGAGACTTGGTTTGAGATTTATCTAAAGTGATAGTCTGATACAATTATCCTTTAATGTTTGCGTGTATCACGTTCAAGTGAACGTCAACGCATCACGAAGCTCGCTCGTCGATCCCGATAAGGAGTTTCGTAATTTGCATTTCAGATTTATACAGAATGTGAATCGTTAACAGCGCTAAGGTCTTGGCCGATTTGCATATACGAAGTGTCTCTCAGACATCTGATTCGCAGTTTGAGGATTCCTTGTATGCAGAAGAACTTAGAAGCGACGTCGTCGCAAACCAGTTAATATAGCTATCGTAGGTTTCGTACAGCTTCACAAGACACTCAAGTTGATACATTCTAATCTTTAGAATACACTTTCGTACTAAGCAATCAGTAAAAACTTCAAATTTTGGTTTTACTGTGGGATTATCAGTCAGTTCATGTATTT
The DNA here is from genome assembly GCA_932195095.1 of Andricus curvator. NCBI lineage: Eukaryota > Metazoa > Arthropoda > Insecta > Hymenoptera > Cynipidae > Andricus > Andricus curvator. The sequence continues at coordinate 247,980 of CAKNYM010051680.1, forward strand.
TTGTGAGATCCATGACATATGATGACTTTGTAAAGCTCTTCGCCTGGGGTGTTTGCTAGAGGGATTGATCAGCGACCTGTGTCGAAGTAGTGTTGCGGAACAAATTAGTTATTTATTTTACAAGTGAAGCACGTAAATACAGACTTCACACTCTTTCCCCTATTCCCCTTTTTACCCTTTTGAAAAGAATTCCTCTTTTTCCATGTTTTTAAGAAACTTATCCTTTTTCTACAACTGAAATTTCAACGTATTCTAATCTGAATGCATAAAATTAGATGTACAAAAAATTCTGACTTGGGACAAGTATTTATTAGTAGTATTATATATATTATTAGTATTTAGTAGGTTGAAATTTTATTGGTGCCTCTCCTCAAATACGGGCGGAATTAAAATTATCCAATAAGAAAATCTTCTATTTTTCATTGAAAGTAATTTTTCAAATTGAAAACTCTAATATCATATTTTTCGTTCAGAATTCCTCTCTTTTGGTATCAAAAAATTCTATTTGGTTGAAGATTTAACTGTTTTGAATAAAAAAAATTTTTTGTTGAAAATTAATTTTCCGAACTGAAATTTTAACTATTCCATTTTTGATTAAAATTTTTTTAAGTTTTAAGTTTAAAATCCAACTATTTGGTTGAAATTTAACTTTTTGGTCGAAAATTCTTATTTTCGGGCTGAAAATTCAAATTTTTGTTTGAAAATTCGTCTTTTCGGGTCAAAGATTCAACTGTTTTGTTGATAATTTGCCTTTTCTGCTTGAAAATGCAACAATTCGGTTGGCGGTTTTTTTCTCTCTTTTTTATTTATTTATTTAAAAACAGTGAACGGGCAATACCCTTTAGTACACACGATTCCTAAAAATTAGGATAATACTAAAATAGTAAAACTGTAAAATTGGCATACAAAAATCTCAAGTTCCAGTTCCAGAAACAGGCTACAAAGCCATATTTTCAAATTAAATTAAACATGTATACGCAACAAGATTCTGATGCGATTTGTAGAGGTATCTCTTGAATAAAAAATCTTTCTTGGTCGAAAATTCATCTTTTTTGGTAGAAATGTTATCTTTTTTGGTTAAAAGTGCAACTATTTGTTTAAAAATTAATCTAATTTTGGTTAAAATTCAACTTTTTGTTAAAAATTGGCCTTCTTTGTTCTAATTCAACTGTTTTTGATTACAAATAAAATTTTTGTGTTATTGAAATATTAACTATTATATTTTTCCTTGCGAAATTATGTTTTTTTATTAAATATTTAAATATCTGGTTGAAAGCTGTATTTCTCTGTTTAAAATTTTTTTTGCTAAAGATTCATAATCTTAGTTGGAAATTCAACTATTTTGTTGAAAATTTAGTTATTTGATTAACAATTCCAATATTTTTTCAAAAGTCATCTTTTCTGTTCGAAAACCTATGTAATCTTTTTTGTCCAGAAATTCGACCAATTGGTTGAAAATTCATCTCTGTACTTAAAAGTTCAACTATTTGGTTAAAAATTCCACTATTTTGTTGAAAATTCACCCCTTTCGCTTAAAAGTTTAACTATTCTATTGAAAATGAAACTGTTTCGTTGATAATTAATTTTGGTGGTATATGCAACTGTTTAGTCATTAATTAACTTTTTGACTTTAAAAACTGAACTATTTGGTAGAAAATTAATCTTTTATGGGTTAAAAATTGAACGATTTTGTTAAGAAGTCATTTTTTTCGAAAGTTCAACTTTTTTGTTTTAAAATTCATCTTTGTGGATATAAAAATCATCCCACTGGATTAAAACTTAATCTTTATTGGTAGAAAATTCTTCTTTGTAAGTAGAAAATTCAACTTTTTTCTTTCTTTGGTTGAAAATTCAACTGTTTTGTTGAAAACGCAATCTATTCCGACTTGAAATTTTAAGCGTGTCATATTTCTTTCAATATTTCAATATATATTTTTAACAAATATATTTTAATACTTTAATTTTATTTAAAAGAATGTATTCCCCTACTTTCCCTGTTTTAAAAGCATTTTGGCTGTAAAGTGCGGTAGCATATTATGTTGTTATGCTTTGCGTTTTATTATAGGCGTTTATCAAATGAAAGCGAAAACAAAATTTTCACTCAAAAGCCTCGCAACGTGGGGGGCATGGCCCCTTAAATGATTGGGAACCACCTATAAGTCCATAATAGCTCATAAAGAAATTAATAAGTGGTGAAAGTCTTTTTCATAGCCTGTAGTGAAAACTTTCGATAAAAAAATTATTTTTAAGAAGAGGAGTTTCAAACTTCCGATACAAACTTTTACCTAAAACTTTTTGTGAGCGTCGCTTGGAGGTTTCAAGTTAATCGGCCATTCCGGGATCCATTGCTGTCCCTGAGGAATTCCTATAATGTTCTTTATGAAGATAATATGATGATAAATTATTTCAAGTTGTGCACATCTTCTCTTTTATGAGTTTGATGTTTCCGAAGTTATAATCCGCTCTTTGGTGCAATATGATATATCAATTTAGGTTTTATTGGGATGTTCTCGCCTTAAACGTAAATTTCCTTTAATTTTTAAAGAGAAGGGATTCGTAAATACGTGTTATCTCTCCCAAGAGTCTTTGTGATAGTCTCTTGAATGCCGTATCAAACTTAATCCGACGTTCGGTGTGAATCCACTAAGCGAGATTCACGGGAGAAAATCGGGCCAATGGTATTTCTGCAGCGAATCACTGCAATCAGAGAAAATTACTGTACCGAAAGTAACTGGACTACGAAGCATTAACATCAAATGTATCATGGTGTGGACGTATCGCCGCTCCAAATGCAGGATTTATTGGGGAAAAAAAAAACTCGAGTCTAGTTTACATTTTGCGAGAAGCTATCAACGATATCAACTCTCTGAAAGCGAATGTACAAGAAAAAATTAGTGCAACTCGATCCAATCGAAAAATAATGATTAATGTAGCAAAACGATACGGGAGTCGTTTGACGACTGAGTAAGTGGGGAGTGGGGGAAAAGTTTTATTGTTTCTTAAGAATTATAAAAAAGTTCAAATTTCCACCAATCAGTTAAGTTTTCATTGAAAAGATGAATTTATAACAAAAAATGTTATATTTCATGTTTTAACCGAGAAGAGATTTTCATTTTTTTTTAAGAAACAGTTGAATTAAACAAAAAAGCACGAATTTCAAACAAAATAGTTAAATCCTCAACCACACCAGATTAATTTTCAACGAAACTGGTTGCATTTTTCAGCAAAAATATGAGCGTTGAATCTTCAATCAAAAAGATGAATTTTCAACACAAAAGGTTGATTTTCTACCAGAAAAGACGAACTTTAACAAAGTCCATACATTTTCAACGAAGTAGTCGAATTCTCAACTAAGATGATTGATTTTTAACCAAAAATTGAGTTGTGAAATTTTCATTTAAGAAAATTAAGTTCCAATACAAAAAACGAATTTGCTACGAAACAGTTTATTTTTGTACCAAATAGTTGAGTCTTCAAGCCAAAAAGATTAATTTTTTTACCAAAAAGTTAATTTTTAACCATTCAGTTTAATTTTTAAAAAACAGTTGAATTTCTAGTTAGAAAATTAATTTTTAACAACAAAAAACAAATTTTCTACAAAACAAAAAAGTTTTTTTTTTAAAAAGCAGTTTAATTTTTAGCCAACGGCTTGAATTTTTCTACTAAAAAGATGAATTTTCAACAAGAAATATATTTTTTGACATTTCAACAAAAAAAGATTTTTATTTAAAATAAAAAGCTGTTGGATTTAACCAACAAAAACGAATTTTTAACAAAATACTTGAATCTTTAACAAATTCATATTCTTAAAAGATGAATGTTTAAACTAGATAAAATTTGGGAACAAAATTAATGAATATTCAATGCAATAATTGAATTTTCCAGCGAAAAAAATCATAAGAATATTTTGTTCGTCATTTTGCGTACTACTAATAACCGTACATAGAATTTTCAAATCTTCCAAAAAAGTGGTCTCAAAAATTTTCAAAATGTGCTCACTTTTTGGATTTTCATCCAAAATAGCTGGTTAACGAACTCGTTCTCTATTTTTCGGCCATAAAAAAGTGTGCCAAAGCTCAATCAAATCTGATCATTTTTTCGAAAGTTATCGTGCCTACAGACAGACAGACAGACAGACTACAGACTACAGACAGACAGACACCTTCGTAAAAATCGTTTTTTCTGACTCAGGAGTTCTCAAAACGTGGAGATTTGATGAAAACCGACTATGTCAAATTTTACATAAAACCAATACCTTCTCATTAGAATGAGAATGTAAAAAATTTGTTATTAAAAAAGAAAAAATTGTTAATCAAGCTGCTGAATTTTCAACCCAAAAATACGAATTTCCTACAAAGCAGTTGAATTTTCAACAAAAAAGTTCATTTTCAAAAGACACCGATTAATTTTTAACGAGATGTTGTAGATTTTTCAATGCAAAAGAGGAATTTTCAGCAAAAGAGTCAAATTTTCAACAAAGTAATTTAATTTCGAACCAAATAATAAAATTTGTAAGCAAAAAAGATGAATTTTATATTCTATATCGATTTCCTTTGGAGAACGCATGTATAACCTGATATTCTTCAAAGAATTTTTATCTGCTTTGAAACCCTATTCTCTAATAAAAGTATCGATTTCCGATATAAAACACCAAGAGAAACCCAAAATCTGAAAAATCTAATGATTCTTCTTAATTAAAAATGCTAATTTTCGACAAAAAAGACGAGCAGAAAACAACAAAAACTTATGTAAGATTGTCAATCTTCTTTTAAACATATTATTTTTTATTTCAGATAACCGATTATGGTGAAAAATCTTGAAATAACATTAAATTGTTCCATGGTTGACATGACCTAAAATTGTTAAAAAGTTGTGCATTTTCTTCAAATTATAAGGATTTTAATTTGAAAATATCAATTGTCAATGTAAAACGCCAACATAACCTGAAATTGTTTAAAAATCAGACTGCGGCTATACCTACGCGAAGTCTTGAAAGTTTTACAAGTTTTATTGGACGAGCTGGAAAAGGTATTGATTTTCCACCAATCCCAGACCGCCGCCATTTTTCGGTCATCTTTATTCTCTCATTTTGTCGTGTAGCTTTATACACTCGGCAAAAATGACACAGTCACACAAAAAAAAATAATTTTCCGGGTCTCGAGATCATACCATGTTTACTATATGTTTTTGGGGTCGCTGAATCCGAATCCGAGGTCCAAAAAACCCCAGGACGTCAGGGTTCTGACATAACCTCAAAAAACCTCATGTAAAATCTTGTTTCCTGGTCCGGGGGTCAGACCATGTTTATTATATGTTTTTGGGGTCACTGAATCCGAATCCTAAGGATCCGACTCTCTGAATCGTAAAACGCTTGCGTGCGCCTGCCACGACGGCATCAAAGCCGTAAACCAGGGACTTAGCCGGATCACAGGCTCACTCCGTTGCTCGCCGTCACCGCGAGGAGATGCCCTGGATGCAGACACACGCAAGTCGGATGAATAAATTTCACGAGTTTCTTTGAAAAAAAAACCCTGACGTGCTGGAGTTTTCTAGATTACGGATTCGGATTCAGCGATCCCAAAAACATATAGTAAACATGGTCTGACCTCGAGACCCGAAAAATGATTTTTATGAGGTTTTTTGAGGTTATCTC
>CAKNYM010051680.1:269284-394678 GCA_932195095.1 Andricus curvator
TTGAAGAACAATGCGTATGTAAAATATATAAGTTACCGAAATAAGAATTCAGTTGCATAAATTCATTTTGCAGTGCTGAAAATAAATATTTAACCAATTTAACCTCGCAGTGGGCAACATGAATCTTCCTTCTTGTATGTTTTTCATATACGCATCAAATATTTCTGAGCGTCTTTAATTATACACTATTAATGCCTTTCTAATTGACATTATTATTTTTTGAACTGAAATAGTGATGGAAATTTGTAACATTATTTTAATATATTTCATCCACGCAAAGTTATTTCACTTCTTGACAAAAAAGACTTCTGCTGGATGTCACATGACTTGGTTAATGTCGTCAGCTTGTACCGTGCGCGCGCAAGAAACTTAAGCGTTCTTCTTGGAGCGGCCAATCAGAATCGCGGTTACAAGGGAATATCAGAGTTACCACGAAAAGGGTATATGATTAGCTAATCAGAGTTAAAATGTCCATGGTGGAACGCATTATAATTTAATCATGATTAAATCCTCGATTAAAGAATAAACATGATTAGCTAATCATGTATTTAATCAGAGTTGGTGAAATCGGCCCTAAATTTTCAACATTTTCAAATTTTACTGTTTAGAATTTTTAATCAGCTATTATTCAGTTTCAAGATTCTTTAATTCAAAACAATATTGTTCAATTTTGAACACCTTGAATTAGAAGTGATACAACTTCTACTGCTTTCTAATAAAATTGTCAAATTTTTTTAATTTTAGCCGGAAATTTTTCAATTTTGAGAGCTAATACAAATTTTTTCAATTTCAAACAATTTTAATTTCAAACAAGGGGATGCAATCCTGCAATTTGGTGTAAATTCTCTCTGCAATCTTATGCAATCTCTTGCAATCCTTTGCAATTCCATGCAATCTTCTACAATACCTTGTAATCCCTCTTACGAATTCCCAAAAATTTCCATGGATATCAAGAGATTTCGTCAAATTTCAAAAAAATTTCACTGCATATGATAGATTTCACAACATAGCAGGAGGTTTTAAAGGATTTCAACAAATTTCGAGGAACTTCCACGGATTTTAAAGCATTTAAAATTATTTTAGAGGATTTCCAAATGTTTCAACTAATTTTAGAAGATTTAATTATTTTTTAAGAGATTGTAAATTATTTCCGCAGATTTCAAGGTTTAGTGTTTTTATAGATTTCCAAGCTTTTCCGGAGATTTTAGGGAATTCCAAAGGATTTCAAGAGATTTAACCCCATGGGCAGGAGGTTTTAAGGGTTAACAAGGGATTTTGAAGAATTTTGTAGGAGTTCTAAAGATTTCAAGATATTTCTAGTGAACTTTGGAAACTAAATAATATTAAATTTGAAGGGCTTACCAGCGATTTTGAAGTATTTCAAGAAATTTTACAAGATTTACAATTTTTAAAGATTTATAGGGATTTTAACATTTTTTTTAGAGAACTTTAATGAGAAATTTTCATTAAATATCAATTCCAGAGAATTTTCATGGATTTAAAGCGATTTTGTTCAATTTTATACAAATTTCACAGAATTTAAAACGTTTACAATAATATCAGGAGGTTTTAAAGAATTCCAAAGGATTTCAAGAAATTTCGAAGGAACTACCAGGGCCTTTAAGGCTTTTAAAATTATTTCATGGAATTTCTGAAAGTATCAACTTATTTTAAAAGACTTTATCGGCTTTCAAGAAATTTAAAAATATTTTCATGAATTTCAAGGAATTTCGAAACATTTCAAGGGATTTTAGTCGATTTTCACGTTTTTCAAAGATGACAAGGGATTTTGAAGGATTCTAAAGGATTTCAAGAAAATAAAAAAATTTCAAGGGACTTCAAAAAATATTGCATGAAAATAAATGAAATGAAATTCTAAGAGATTCCTAGCGATTTCAAAGATTTCAAGGGATTTTAAGGTATTTCAAGGCAGTTGACAAGATTTTAAAATTTCATCAAATCTCCAAGATTCAACAGAAGTTTAATAAATAAGTTTAATGCAATTTTTTTATTTCAAGGGATTTTCACGGATTTCAAAAATTTCAAAGGTTATAAAGGAATTAAAAGAATTTTCGAGGATGTTAAAGATTTTAAGTTATTTCAGAAGATTGCATAGAATATCAAGATATATCAAAAATTTAAAAAGGTGTTAATGAATTTAGTGGGATTTTCTAGTCTACACTAATAATTCGAGTAATTAACCCCTCGATTTCAAATTATTCAATTTCCAACGCTTAAATGATACAAGTTCACTTCGTTTTTATTCTATTCGAAATATTGTCCTTTTTTTAAATTCTATCCAATATAAAATTGTTTGATTTGTCTAAACGTCTGAACAGTCCGTGCGGGTTGTTGTCCGGATGCAAAGACACTGCCTCAAAAATTTGTTTAATTATGGATTTTTAAATTAATTATATTTTTAATTTTAGGAAATAAAAACTCAGAAACGTAAACGCGAGCTTCCTGAGTATACATTTGCTTCTAGTTTATTATTATATATAGTTTATTCATTATAAACAATAAGAAAACTACTTTGTCCAACACGTCCGCGAAAAATACGACTTTTTTCGTCTGAAAATAGTGGAAAAAATGAGCAATTTCTCAATCGTTGATGTGAGCGTTGAAAAATAGCATGTTTTTTCCACTAGTGAGGAAAAGTTTCCTAAGAAGTGGGAAAAAGTACGTGGAACAGTGGGAGAAAGTGATGTTCTGTCGTGAATGTGTGATTGAATAAGCCGTCACGTGGCGCCATCTACAACTCAGGTGGGCGCTTTGCAGGAGAGTCAATGTACATCCATGACTCGTCCTCGTGTTGCTATTTTCAGACGAAAAAAGTAGTCTTTTTCGCGTAAATTTTAAACAAAATAATATGCTCCGTTACTCATTTAACTATTCTACTTTATTTTTCAATACGCCCTATACTTTCAAACATTTATCGTGACCTTTATAATCTCTAAAAGAGATTATCGTTCGTATGTGGCACACCTTTCATGCACTAAACGAGAACTTAAATCTTAACAGCCACTATAATAACTGGAAGTGTCATAAAGTTCTCACGTTCTATCTAAATGCTCCTGATCATTCCAGACAGAAATTACGGGCACAAATATAATTGGCGAAAATCTGTAAATCAGAGGAAAGTCCGGCAATTTTATTGCTCAGGGAAAGACAGGAAAAATGCAGGGATTTTGAAAAAAATCTTGCAAAAGTCAGGGTCTTTAAATAACTGTCAAGGATAGTAAACTTAAAATTCTAATTTGAAATTGTTTTATTCCGCTTATGAAAGATTCTGCAATAAAAATTTTACAAGATTATTATAATAATGATTTTTAGATATTAATGGTCAGGGCAAATGGAAAATTTGTCAGGGAAAAATTAAGCGATTTTGAAAATTAAGTTTTGTGCCCACCCTGATGCAATATCCATCTTAGTTTTACAAAAAAATCATTCTTTTGTTGAAGATTCATCATTTTAATTGGAAATTGGTCTCATTGGTTGAAACTTTTACTATTTTGTTGAAAATTATTTTTTTTTTTTGTTTTGTCTAATATTAATTTAAAAAATATAAATTTCATATTTTTGTTGAAAGTTGTTCTTTTTAGTTAAAAATTCGTCTTTTTTTTGTTGCGAATGCAACGGTTTTGTTGAAAATTATCTTTCTTGTTGAAAATTCGACTTTTTTACAGAAAATTCGTTTTTTGTCTTGTAGGTTCACAAATTGGATGCACATTTTTTTCTTAACTAGAAAATTTATATGGGTTACAAATTTGTCTTTTTGATTGAAAAATTAATCATTTTAGTTGAAAATTCATCTCATTCTTTGAGGATTGGACTATTTTGTTAAAAAATCGGTTTTTTGTTGTTTAGATATCAACTATTATATTTTTCGTCGAGAATTCATCTTTTTGTTGAAAATTCAACATTTCAGGGTGAAAATTCAACGGTCTTTTAAAAAATTCATCTTTGGGCTTGAAAATTTAATTATTTGGTTGTAAGTTCAACTGTTTTTTGTTTAATTCTAATCTTTTTCCCTTGAAAATTCGACCATTTGGTTGAAAATTTATTAGGTGGAACATTCAACTATTTGGTTAAAAGTTCAAGTATTTTGTTGACAATTCGTCTCTTTTAATTCAAATTTCAACTGTTTGGTTGTAGATGCAACTGTGTTACTAAAAATTGATTTTAATTTTGTTAAAAATTGAATTATTTGTTTAAAAATTCAAACTGTTTTTGATTGAACTTTAATGTTCTTTGTTTGAAAATTTAACTATTTAATTTGAAAATTCAACTTTTTTAATAAAAAAAATCATTTTTTTTGGGAGAAGATTCAAATTTTTTTGTTGTGATTCGTTCTTTTGGATTAAAAATTCATCTTCTGTAGTAGAACAGTAATTTTTGTTGGTTGAAAGAAAAAAATAAATTTCAATAGGTAAATTATATTTTAAAAATGTCACAAGACTAAAATACTGGTATTTGAATATTAATGTTCAGGGAGCATTAAGAATTGGTTAAGCAAAAATTGAGGAAATATCAGGGAATTTTTAAAATAAAATTTTGAGGCCACCTTGTATGTATGTAATTTCAATTTCTATATTGATGGCGTGTGGTCAGTTTCATTATAAAAGCATTCAGGAGCATGAATGGATTTCAATCTTTTCTGAAACTCCAATGAATGAAATCAATAAAAACTGTGATAGCTCTACTGTTACAAATTAATTATCCGCACCGCAATGCAGCCAAAGGTGATTCGAGTGCGGCCGTGCGAGTAGACTCCTCGCACTTTTCCACTTTCAGTCATAAAATTTTAATGGTAATTGCATTAAAGTCCTTTCTCACTCCGAAGTTTGCAAAGTGCCTTGCAAACTTTTCCATTCCCAGTGTCAGTTCAACATATTTTTACGTGGACGACAAATCCAGATAATTAATTAATGAATAATGAAAATGCTTTTAGTAGCAACGTTTTAACAACAATTTTCAACGGTTTTCGTCATTTTTAAGGTTTTGTGGGAAACTCTTATAGTTTCATGTCAGCGTGGGACAAATGAAAAGTTCCGAAAAATAAAATTCCTGAATAAGAAAATTCACAAATAATAAAATTCCCGAATCAGCAAATTCCCGAATAGTTGCTAATATTACCGTATTTGAAAATTCCTGAATAACTAAATTACCGACCTAAAATTGCCGAATTATAAGATTTGAGAACTAGAAAATTCCCATATTATAAAATACCCGAATTTAGACAATTAAATTTTTTTCTTTATGAAATTAATTAAATTATTACAATTCAAATTTTCTTCTCAAATTTTCTTTTAATTGTTTATATTCGGAAATTTTCAAATTCGGTAATATTATAAACTCTCGGAAATTATCTTTTTCTGGAATTTTCCAATTCGGTAATATTATAAACTGTTCGGGAATTTTATTATACGGGGATTTCATTATTCGAAAATTTTATTATTCGGAAATTTCATTATTCGGAAATGTTATTAGTCAGGAATTTTCTAATTCAGGAATTTCACAGTGTCGGGAATTTTATTTTTGGGATTTTTCAGTCGTCCCGTCAGGGTCTGTCCGTATTTTACTTCACCAAAAAAACCTATTTACGCGATGGACCTAAAGTTTTGTACTAGCTTCATAAAGTGACCACTGGAAATTAAGGGATGAGAAAACCCTTTCCTGAGAGTGTAGAGTTGAGATTAAAAATAAAATTTTGTTTATGATAGAGTCTTATTTATTTATATTATTGGTTTAGAAATATAAAAATAAGAGAATTGTGGAAAATTTGGCAAGGCGTAAAAAAATACTGGACCTTAGAAAAAATATGCTTCCTATTTCAGTTGCACATATGAAAAATAAGAAAAATTAGCTTTTCTTTTGTTCCGATTTTTTTCGGGCTGACTCAATTCGAAGCTTTTGGCATGTAGAATTGAAAAAAAAAATTTCACACGTTAAATTGCCTATTTCTAAGAAAAACCAAGAAATAAAAAAACCGCCAAATTAAAAAAAAAAATTTGTTAAGGTATTATTTTTTCTTTCGAATGTACTAATATGCAAACTAAAAGTGGTTTCATAAATTTTATCACTCTAATTCTGAGTTGGAAGAGGAAATTTGTGAAAAAGTCATAATTATCACTTTGCATAGGGATTTTTCTAAGAGAATTACAATTCTGACTTAGAATAGTAAATTTTCGAAAAGAATTATTATTCTGAGTTGTGGTATGGAATTTCAATGAAAACTTGTAATTTTGACTTGAAACAAGAAATTTTCTGCAAGATTTATAGTTCTGAGTTGAGATGGAAATAAATAAAATAAATATAAAAAAAATCTTGCAAAGGATTACAATTATCCTCACTTGAAACAGGCAATTTTCGAAAAGAATTATAATCCTAATTTGTGGAATGGAATTTCAGTGAAGAAATATTGAAGACATTGCATTTTCTAAAAGATCTATAATTCTGAGTTGGAACAGGAAATTTTATGACATGAAACCAGAACTTTGGAAAAGAATTTTAATTCGGATTTAGAAGAAGGTAATTTTGAGCAAAATTCCTGTTTCAAGTTGGAATGGGTCGCAATTTCAAACTTTCCTTTTCCAAATTTTGGACAAACGAAGTTACTATATTTCTGAATTATAATAGAAAAAATTCGTAAATAAATATCAATCTTAATTCAAATAGGGAATTTTGAAAACAAATTTAATTGTGATTTGATATAAGGAGTTTTCTAATAAAATTAGAAATCGTATTTAGTATATAAAAAATCTGGTGAAAAATTGTAATTATGACTTTGGAACAGGGACTTTCAGAAAGAATTATAATTTTTACATGGAGCAGGTCATTTTTAACATAGAACGGGAAATTTTGGAAAATAATTTTCATTCTGAATTATAAAAAAGGCAATTTAAACAGACAATCCCTGTTCCAAGTCAGAATTCGTCAGATTTCTAAAATTATTTATTCCGCACCAGAATTTGCTTGAATTTATAAACATCTTTTTCTCAAATAAAAATTTACCAGAACTTGTAAATGAATGCAAATAAATTTAATTGTGAATTACAATTTTTTCCTGCCTGTAATAGGTCATGAGTTATGAATTATCAATTTTGACCATTCTTATCGGTTTTTATGGGCAAAAAACTGGAGTTCCGTTTTTTCGAAGTAAATCGTTCCAGGTTCAATCTATGTTGACGATGTCAGGTACTAGAATTAAGTGTATTGCAATTTAATTAAATCTGAAAAAAGTCTTCTAGTCTCATTATTTTGGAATTTGTGAGATTTCCAAAATTCCATTTTTTTGTGAATTTTTTACTAAAAATTGAAAAATTCTGTTTTTGGAAAATACCTCGTTCCCTGTGAGTCCCACGCCGAATTTCCTACAGTAGTGTTTTCCAAAAACACAACTTTTCAGTGCTAAAAAGTGGAGATTTTTTAAATTACCATAACTCTGAACAAACAAACAAACAAACTCGGAACTATAATGCAATGGGATTGCTCCGTCCGCGCAAACATTTAAAACAGAAATCGGGTTTGAAAACTGATCTATTCTACAGATTTTGATATGCCAAAGGGACCATTGCTTCTAGCGCTAAACCACCAGATGCCTAAACTGTTACTTGAGATCACTTGTCGACCTCTCCGCGGACTGATTTTCTAATTATGATTATTATACCAAAAATTGTTAACATTTTTTGAAAGCCTCAATTTTACCATCTTGAAGAACCAAGAGTTACTTTCCTAAAATAAAGGAAGACAAAATAAGAAAGACTAGAGGGTTTAACTCTCGGCATTCTTCTTCACGATCGTTTCTGTTTTTGTTTCATTTTTATGATAGAAATTTTTGCGGAAGGTCCGATGTGTGTGTTGAAAACAGGTCTTCTCAATGGACATAACTCATGAACTTAAGTGACCGAGATCAACGAAAGGTCGGTCGTCGGGGTAACAGTGATGGAACCGTTTAATGGCAAAGTGCCAAATGAAAATAGGATGTATTCATCCTGAAATGGCAGTAGTTTGCGGTGGTGCTTTAAAGTTCTCATTAAGCGATCGAGGTCTGTGGGACACTTCTCTGTCCCACTGTTCGCTTTGTTTGCTGTTTACGCTGGTGCAGAGGCTCGGGTAAGAGTTAAGAGCCGAGCCGAACCAGGGTAGCTTTCATTAAGCTTGCATTGTTTCTGCACCGCACTGTTATAGTTGAGTGAATAACTTTGAGCTACCCTTAGAGTTTCGTTCACTCTCTGTGTGCCTCTCTTACTTTCTCATTTCATTCCATATCTCTATTCGCAATCTCTGCTCGACAAGCTAATTTCATTATTTTACTGTACACATGAAATCTTCATAACGTATACATTAAAGAACACAAGACATCAAAGCCGTACATGAGAGACCATTATTAAGAGAGTGGAATTTGCGTTTTAATCCACATAGGACAAATGTAAACTTAAAATTGTTAGATACCGTTGAATGAGACAATGGAGTAAACAAAATTATTCAAAGTAGGCGCCACACGCGCACGAAAAAGCGCTTCATAGTCTAATCAGACGGTAATCAAGCCGTTAAAATCTCCTCCCATACTTTACATTCCCACTCTACCTCCTTTAATATACGGCCCCTCCCCTTCCATAATTCCCCTCCCTCCCCTACTGCCCCTCTACACACTTTCCCTACTTGGCCTCCTCACTTCCCCTAATTTTCTTCACTTTCGCTCCCCTCAATTCCCTACTTCACTTGCCCTCCCTTCCTATAATTATCCTCCTCTCACTTCCTTCACTTATTATCTTCTACCTTCCCTAGTTCCACCCTCACTTCCCTATTACCCTCCCCTCACTTCTACATTGATTCCACTCAATACCGTCACTTACCCTCCCCCTATTCTCTAATTGCTTGCCCCTACTCACCCTCACTTCCCTGCTACCTCTCCCATTACTTCCCTCTACTTCCCCTTTAATCATTACACCTAATTTCCATCACCTCACTTCTCACGCCTCCCTTACTACCCCTACCGGTCAAAAAGTGCGACGGTTGAACGGTCACACCATCCTAAAAAGGGCGAATGGAATCAGGGCAAGTACTCTAAAAATGTCCCACTAAAGTACCGGTTATGAGACTAAGGTTCTAATGCTTTACATATTTTTTCAAAATTTGTACAAGTGCTGATATAATATATATTCTAAAAAAGACCGGCTCGAATCGTATGAGCGCTTGTTAGAGTTTAAAAAAATGGATCTTTCAAAAGTGGTTTGGTCCCAACAGCATTTTTCCGCAACAGGACTGTTTTTAAATTTTTATTAAAGAAGGTTTCCGTAGCCTATTAGGACATTAATTAAGTCGTTCAAATCTCCGACCTCGCCCTATCACTCTCCCTCTCTCAAACTCCGTCTATTCTATCTCCTCACGCCCCCTACTTCCATTTCCCACCTCCCCTATTTTCTCTTCCCACCTTCTACGGCACGGGGTAAAGTTAGAGTAATGGTCAAGTTTTCTAGGGTATGGTATAAGGTCGGTTAGGGTACAGGGTAAAGTCATCTAAAGTACGGGGTAAGTTCGACTAAGGTATTAAGAAAAGTTTAAGTTAAAGTTAAAAGAAGAAAAGTGAAATCGTGAAGGGTAAGGGGTAAAGTCGGTTTGGTTGCGGGATAAGGGCGGCTAAAGTACGGGGTAAAGTTATCTTGGGTACGGGGTAAAGTCCGATAGGATGCGGGGCAAATTCGGCCAGGGAATTTCTCTACTTCCCCTACTGGGAAAAAAGTGCGACGGACGGACATCCGACCGAAACTGCAAGGGTTTTTGCCCGGGCTACGAAACTCTAAAAATGAAGAGGGTCTTTTCTAGTTTTTTTGTCGCAAAAAAGTTCATCGATATTTTCGGCCAAGATTTTTCTATGGCAGGATATTTTTTGAACTTTTTTGAAACATCAACTTGCAGTTGTACAAGTTTTAAGAAAAATGAATTGGGACTTTTCCACGTCTTAAAAAACTTCTTAATAAGCAAGAAATATTTGGGAATTTGTTGGTACTTTAGTCCTATTTCTGCAGTACTTTTTTTAGAAATGAGTCCTATGAGGATTTTATTTATTAAGCGGGAATTTTTTGTGTTTCATACACGGAGCAGGTTGGAAGCTTTTTTTGAAATTGAAACTGAAAGGAAAAAGCTCATTGAAAAAATACGAAGTTTATTTATTTGTTTATGAGAAAATTATTATATTTATAACGTTGATATTTATTTTCATGGATGTTAATTTTTTTATTGTCTTGGTGTCTAAAACCGTTTTTTCTAAAAATTGTTTTTTATACATTGCATCACATTGCTTCATACATTGTATGAAGTTGCAAGAAAAAAGAAGATAAATTGCAGAATTAAAAAATTTCCTATTCTGAGTTTTTCTATTTCTAATTTTTTCAACTCCTCAACCTTATTTCGGGTGTTTTTTTTTGCTTCTTAAAAAATTCTGAGGCATTTTAAATCATTCTTAAAGCTAGCTAGAAAGAATATAATTCAAATACCCACAAAATGACTGTATCGGAAAAATGTTTCCTGTTCGTTTTTGATTATTCTGACTTGTCAAGTTTTTCTAGAGTATCAAGAATATTTTTTAAGCTCAGATCAATATAATTCTTTTCCAATTCAACTCAGTTTCTTTAAAATTTAGTGCATTCACAATTATCATTATGCTATTTTGTGTACATTAATAACCCTATTTTTTAAAAACACAATAACTTGTACCAAAAATTGTTTAAATAAGAATTTAAGTACAATTGAAATTCTATACTACTTTTCTTATCATTTGGTCTTGTAAATAATTTAACATTGGTACTTTAGTACGGATTTGTCTGATAGCAGGAACATTAGCAGAGTATTATTCGGAATACTAATGGGATCCCATTGGAAATTTTTTCTACTTGTGCTGCCACTCTCAAGTTTCACTCAAATTTAATTTTAACATATTATAACCTCTAGTATGAAATAAATAAAATTTTAAAGTGTCTTATTTTAAATTATAAAGGAAAACAGACTTTTTTCTGGTTTCAGATACAAAATAGATGAAATCTAATTTGACATAAAGAAAATTGTATTTGAAATGTCTTTTTAAAAATTATATAGTAAGACGGACTTTTTTTGATTTCAGATACTCCATCCTTCGCCATTACGAGATTACCTGGATTCGGGATACCTATCGTGGAGCGAATGTCTGTCAGTCTAAAATGTGAAGTAGACAGTAATCCAGCAAGTGCTCCAATTTGGCAACGTGGTAAGGAAAATTATTCCACTCATTTCTTAATTTCAAGTAAAATAGGACATATTGGAAGTAAATTAATGCATCGTTTCATTATTCACAAAGTTAATCGATAAAAATTCTCTTATCTAAAGAGCTTTTTATAATTAATCGAAGGCACGAAGTCTGATTTTAACAGAAAATATGAAAAAGTGATTTATATTATCGGCACTGAGAGTATGAAAGAAATATGATAGACTTGGTAGCACTTTCTGTGAAAATTCAATGAGAAAAAGTAAACGTAAAGAGTAAGCGATTTAATGCTATAGCGTTGATAACTCATTTTACAGGCTGGCTGTAGGTCAGGGAAAACCTGGAAATCAGGGAAAAGTCATGGAATTTTATTGGTCAGCGAAAGACAGGGATTATGAAAAAAATCTTGTAATTATGAGGCAAATTCTATAATAGGCACTTTGAATAAACATCCACGATAATACATTTTTAATTTCTTTTTCATGTTTTTACAGTAGCTTCTTCCTGACGATTATATTTTTCCTTGAAAATTTTATTATTTGGTTGAAAATTCATCTCAAATCTATCTTTGTTGAATTTTCTACTATTTTTTTCAGTCTCTCTTTTTTGTTTGAAAATTCATCTGTTTCAGTACAAGTTTCATCTTTTTGGATAAAAATATAAACTGTTTGGTTGCAAATTATCTTTCTTGGTTGAGGACATTATTAGTTGAAAATCCATCTTTTTTGGTTGAAAATTGAACTACTAGGTTGAACGTTGAATCACTTGGTTAAAAAAGTTGAAAGTTTAACTATTTTGTTGAAAATTGATCTTTTTATTTAAAAATTTGATTGTTAGAAAGTTGTAAAATTAAAAGTTGAATTAATTTGTTGAAAATGTATTTTTTAATTTTAAGTTCATATCTTTGGTGTAGAATTTAACTATTTTGTTGAAAATCCAACTATTTAACAGAAAAATTGTCCTTTATCTTGAAAGTTAAACAATTTGGATGAAATTTTTTTCTTTCTTAACTGAAAAATAATTTTTTCTTGAAAATTCATTTTTTTAGTTTGGAAAGTTCGTAATTTTAGTTGAAAATTCATCACATTGATTGCAAATTTGACTGATTTGTTGAAATTTTTCTTTGTAACTAATTTCTTAATTGAAAATTTAACTTCTCAATTTTCGATTCATAATTGATATTTTTTAATTGAAAATTCAACTATTTGTATGAAAATAAATGTATTTTGATGTAAATAAGTCTTTTTCGGTAGAAAATTACAATTAAAATTACATTAATTACACTATTTGGTTAAAACCTTAACTATTTTGTTAAAAATTGATCTTTTTTCATTGAAAATTCAACTAATTGGGTAAAAGTTAGAGTACTTTGTTTAAAATTAATTTTTTGGTTGAAGGATCATCTCTCTGGTTTGCAAACTGAACTATTTTGTTGTAAATATGTTTTTTGGGGTTTTAAATTAATTTTTCAAACTGAAAGTTTCATTTTTCCGTTTTTGATTGAAAATTTATCTTTTTCATTTGAAACTTGGTCTTTTTCGGGCTAAAACTATTCTTCTCGGTTTAAAATTTCCACCCCTTTTGATTAACAATTCAGCTGTTTGTTGGAAAATTAAGTTCTTTTTTTTGAAAATCTATAGTTTCGGATTATCATTTCAACTGTTTTACAGAAAATTCGTCTTTCTTGACTGAAAAATCTTTATTTGTTGGAAATTCCTCTTCTTAGTTGAAAAATTCATCAGTTTCGTCAAAATTAATCTCTTTGGTTGAACTATAAAGTGTTACATTTTTTGTTGAAAACTAATCTTTGTAGGCCAAAAATTCAACGATTTAGTTAGGCATTCAACTATTTTGCTTAAATTCAATTACTTTGTTGAAAATTAAACTCTTATTAGAAACTTAACTATTTGGTTGAAAATGCAACTACTTTTTTTCAAAGTTTGATATTTTTAAAATAAAAATCCGACCATTTGGTTGAAGTTTCATCCTTGTATATTGAAAATTCAATCACTTAGTTGCAAATGAGAATATTTGGTTGAAAATTAATTTTTGTTGTTGAAAATTCAACTATTTTGTAAAAGTAATCTTTTTTAGTGATACATTCAACTGTTTGGTTGAACATCCGTTTATTTGGACAAAAAATTCATCCTTTCGAATTGAAAATTCATATTTTTTGTTGAAAATTCAACTATCTCCTGAAAAAACAATTATTTGGTTGAAAATTAAACAGTTTTTGGTTGAAAATTAATCTTTTCTGTTTAAAAATTTGACTATTCGGTTCAAAATTCAACTACTTAGTTAAAAAGTCATCTTATTTGGCATAAATTCATCTGTTTTGTTGAAAATTCGTCTTCCCATTTTACAAGACATTAATTTCATTTCACCCATTTGATAGCGTTGGTCGATTTATTACTGCACGGAATTCTGCTTATCATTTTATGGTGTACGTGTTTAGCATAAAGACGGTCGGATGAATTGGAGTTGAAAGAATCACGGAAAGAGAGTTTCGTACCAATATATTTATTCCGTCCTTTTTATAATTCATCATCAAGTACCAATTAGAGAGTTCAATGCATGAATTCATTCTGGATTAGTTGTTAATCATAAACTATTTTGTTTCAATAACCCTTGAACGTGAGCATCTCCTATGATATTGTGGTTGGTCAAGTTAACAGTCCATTTGATCTATTGATTATTGAATATAATCCAACTATAATGAACAATTTAATAGAGTTATATTCAGTAATTGGTTTATTAAGTTTGTGGCTCACGGAGCATCAGTACAGGTACTCGTATATTATGCACTTTTATTATATAAAAAAAGAAACACGCTCTTCGCATTTATCATTTTTTTCTATCTCACGCAGTTTTTAAAATAAAATATAAAATTAATATTAATGCTAAGTTTTTGTATTTCATAATATCTATTATCTAAAATAATAGAAAAGAAGAGCAAGGACAATATTCTTGATAAATGGATGAAAATTGTTATCTGAACTTCAGAAATAATATATAATGATGGACCGGAATAAAAAATTGCCAATTATTTTTGCTTTACTCCGTATCAAAATAAATTCAATTGAATATGAGTAAATATCATCTGTTAACATGTACCTGACTACCTTGTTCAAATTTATGTTTCCAAAGTTATAATTATTTTTTAAATGTCATTTTGGTAATTATTTGTTAATTAATTATATCGCTCAGAAAAATGTTTGTTTGAATAAAAAATTCTTTCTTTGATATAGTGTCATGCAAATTTTGTATTGATTTAAACAAATATATTTTCTTGATTCGAATAAAATTTATTTCATTCGACCATACCGTTATTTAACTCAAAAAATTTTATTTGAATCAAACAAATTCTACCTCTGATTCATATTTTATTGTAGCTAATTGAACCTAGAACTGTAAGTACATTTTTAATCTTCTTTAAAATTCAATGATTTTTTTTCTAAAAATATCGATTTCCAGTGTAAAACGCTATCAAAATCTAACGTTGTTAAAAGTTGTGAGTCTTCTTTCAAATATATTTTTGTTTCTTCAAAAATACCAATTTCTACTGAAAAACACTGACATACTCCGATATTGTTCAAAGATTGTAAAAATGGTTTCAGTTATAATTATTTTTGTTTGAAAATTCCAACTTTCGATGTAAAATGCTAACATTACCTAAAATTGTTGAAAAATTATGAATATTTTTTGAAATCTAATGATTTTTGAAAAAAAATTGTAATTTCCGACCAAAAGTACTAACTTTATCCGAAATTGTTAAAGCTTGTAATATTTTTTATTTTAAATGAAAATCATTGCATTTAAATCTAATGATTTTTTATTCATAAATATAAAGTTAAGGTGAAACACATCAGCATAACGTGAGCTTGTTGAAAAATTAAAAATATTTTTTGGAATGTAATTATTTTTTAAATAAAAATACCAATAATTTCGGATGACCACTAACTTCCCCTACATCCCCTACTTCGCTTTCCTAACTTCTCTTCACTTCTCCTCTCCTCATTTCCCATAATTTCCCATATTTTTCCCCTCACTTCCCTAAACCTCATTTCTCCTCATTTCCCCTACCTCTCAGCCCCTCATTTTACCTCATTTCCCCTACTTCCGCTCTCCTAAATTCTCCTCACACTCTTCCAACCATTGCTTCTACTTTCCCTCACTCACATACACTTCCCCTACTTCCACACCCTAATTTCCTCTCACTTTCCCTACTTCCACTCCATAATTTCCTCTTACTTCCCCTACTTCCCCTCACATTATTACCCCTCTTTACCCATACTTCCCTCCTCTCATTTTCCCTACTTTCCCACCCATCATTACCTCTCTTCACAAAAAATATTTTAATTTTAAACCAAAGAGTTACAGATTTGATAAAAAAATGTCCAAGAATGTTTTTAAAGGATTTCAAAAATTTTAGAAAGCAATTGTATCAGTTTGAAAGAGATTCAGGACTTTTTGACGCTTGGAAAAATTTTTGAAATATTTGATAATTGGTCGAAAATCTTTCAGTTTTAAAATATTTGCAATTTTTTTTAAACTTCTGAAATTGTCTTAAAATCTACCGGATTTATTTTTGATAAATTTGGAAATCTTTTATAATGTTTAAACATTTTTTAAAAGTATTTTCTTCAAATTAATTTTTGAAAATCTTCAAAAATCTACATTTTATTAAAATTGATTTTTTTTTCAAGTTTAAAATTATTTTTGTATCCTTTTGAAAATACTAAATATCTGTTAAACTTATTCTAACTTTTTCTGTAATTTCGTAAGCATACAAAATTAAAATTTTTGACCTTCAAATCTTCTACTTTCTTTTCCGAAATTTTAGGAAATTATTTTCAATGTTTAAAAATTGTTTCAAATGTTTTCTCAAAATTAACTTTACAAAATGAAGAAACACTTTAAATTCCCAGGAATCTTAAGAATTTTTTTTTTTAATTATCTTAAAGCCTTTCAAAATCTTTGACAATCTTCAAAATTTTATCTCAAAATCCTTGATAAGCTTCAAAATTTTATTTCAAAATCTTTCAAAAACTAAATGTTCTTTAAAAATTTTTGGAAATCTTTTCAAATTTTAAATTATTATTCAATAGTTTTAAAACTTCTAAAACATCAAAATATCTTTCGAAATAATTCAAAGATTTCCTAATTTTCTTTAAATCCTCCAAAAATTAAAAAAATTGACTCAAAATCTTTCAGATTCTTTCTCGACATAATTATAATAAAAGATCATAAAATCAATCTTTTCAAATGAAACCTAAATAATTCAAAATTTTGCTACAGAAATCTTATGGTCGGTAGCGGTAATTTTATTGTGATTGGTACCGGAATTTTTTTTCCTGTACAAAAATCAAGTATAAAATCACTTATTTGGAACTTGTTATTAACTAAATTGTTGGTGCAGAAAATTCTTGATCTTTATCATTAGTATTAATTTTATTATATTATTATATATTCGTGATATATATATATATATTATATTATATCATATCATTATTATATATATATATATATATATTATTATATCAATAATACATATATCCGCCTTTAATATGGTCAAAGGATTATGAATAGAATCCTATTGTAATTTTTAAAACATTTGGTCTAAAAGTTAAGAACATATTTTTTGCCTTTATTATTAAAGGATAATTTACAATTTGAATTTTCCCTTTAGAAATAAATGCAAGCAATTAGGTGCTCAAAAACAATGAGTGCGAGATCTTCTAGAATTTCATTCAATCAATTTTGTTGGATAGGATCATCGATTTTGTAATAACTAATACTTAATTCGAAGAAGGATCTTCCAGAAATTGGGATTTGATAGGATTTTATGTTTCATTCAATACTATTAAAATGAGCTTACACTGCTAATAGAATGAATAAATTATTTTTTCATTTCGCGATTCATAATCTTCTTTTCCTCTACTTAATCGACTTCTTCGCAATGACGATTGAACTACGAAAAATTAATGAAATACTAATAAAATACTAGCCGTATAATAAAAAGATCACAATCCCTCCCGTTCAATTAAAAAATACTGGGAATAGGATTGTGTCGACCGAGAGTCGATGCAGACACGTTTTATCCTATTAAATATTCAATTATTTTCACCCTCCTCCCTTGACATCTGGATTCCCCCGATGCAATCGACAGAGATGCTCTTGGCAATCAGCTTAATCCCTATTCATAGACTCAATCGAATAATTTCGAGTAAATCCTCCGATCAATTCCGTTCCATAATATTGGTCACGATTAAAATACTTTAATATACCTTGAAGCACGTACTTTCTGTGCAACGTCTCGACTCTGGAAATAAATAAACTGCTTGCCATGCAATTATTCAAATTTGAATTTTATTCGGCGATACCCTAGTTTGAATCCAATTTTACCTGGGTTCATCCAAAATTGACAGTCTGTCCCCATTAGTCTAGACCCTATTCCTCTTTTCCGTTTTTTTAAAGAATTCTTTTTCTTCCCCTTTTTCAAAAATCTTCCCTTTTTCTCATTTTTTCGGTTAAATGCGAACTGAATTAATAAAACACAACCATTTAGGTTAAAATTTAATTGTTTTTCATTGAAAAGTCTAAAAGTATATTTTTTGTTCAGAATTCATTTCGTTTTGTCAAAAATTATAATATTTAGTTGAACATTTGATTCCTCAGTTGAATATTAAAATATTTTGATAAAAAATAATCTTTTTTGGACGAAAGCTCAAACTGTTTTCTTGAAAATTTGTCTTTTTGGTTTGAAAATTTAACTATATTGTTAGAAATTTCATCTTTTTTTGGTTAAAAATGCTACTGTTCAGATAAAAATTAATCTTTTTGATTAAGGATTCAACTTTTTGTAGGAAATTCATATTTTGTTGTTGAATTCAACTGTTTTTCATTTAAATTGAATTTTTTTTAGTTGAAATCAACTGATTCGGATTTAAGATCAAAATCTCTGTTGGCTGAAATATGAACTATTACGTTTTTCCTTGAGAATTCATCTTCTTTGCTTGAAAATTCAGATCCTTGATTTGAAGTTGAACTACCTATTTCAAAATTCATTTTTTGGTTGAAGATTCATCATTTCAGTTGGAAATGCATCTCTTTGGTTGGAAATTTAACTATTTTGTGGAAAATTGATATTTTAATTAAAAATTGATATTCTCTAGTTGAAAATTCACCTATTTGATTTAAAATTCATGTATTTAGTTCAAAATCCGTCCTTTTGGTGGACAATAAATCTCCTTGATCGAAAATACATTCTTTTTGCACAAAAGTGCAATGGTTTGGTGGAAAATTAATCTGTTTTGGTTGAGTATTGATTTTATTGTTGAAAATTAATCTTTTTGGTTGAAAATTTAACTATTTTAGTAGAAGCTTCAACTATTTGGTTTAAAATTCAACTTTTTGGTTAAAAATTAATGTCTTTTTTTTTACCTGAAAATTTTTCTACTCCATTTTTGGTTGTAAACTGATCATTTTTAGTAAAAAATGTACCTATTTTCATTGAGAAAATTCATGAAGCTTGTTGAAAATTCGTTTTTTCGTAGAAAATTAATCTTCTTGGATGAAAGTTCAGCCTTTTGGTTAAAAATTCAAATATTTTATTTAAAATTTATTTATTTTGTTCAAAATTCATTAATTTTTTTAGAAAGTCATCTCTTTTGGTGGAAAACTCAATTGTTTCATTGAAAATTCGTCCTTATATATATAGAAAATTCATTTTTCATCGCGCCTCTATGGAAACTTCGAGTTTCGATACCTGTAGAGCGGGTTGAAACAGGGTGTTTGCATCCCTAGGGTTAAAACATTTTGTTTTAGCCCTTGGGTTGAAACTCCTTGTTTCAACCCACTCTCAAGGTACCGAAACTCGAATTTTCAATAGATTTGCTATGAAAAATAATATGCATTACTCGAAATGTAAAACAACGATCGCAACTCGTTGCAATCACTGTGTTTCATCCCTTGTAATGCAACATACTATTTAATGGTTGAAAAGTTATTTTTTGTAACATGTTTTGTTAAAAATTATATGTTTCTGCTGTTGCTGAAAATTCAACTATTTTAAGAAAACTTTTTTTGAAATATTCGCCTTTTTAGCTTTAAAACTTAACTCTTTTCTCGTTTCATATTGACTTTAGTATGATATCTATATTAGCTTTATTTATAAGAATTTATTTCCCTATTATTTTCCTATTTTCGTGAAAAAATTATGCTATTTCCCCTTTTTCGAGCTACTTTTGCACTGCGATCTCTTTCTATTTAATTTGCGAAACTCTAAATCCAAATGTATGTAGGAAAAAGTTTTCGGTGCATAAAGTTCAAGAAAAAATAAGATTAGATTCAAATTTGGCCAGGTTACCGAATCTCTGTGCGGTCCTTTATATCAAGCCTATTAGGAAAATTTATCATAAATAAATAAATAAATAAATATATATATATATATCGCGAAAGATATAAACTTGTTCGCTTAAGAAATCGATATATCTTATTTTTTCTTGTACCTTATGGACCGAAAACTTTTTGGTACATAAACTAGAGGTCAACACTTGAGCAAGAAATGTAATTTGAATCTAAATCCCCGAGAATAAAAGTGAAAAATGTGTGCTTAATTTTTCCTTTTGTTTCTTTCCATTCTTTGAAATTCAATTTCTATACTGTTCATTTGTTTCACAGCCAAATTGCCTGCACTTTGTAGAGCCGGGCGGAAATGTCGCGCTTTTTGGCCAAGTCACGGCGTTAGCTTATTTCATATAAAAGAGGAGGCCATTTTGCAGAACTTGCTGCAGACACTGTTAACACAATCGAGCAAGCTTTGGCAGGAATACCGACCTCACTTTAGAGGAACATCCCCGTTATGCATCGAAACATAAAAGTTTCGTCGCTATTCCAAGCGGTTATATACACGAGCACCACCAGCACACGCACGCATTCCTCCACTGTTTTACGCTTTGCCTTGCCTTCGAATGCTAGGTGAATATTTTCTGTCGTTAAAATGAGCAGCTGCGCTCAAGAGGCGACTATAAAAATCTTACATTTAAAGGCAGGACCTTTCAAAATTCAAGTCATCGACTTATCGATTCTGAAAAATAGAGTTGTTCCTCCTAATGTGGCGCAGCACCTTTTTTACATTCTCATTCTAATGAGAAGGTATTGGTTTTATGTAAAATTTGACATAGTCGGTTTTCATCAAATGTCCACGTTTTGAGACCTCCTGAGTCAGAAAAAACGATTTTTACGAAGGTGTCTGTCTGTCTGTAGTCTGTAGTCTGTCTGTCTGTCTGTAGCCACGATAACTTTCGAAAAAATGATCAGATTTGATTGAGCTTTGGCACACTTTTTTATGGCCGAAAAATAGAGAACGAGTTCGTTAAACAGCTATTTTGGATGAAAATCCAAAAAGTGAGCACATTTTGAAAATTTTTGAGACCACTTTTTTGGAAGATTTGAAATAGATATTTTATGTGTACCTGAGACGAAGAAAAAGGGTTGCGAAAGTAGAAACATAGAAAATGGGGTGTTGAAAGGCGGTTTTGAAATATGGACAGGAGTAAGTAGTGAATCAAATCGTAGTCAAGGGATCGGTTTAATTATGAATAAAAAAGCAAGACAGCATCTCAAAGATCATGATTTTGTATCTCCCAGATTGTTGTGGGCTAGAATGAAGGTAGGAATCAGAAGGTTATTTATCATAGCGTGCTACGCCCCAGTTGACAGTGAGCCGCGAGAAGTCAAAGACGCTTTCTGGGACACTTTAAATGACACAATAAGTACTTGCGATCCAGGTGAAAGAATAATTCTGCTAGGAGATATGAACGGATGGGTTGGCGTTCAACGTCAGGATACAGATACAGAAAGGGTACTAGGTAAATTTGGGGATCCAAGAAAAAATTATAACGGGGAAAAATTAGTTAGCTTATGCCTAGAAAAGGGCCTATTTATTACCAATACTTGGTTTCGACATAAAATGATCCACACGTACACTTGGTGTAAAGGAAATAACCGCAGTGTAATTGATTTCGTTATTGCGGATGAAAGACTAAGAGAACTAGTCAAAGATACAAGAGTCATGAGGGGTTCCGAATGCAATACTGATCATTATCTTTTAATCTCTAAAATAAACTTAGGCCGGGGATGGAAAAGAAAGAGAACAGAAAAAACGAAACAAACTCGAATAAAGATTGAAAATTTACAGAAACCGGAAGTGCGAATAGAGTTTCAAAATAAGTTAAGCGAACGCATAGATAGGGCAACTTGGGAAGCGCTTACGAGCAATAAAGATATAGAGGGCGCGTGGGCTTTATTACGGGATATCATTGTTAAAACTGCAATTGAAGTGTGTGGTACGGCAGTGGTAGGAAGAAAGTCTGGTGATGCATGGTGGAATGATGAAATTCAAGCAGCCCAGCGAGAAAAGAAAAAAGCGCACAAGAGAACATTAAACATGACAGGTCTTAGCGATGAGGAGAGAAATAGACTCAAAAATGATTACAAAGACAAAAAGAGGAAAATGAAACGACTAGTCAAGGAGAGTAAAGAAAAAATCAGAACAGAAGAAGAGAACAAAATACAAAACGGCTTTGGAGGAATAATGAAACTACTATATAAACAGTTGAAGGAAAGTAAAAGTACAGAGTTTGCTAGCATGAGAAACAGCAAAGGTGAAATGCTATATGATATAGACGGGATAGTAGACGCTTTAAAAGACTCTTTTAAAGAACTATTAGGAGGTGAAGATATAGGACAACAAAACTACGACATAGAACATAATGCATTAGAAAACCCAATTGAAAAAGTCTGTGTCACTGAGGTCCGAGACATAATTAAGAACTTGAAAAACGGTAAGGCTGCTGGCATAGACAGTATTAGTGCTGAAATGCTCAAATACGGTGGCGAGTACATACCTCACAGGTTGTGCGAATTAATAAATTTATGTATCGAGACGGGGAAAGTCCCAGACGATTGGAAAAAAGCGATTATCGTACCAATATACAAAAGAAAGGGAGATAAAAACAACTGCAGTAATTACAGAGGTATCAGCCCACTAAGTACCGTAAGTAAAATATACTCAAAAATACTTATTCGTAGGGTAATGGAAATCACAGAAGAAAAAATATGGGAAGTCCAAAGTGGATTTATGCCAGGAAGATCATGTACAGATCAGATATTTAGCCTAAGACAGATCACAGAAAAAAGCTTGAGAGTAGGAAAGAAAGTTTTCTGTGCATTTATTGACCTAGAAAAAGCATTTGACACGGTAAATAGAAGTAAACTTTGGGAAGTTCTTAAAGAATACGGAGTAAATGGATGGCTCCTGCAAGCAATAAAAACAATATATACAGGTAGTAAAGCGAGCGTAAGGGTAAACGGGAAACTGAGTGACTGGTTCGATATTACGCAAGGCGTGAAACAAGGATGCGTTATGTCCTCGTGGCTATTTATCATATTCATGGATAAGTGTCTAAGAACTGCACTCTTCGACGAAGAAGGTGTAGATCTCCAAACAGTTAAGGTACGTGGGTTAGCTTTCGCAGATGACAAGATTGTTATGGCAGAATCAGTCGAGGACTTGCAAAGAATGTTGAATAAACTTCATACAAGCATGAAGGACATGGGACTCAAAATTAACGTAAATAAAACAAAAATCATGGTGTTTGAGGGAAAGAGTGAGAAAACAATGTGCAACATTGTCCTAAATGATGAGAGATTAGAACAAGTTGACAAGTACGTATATCTAGGTAGTCTATTCACTAGCGATGGAAAAATAGATGGGGAGTTAGATAGGCGCATAAATAAGGGTAAACAGGTTATCGGTAGAGCAGGTTCCATCCTAACAAATAAAAACATATCAAAAAAAGCTAAAATGGCCATACACAATTCTATATTCGTACCGACTGTACTATACGGTAGCGAGACATGGACCTGTCAAGAAAAGGACAGGAGTAAAATTAACGCGATCGGCATGAAACCTCTGCGCATAATATGCGGGAAAACACTAATGGACAAAGTCCGAAACGAGACAATCCTCAAAGAATGTGGTGCAAAAGAGACAATAGTTGACACATGGGAAAGAAATCAGTTAAGATGGTTCGGACATCTTGAAAGAATGAAAGATGAACGACTGACCAAACAAGTGTATAAAGGTAAAGTAAATGGCAGAATGCCCAGAGGTAGACCGCCAAAAGAATGGTTAGAATCTGTAAATGAGACATTAATCCGTAGAGACATAAGAAGCCATAGGAACACAAGAGCTTGCATGAAAAAATGCATGGACGTGAAGGAAGCTAGAGTAGTATGCCAGGACAGAAAAGTGTGGCGACAAATAGTTTGTAAACAGAGTGACAGTAGAATGAATGACGCCTGAAACAAAGATCTTGGATACTAATGGGCCCAAGTGGAGAACCATACATAACAATTTTGTGAGGCTCTTCACTTGGGGTGATCGCTAGAGAGATTGATCAGCAACCTGGGTCGGAGCAGTGTTGCGGAGTAAACGTGTCATTTAAATAAATAACACGAGAATTCCAGATCAATCTAAAATATATATACCTAACACTTATATACCTATCCACCTCATACCTATATTCCTACCTACCTTATACCTTTATACCCATATGCACACTACTATTCTCCAACCGAGCAAGCCACGCCTACCCCGAAAGGGAAATGGCTTAATGGTATAATAATAATAATAATAACTGGAGTTATAGCATTTTCAAAATTCCAAAAAACAAACGAAAATGAACATTTTAAGCCGAAAAACGCACGATATGAAAAAAAGTCAAGAGGAGAAAAACGTTGATTTCGGAACACCCTATAATATTTTCATGACAACTTTTTGAATTTTTCAAAAAATAAAAAATTCAAATTTTGATCGCACAAAAAATTAATGAAAAATCAAAAAAGCCATTTTGCTGTAAAACTATGCAAGATACCAGAAAAGATCATCTCACCAAAATTGTGCACCTAAAAAAGATCTACAAATTTCTTATCATTCACTTTTTGATATGACGCGTAGTTTTTGTTTTATTCGTAAAAAACAGCATTGAAAATAGAAAAATCAAATTTTCAGACGAATATTACCAGCTACGAAAAAATGACCAAAACAAAATTTGTTCATCCATGGAAGAGGTATAAATTTATTGTGACTCATGTTTCGATAGGATGCGTGGTTTTTGTTTTATTCGTGAAAATAACATTGACAGTAAAAAAAATCAAAGTTTTGAAAAAACAATGCAAGGTACGAAAACATATAAATGAACAAAAATTGTGCATTCAAAAAAGACTTACACACCCGTAATCAATTTTTGTGGTAAGAATATATTCAAAATGAAAAAATGAACTTTTTTGATAAACGGCACAAGCTAAAATAAAATGTTAACTAATAAAATTTGTCGCCTCAATTATATCATTACTTTTCATTTGAAATCAAATACAAATTAAGTAATTTGTATATGAAGAACATATAACACGAAGCACAAAGTGCGCGCTCAGTGTATTTACCAAATCGCACGCCGTAAGTGCGCTCCAACTTTTTTGTTTCTATCATACGGTTCAAATGATTTTCAAATCAAATATCGAGCGCGAAGCGCGAGTGTCGGGATGAGAATGTGTTCCTTAAGGTCGATAGAACCTTGAGTAAATAAAGTTCCTTTTCAGTCTAAAATAAAAGAAAATTTAACAATCACTTAATATGTAGAGGTTTTGATAATTTTATAATATTTGCAAAGAAACTTTTTCTTTTCATCGAAGTCGAACACGAAGTTCAAAAATCTAGAGGAGCCTAGCGTAAAGCGCGATGCAAATACGCCCGAGCGCGTAGCGCGAGGTGAATACATAATCGAGCGCGAAGCGCGAGATAAATATATGATCGAGCGCGAAGCGCGAGATCCAACAGTCGCGCGCCCTAGGCGCGCTCAAACTTGCGAGCGAAGCGAGCCGCGCGCGAAGCGCGCCATGAGAATGTGCCCGCGAAGCGGGCAGATTTTTTTTAATGTGGCGCACTTGCATTCGAAGAAATTGAAGCATTCTAAAACAACTTGAGACACATAATTTAATCTACACTGGAACTTGGATTTAAGACCGGTTTCGGGCAGGGTTTGCAGTCGACTTCAACATAAATCGAGACAGTCCAAACGTAAACAGTAAGGGCTGCATGCACCATTTCTGTTGGATTTTGACGCATGCTAACAGCTGACGCAACTAACGCGCTGACGGTTCTGCCCTCGTGCTATTTGTCATGCATGATTGAGCACCGCCTCTCTCTCTGTCCCGCGGATCCCCTTATCACGAAACTGCCGAGGACATCAATTCTCGGAACGTTGTAAATCCGGACTTCTTAAATCCAAGTTTACGTGTATTTATGTCTTGAGTTTTGGCCGGAGAAAAAATTATTCTCCCATATTTTCCCCTTACTCGCCCTACATTCCCCTACTTCCCTTTCCTTACTTCACCCTTCGAACCCTCTTCAACTTCTTCCTCGTCTACTTCCCCCTCTCCTTTCTTACTCAGCTAACACTCACCTTCCCCTACATTCTTTCCCCAACCCTCACTTTTCTTCCCCTACTTGCCCTGATTTCTAATAATTTTCGGTAATTAACCTTACTTATAGTCCCCTACCAAACTATAAGGGTTTCCATCCGGGGCTCCGAAACCCTTCAACAGTAAACTTATAAATTTGTTGCTTTATCCATATATTTTGAAGTTTTATGGATGCTTTCGTACTTTAATCTTCAGTTCATCTTAAGAAATCGTTGAAACAATTTGTCAAAAAAATTTAAACAAGTAACTGTATTCTAAGATAGTTTCCTTATGCACGAACAGGTAATGTGGCGCACGATACTTAAATTTTACATACTTGAATAATAATCAATTTCTACCAAAATCAAAAAATTCTTAGCGAAATATTTTATTTATAGTATAATATAATTTTACATTCGTAATCATGCTCGTAATCTTCCTTCGCCTGTTTTAGTTTAAATATGTAACCTTCTTGACTAGGGTGACTTTTTGATTTTTTATGCTATGTCCTGATTTTTCACGCCCGAAAACGAAATTTTTTTATTTTTCATCACTCAGGGCTTAGTCTCATTGCGACTGTTCGATTCAATTAAAAAAATTGTACATGTATGGAGTTTTACTAATATTTAATTAAATACAAATTTTGACCGCGATAAAGTTATTTGTATAATTTATAAACTTAAGGAAAGGACCTACAATACCATTATTTTGTTCAAAATTTAAAAATTCTGGTTAGAAACAACCAATTCAATTTTTTGGTTGAAAATTGATCTTCTTTGGTTGGACTCAACTATTTCTGGTTTCAAATTAAAATCTTTTTTTGTTGAAATATCAACTATTACATTATTCGTTGAAAATTCAACTACTCAGCTGAAAATAAAATTTTTTCGTGAAAAATTCAGTTTTTGGCTGAAGATTCACCATTTTAATTCAAAACCCTTTTTTTGTTTAAAATTTAGTTATTTATCTTGTTGAGAATTCCTCTTTAATTGGTTAAAAATTAATTTTTTTAGGTAAAAATGCATGTATTTTGTTGAAAATTAATTAATTTGTTGAAAAATTTGAACATTTTGTCAAACATTCGTTTTTTTATGATTGGAAATTAATTTTTTCAACTCTAAATATAACTATTCCATTTTGGGTTGCAAATTTTCTTTTTAAGTTGAAAATTAATATATTTTGTTGAAAATTCGTCTTGTTTGATAGAAAATTGATCTTCTTGTTTGAAAATTCTCTTTCTTTTATTCAAATATTCCTCATTTTAGTTCATAAATAATCTCTTTGGTTAAAAAATCAATTATCATACAAAAAATATCCTGACTTTCCAATGAAGTCACCCTATTTTTGATAGAAATCTTTTGAAAATCTTTTAAACCTACATGCGATTAATTACAAATTTAAATAAATTTTTCTGACCCTTTATTTTACTGGAATGTGTTGTTCTACTATTTAAAAAGTCCTTTTTGATTTGCTATTACAACGCAGATAAGCGGCATAACGTTTGTAACTTTTGTCCTATTGCCTTAAACGAAATTTCACTTGAAATGTTTTCGATAGAATTTTTCATAAAATTTCTGGTGGTAATAACGATTTTTGAAAAAATCAAAATTTGACCCAAATTTTTGAAAATCAAAAATAAATTTGACTTTTTTTCAAACTTGGGCACTTTTTTTTTCTTCAAAATATTTTTAAACGAAAGCTGAGATTTTTTCCTATAAGACCTCCAATTTTCAGAGTGGCAAATTAATTTGTCTTTGAGTAATAGAACGATACGTAAACAAGATGCCGTGATAGGGCGGGTGGCGCGCGATTTTCCCTAGTGCGCTCACGCCGAGGATCGTTGTGCAACGCTTTAGTGCCAGTTTTTTAAGTTAAGTAATATTACATGGTAATATTATCTGTCTTTCTGTTCGATTTTTTGGCGATAGTTTCAACAGTTGTTTTCTTTGCAGGCTTCTTTTGCGGTTTTTGTTTTTTGCCATTCGAGAAGATGTCGTATTTCTCAGAGGACGAAAACTTCTTGAGTTGAAGTTTTCCGTCTTGAGTGGAAATGAAAGCGTGGTACTGTAATGTATCTGGCATCATGACAGCTTTGTCAAATCTGGTTTTCAGTCACTCGGTGGCTAAGGCGTGATTTTCTTTGCTGCTGAAAAAAATTTCGGTTTCCTTACAGTTACTGTTTGCCCACTGAAACAAAGCATGGAGAGTGAGCATGTGATGTTTCGGAGAACATTGTAAGCTTGAACGTACTGCTTGTCTCTTTATATTCGCTCCTA
Source organism: Andricus curvator (assembly GCA_932195095.1). Lineage (NCBI taxonomy): Eukaryota > Metazoa > Arthropoda > Insecta > Hymenoptera > Cynipidae > Andricus > Andricus curvator. Next base: position 297,329 of record CAKNYM010051680.1, read on the forward strand.
TACCATCACATGCACCCTTACCATGAGATGTTCCATGGAAGTGCCATTCAGCTTGGATACCAAAATCTTCTTCATGGGCTTCGAGATTAACAAAGCTACTCCTATTTTTGAAATTTTGCCCTGTACCATCAGTGAAATAGTAGATTTTACTTGGCCTGAAATGAGTTTTCAAGTATTCTACTATTATCTTTTGATACTCGTGAACAGCCACCATGTCATGAGCTAAATTATCATTGCGCTACATTCTGGATTATGAAGGCGTAATTCTCAGCAAAATCGAAGCAAATCAAAACCTCCCCAGGCAATAAATTTTCCTTCAGGTTTTTGAAGAAAAATGTAAATGTAAAAAAAAATGTAAATTTAAAAGATGTATATTCTCACTTCTAATTTTTAAAGCATATTCCCAATTAATTTTACACTTACCGTAATGCAGGCCTTTGTTAATTCACCCTGAAAATGCAGAGAACAGTTATTCTAGCAGCATATAATATTACTTAACTTAAAAAACTGGCACTAAAGCGTTGCCACAAAGATCCTCGGCCTGAGCGCACTAGGGGAGATCGCGCGCCACCGGCCCTATCACAGCATCTTGTTTATGTATCGTTTTATTGCTCAAAGACAAATTAATTTGCCACTCTAAAAATTGGAGGTCTTATAGGAAAAAATCTCAGCTTTCTTTTAAAACTATTTTAAAGAAAAAAAAAGTGCCCAAGTTTGAAAAAAAGTCAAATTTATTTTTGATTTTCGAAAATTTGGGTCAAATTTTGATTTTTTCAAAAATCGTTATTACCACCAGAAATTTTATGAAAAATTCTATCGAAAACATTTCAAGTGAAATTTTGTTTAAGGCAATAGGACAAAAGTTACAAACGTTTGAAAGTAAAGCTTTTCTTAAAAAACACAAAATTGTACCCCCTCCACATTGATAAATAATTATCAAAATGAATTAATTTTTGGTGTGAGGAGTACTATCTAATAGGACTACAATTGGGCCAATTTTTAGCCCGATCGGACAACTTTCATTTTCGAGGTGGGTACACTTCAGAAATTATGCCCCATAAGTATTGTGCCACATTAGGGAACAAGGCAGATAACTTGAAGCAGGTGTCTTTTTTTTTATGAAAATCTCAAATGAACGTTTTTAATTGATTCCAATATAATTTTGGCTATATAAAGAGTAAACGCAAGATTTCGAATTGCATGATCTATATTTTGCCACAACAAAGTCGTTCATATTAAAATTTTCTTTCTCTAAATTGAGCGACCGATTTTGATGCACCGTATTAGGCGCCCGCCCCTCCCGTTCACTACCGTCGGAAATTATCTGCACAACCAGCGCAAGTGGTACTAGAAATCACTGATGACTTTGAAACACTATAAATCGGTTGGAAATTAGGGTAGATATTTCTTTTAAACGGTTAGAAAACGTATGAAGTTTCACGTCGAATGAATCCTAGTTGAGATATTTCTGAATTTTTGTAGAGGATATATCGGGTAATAAGTTTTTTTTTTTAAATCCAAGAATTCCTCGAATTTTGTACCTCAATTTCAACTGATGTCATGACTTAGGAAAGTTGTAGCAAAGATCTGAAATTTATCAGAAGCAAGCTTTAAAACCTTATGTTTAATTCAAGCCAATACAGTTTAAAAATTTTTTTATGGGTTCTCGAGATATAAATAAAAATGTCCAAACGTGTCTGCTTCCGACAGCGGAGATCCCGTATTTTCTTTCATTTAATGCCAAAACAATTGTGCATTCTTTTATAAATTAAATAAAATTGTTAATTATTTTGAGTTGTAAAAATTACCATTCAATTGCGTTAAAGCAATAACTAAGGCAATTAAATAATGGTGAGCATCGCTGAAAATACTTGTACCCTAATTGTATTCAGAATACTACCCCTAAAAGTGAACAATCCATGCTCTATAAGGGGCTGAAAATTTATAATATGCCTTTTTTATATACCTTAAATATTTTCTGCCTTGAATGATTAAAAATGACCTTGTAAAAGTCAAAATGTGTGCGAGTGATAGAAAACTACGTTTGAACTTTTAAAAACTACCTTTTAGAACCATATTTTTATCAAAAGTAATATCCTTAGATGACTCCAGAAATATTGTTTAAATATTTCATAGTTTTTTTTCTTAAATAATTTGAAGACAATTGAGGATCCAGATGCAATAAAGGGACCTGCGCTCGAAAACGCGAAAAAGTATTGTTCAAGCGTGTCGTGATATCCAAACTTTGAAGTTCAAAAATTTAGATTTATAAAAATGCGGGTTTCTAAGAAATGACAAGCCGGAACTTTGTTTTATTCAATCATTTTTCCCCGTGAACATTTTAAATAATAAAATTAAAAAAGTGAAAAAAAAAATCCACAAATTCAATTTTTTATTAAAACTATTCGTATCTAGAAAATTGTGAAAAAAATGGTTACTGATTATTGTTCAATAATAGGTATTTCATGAGAAAGCATATGATGCCATCAACGACGAGTAAGCTGTCTGATAGTACTTAATGCTGTTGGTGGCATAGAATGTTGTCTTATAGAATACCTAATTCCTTCAATTTTAAATGAAACGATCTAAAAATGTCCAGAAATCTTACCTCAATAGTGAGAAACAATTACTTTAATTAATTTTTTTTTTCTGAAAAAAGATCTTCTCCTTTCGCTCCGCTGGGAATCGAAACTCAGAACTTCCGATTGCCGGTCGTGTGCTTTCCCATTAAGCTACTAGAGAGATCGAGAGAAGAAACTTTTTTCAGAAAATACAGGCATTATTTTGCTAGTTGGTACAAGTTAAATTTTTCAAGGAATCTGTATTATCATCAGATAATAACAGAAATTTTTTAACGTCTTTTCAGACTGGATGAAGATATGGATTAAAAATTACTTTAATTTTTTTTCTATATTTTTATGAAAAATATAGAAAAAAAACTATATAAAATAATTAGATATCACGAGACGCTTGGACAATACTTTTTAGCGTTTTCGAGCGCTCGTCCCCTTATTGCATCGTGACCCTAAATTTAAATTTTGTTTTGGAACGTTCAAGCCACCTTTAATAAAAAAAAAAAATGGAAAATACAGTCTTTCTGCCACCCTACTACGTATGCTAAAAAGGTTGACCACTATTACCGGGTTTAGAAGGAATAAGCTAAAATTGTCAAACTAGTTCGAAAGAAGAAAAATGATTTAAAAGTCGAAATTTATGTCATAAAGAATCGATCGATTCTAATGGAAAATTGTATCCAAATAAGAGTATATGAATGCTAAAAACTCTCAGTGCCGTTTTTCAGAAAAGCAAGCGAAACATTGGATATGACGAAATATAAAAAAGCGGTTAATCTTTGAAGTGGGAAATAAATTTAAATCTCTGTTATTGAGTTCGATCTCCCATGTCAAATTGGTTTTGTAACTTTGTTTCAGATAATGGACCGCCGCCGGTGGAACAGAGTGATGACGGATGGTTAAACTTCACAAAAATCAGTCGCAACGAAACTGGCTGGTACAAATGTTACACGCGACATATGCTGGGAATTTTCACAAGCATCGGATACTTTCTCAACGTTCGCTGTGAGTATAACCCCTACATGAGTGGGATTTATCGTTTTTTTTTAAGTGTCCCTTGACGACCCGTATCGATGAACCTGTCAAAGGTTTGGCCCAAGTATCAAGACGCAGTTTATTGACGACAAAAATAACCTTCAAGTATTTTGTTCAGATTCAAAGCCTTTTTACTGAGATATTTTTTTTATGCGTATAATTCTCAAATTTTCAAATTCGTCAAAGCGAAGTTAATAACTAGCTATGAACTTGCTCTGGGGTATTTCCACTTTGTTTTTATTTATAATTTGGCTGCGTCTAGTCGTCCCGAAAAATTGGGGCAGTTGGAAAATGTCCAACAAAAAAAGGTTCCACAATGCATTGTGGAACAATGCAAGGCGAAGAGGAACTGAATGGTTAGTGTGTCATATTTCGGAAAAAAAATCGGTTCGGGAAGATCAAAAATGGAAATGGAAGATAAAAGCCATTTTTGCACTTTCAGGTTAGAATATCTCAAAAACCTGACGTATAGGAAAAATTTGGATAACGGATTCGGTTTTATGATGTCAAAATCCTTCGGGGTCACATAGTCCGGTCTTTGGGTACAAAAATGATGTCATTTTTGTCGGCCTGTGTTATTAATAGTTTAAAAAATGATATCTTGAAGATTATTGAGCAAGATTGTTTAATATTAAAGTGTCACGAATCTGACGAAGTTTTCCATTGAACAAATAAAAAAAATATTTTGATAATCATAATTCTCTTCGCCTTCTTTGCTAGTTTTTCATTGTGGAACTGAAATGGTTAATGTGCGATATCTCGAAGAAGAAAGATCGGTTTGGGATGATAAACCCATTTTTGCACTTTAAGGTTAGGATATCTCAAAAACCTGACGTGTAGGAAAAATTTAGACAACGGATTCGTCACAGAAAAAACTGGGGTTTCCATTAGAACCCATTTTTGGTTCCAAAGGAGCTGCAACAAAAATGAACCCCACTTGCTGAAAAGGAACCCAAAACGATAAATGAGCTCTAAATGATACCTCACTTGGGGTTCGAAAGGATCCCAATTGTAAATGAGCCTATTTCTAAAGAACCTATTTTTCGCTTTGCCCACTTCGACATTTTGTTTAATTAATAATACAATTTTTACCTGAAAGCACACATGTAATCAACCTCTGATGGGCATAATTTGATGAAGACAATGAAGGTACAAAATATTACTGTAATTAAAATAGATATAATGACTTGATAGATGCAATTTGCAGGTTATGTAACAAGCTTGTAAACATAAAGGCTTATTCATATGCAAGAAACTTTTCGACATGTCACTTTTTAAAAGTACAACTATATATTATTAGAATAAGTGCTGTAGGGTCGTTGCAAAAACAAAATTTCCTTTGTTTTATAATTTTAACATAAAATATAAAAATAGATAACCAATTTGACTGTAGAGAAACGAATTTTTTTAAAGTCTTAATGCGCATGCGTCGCACCAGCAGCCTCACTGCATGTTGATCGCGCGCTTATTTGAAATGATAAAATATGCAAATCAATTTTTTACAACATAATTATTATGATATTATTATTATAATTATTGTTTAATAATTTTAAAGTAAAAAAAAATATTATGAATTATTCAAAATTGACATTTGTGAAGAAAAGTCTTCCTTCTTTTGAATTTAAAATCAATAATTCATTTGTAAAGAGTAAAATCAAAGAATTAATTTACCTTTTACCCTAAAAGTCTATTTTGTGATCTGAAAATTAATTTCTTTGATTCTAAACTGATGATTTATCATAAGAAATTAATTTACACATTTGATAATTTCAACAAAAAAAAACATATACAGCGAAAAACACGATAATTGACAGAAATGGACTTGTAGATTGAACTATTTAAAAACTGTTACAGATTGAACTATTTTTAAATTTAAACATTAAAAATTGTGATATTTACAGGTCCAATAGTTCAAAATTGTATTAAATACATGCAGGAATCATCACAACAACTGGTTTTCCTTCCCCAAGCACATACATTTTCAGGGTGGCGATTCGGCGGAAAATTTCAAATTCCCGGTTTTTCCCGGTCAAGTTTTTCAATTTTCCCGGTCAACTAAAAGTAACATATTCATATTTGCCGTAAAACGCAAACATTTATTTTGATTCATGACGTTCACTCTGAACATCCTTTAACACAACAGAACAAAACATTGCAAAATAAATGAATTTTCAAAAAATACTTGAATTTTCCACTAAATATATCAATTTTTCACAAAAAAATTAAATAGTTAAACTTTTCAACCAAAGTGATGAATTTTCAAATAAAATTATGAATCTTCAACTGAATAGTTAAATTTTAAACATAATAAAAAATAAATTTTCAGCTTAAATTATGAATATTTAACTGGAACACTTGAATTTTCGACCAAAAAGATGAATTTTTAAACCAGAAGATTAATTTTCAAATAAAAAGAATTATTTTGTATAAAAAATACAATTTTTAAACAAAATACAATAATTTTTAACAAAATAGTCGAATTTTTTATTAAGGGAGACAAATTTTCAACCAAATAGTTGAATTTTGAACTAAAACAAGAATCATTTTCAACCAAAAATGGAATAGTAACGTTTTTTGTGAAAAAAAAACAATTAATTTTAAACCAAACGTAAGAGTTTTCAATTAAAACAATGAATATTCAACTAAAATAGTTGAATTTTCTGACCAAAAAATTAATTTTTACTAAACAAGATAAATTGTCAACCAAAACTTAAATAATTATATTTCAAGTTGAAGAAATTAATGTTTGAACAAACAAACGAAGTGATGAATTTTCAAATAAAATTCTAAATATTTAACTGAAATAGTTGAAATTTAAACCAGACAGATGAATTTTTTTACTGCAATGATGAATCTTTAACTAGAATAATTGAATTTTGGACCAAGAAGATGAATTTCTACCAAAAGACGGATTTCCAACTAAAAAAGATCATTTTTCTACCAAAAATTGAATAAATAAATTCATAGGCAAAAAAAGACTGTTAAAAAAAAGAGATGAATTTTCAACTAAAATTATGGAATATTCAACTGGAATAATAGTTACATTTTCATTAAAAAAAAAATAATTACCTAAAATATTGTAAGTAATTTATTTAATAAATTACATTTTTTTATACAAAATTATAGACAATGAAATGAATAATTGGATGAAAAAACTTTACTTCATTGGCGAATTTGTTGATGACAGCTCTCTCAGCTCGCGGAAATTGTTACAAAACATTTATTTAATTTTTTTTGATGAACATATTGCTTAAAATGTGTTGCCTCGAAAAAAAAGTAAATAAACGTTTTCGAATAATTCCCGCGAGACGAAAGTGCTGCCATCAAATTGCCACTTCATAACCTCAAAATCCTAGTACCGATTGGTCCTATTGGGAACGATTGAAACTTTGCACCACTGAATCTTTCCCAATCGTGCACACACGATTAAGAAACACGATTAGAAACAATTCAAATTTCTTTCTATCATTCTGAATTGTTTTCAATTAATTATTTCTATAAGGGTAAACAGTTTGCTTTTTCCGAAAATTGTACGCATAATAAATAATAATATCGTTTGTGTTTGCTTTACCGACAGATTCTGGAAATCGCGAAATTACCAACCCGACTTTGCAAGCGGTTCGTTTGTGAATGCGCCTTTATGTTGTTCTTTTCAAGTGCGCTCTAAACGAACCCTTTTGGGTCTCTGCAGGTATCTATTGGAGCTCAAGTTCGAAAGGATACCAACTTTTATTTGAGCCGCAACATTAGTGAACCCCCAGTTTTTTCTGTGGTGTTTTGGACAACAAAATCCTTCGGGGTCACATAGTCCGGTCTTTGGGTACAAATTTTTTCGGCCTGTGTAATTTTCGACGAAAAACACTAAAATGATCAAACTTGTTAAAAGATTCTAATCTTATTCAACTCATAATGATTTCTGTTTCAATAAAAATACAAATTTTTGATATAAAACGCTCGAAAATACTACCACAGACCGAAATTGTTTGAGCTTGTGAATTTTATTATTTTAAAACAAAAATCATCTCATGATTTTTGTTGAGAACAGGAATTTCAGATGGAACACACCCACTAAACCTAAAATTTTGCAACATTGTTAATATTCTTTGAAATCTAGTAATTTTTTAATTTAAGTACCAATCATTTCTCACACAGGACACTCACATAATCCAAAATTGTTAAAAGATTCTAGATCCTGTTAAAATTATAATGATTTTGTTTGAAACCCTCAATTTTCGATGTAAACGCCAACTTTACCTAATATTCTTAAAAAAATATGAATATTCTTTAAAACCTAGTCATTTTTTTATAAAAATGTCAATCTCAATCAAGAAACACTAACATTATCAAGAATTTTTCAAGCTTGTATATTTTATCATTTTAATTTTTTATAATAAATACCAATAATTTGAGACAAAGGATACGGAAATATCAGAAAATTGCTCAAAATTGTAAATAATTTTCCAAATCCAATGGTTTTTTTTAATACCAATTTTTGTGTAAAACACTAACGTAACCGAAAATTATTTAAAAATTATGAAACTTTAAAATATAATGATTTTTGTTTACAAATGCTCAAATCGGGTGAAGAACTAATACCACCTAACATTTATGGAAATTTCAAGTCTCCTTCGAAACTGGGTGATTTTATATTAAAATTATTATTTTTTAATACTAATTTCCAGTAATAAGCACTAACATAAAACACGTATTATATTTTGCTTCCTCATAGAGGAAGCTTTATAATGGTAACATTTTCCAAAATTTTTTAATTCATTTAATTAAACTTTCCTCAATTCAAAAATGTCTAATACAATGTTCTAAGCAATTTTCCGGATGTGTGTGTGTGTGTGGATGTGTGGATGTCATACTTTTTTTGAACACGATAACTTAAAAACGGTTGCAAATGAATTGATGAAATTTGAAGGGCTTATTCTCCCGACTAATAACTTGAAACTGACCGAAGGATTTCTAAAAATATTTGTTGCATTTTTTTAGCACTTAATAATATTTTTAAAATCGGTTTTTTTGTAGTAAAACTTTTTTCATTAACGTAATTTAAAGTTGATGCAAGAATATAAAGGATTCCTTGGTTCGAGACGAATCGATTGACATACAATATTAATATATTTTATTAAAGCGTAGGGAAGTTATGATAATTTATATATTTTGAAAATCGGTTTTTTATAGTAAAACTTGTTTCATTAACATAATTCAAAGTTTATGCAAGAATATAAGGGATTCCTTGGTTCGAGACGAATCGATTGACCTACAATATTAATACATTTTATTGAAGAGTAAGGAGGCTATGGTAATGCATAATATTTGAAAACACGGTTTTTTATAGTAAAACTTTTTTCACTAACATAATTCAAAATTGATGCAAGAACGGAAAAGATTCCTTGATTCGAAGCAAATCGGTTGACCTATAATATTAATACACTTTATTGAAGATTAAGGAAGTTATGCTCATTAAAAATATTTGAATCAGCTTTTTCAAACAGAAAAGCTTTTTTCATCGACCTAAATCAAATTTGATGTATGAATAGAAAAGACGTTTTGATCATAAATTTTCGAATATAATAATTCCGACATTTGTCGTAAAGAAGTCATAAAGCTGGGAAAGAGATATGGTGCAACAGAACTTTTCCCTTCCCTTTTCCAGCTCGAAAAATTATCATTCCGAATACAAAATTTGATTTGTCTGATTTGTCTTTGTATTTAAAAAATTGTTTGTATTATTTTGTAATTTTGTATTTTTGGTAAATTTCTATGTTTAAATTGATCAAAATGAAGACTTTGGTTTGTGTATTGTTGAAAAAAATAACTAAGCTAAAATAACACTGCTAGTTTTAAGATATGATGAACAAGATAAAAAGGAAGTACAGTTTATAGTAGTTTAGTAAATTAAAAAAAATCGGCTTGTTCAAAGAAACAAGTATTAATTATTTTCGTTTATTTGACAGTAGAACCTGTAATCAAAGATGTTGGTTTATAAATAACGCTGATAGTCTCAGGAAAATATCACTTTTGCTCGAGGACGAGAAAGAAATTTAAGTGTCGTGGTTGCCTATCATTTAATATCTAACAGCAAATAAAAACATTTTTCTAAAATATTCCTGGTGAATAATGAAATTTTTGTTGTCAGACCTTAATATACAACAGTATTTTTGTTAAAAAAAATAATTATATTTTTTATAGATTTTTCATAAAATGCTTCTCATTCCATCAAGCATACAAGGACCTTGCAATGCAAAAATTTGAGAAATTTAGGAAAACATCCCTCTAAAGAAAATACAGGCTTTGACTACTTAGTAAAAATTACCGGTCTTACTGAGAAAATTGGATTTATTGGAAAAATTCAATCGCCAACTTAACTCGGCTTTTTTCAACACATAAAACTAATTTTTAAGCTTGAGGTTCAAATTCCGAAGTAAAGCTTATTCTGTTCGTAAAAAAATTGTTCGTTACTTTAAAAAAATATATTTATGCACGCTTTACATATGAGCTATATAATTCATAGCGATACTATTACACTGAAATGAAATTATAAATTATTTTGAAATTATATTAAAGATATCTTGAAGTGATTTATATATTTCTAAACATTTTCGCAGATTTAACACAATGCCTTAATAACCTTAAATTCTTTTCTGGATTTTAGAAAAAAAAAATCGTTTACCGTCATCGTCGTATTCAAAAAAGTAATAAATTTGATTAATTTGTTTATTACGGAATTATATTGCGTTCTTTATTCTCAAGAGTAGAAAGTCATTATATCAAGCCACAGCAACTATGTAAGTACCCTAAAGATGTGTTAGTAAAGCTAACTTGGCGTTGTAATCGTAAACATTTTTTAATTAATGTGATGAAGCAAATTTTATATTAGTCGAATGTATGCGAATTCGATTGTTATCTAATATTCTAATCATAATAGCCACATTTCACAATTTTTATTAAAATTTCATTATAGCGAATATGATCAAGCTGAAGACAATTTATACTTCTATTTTTTCAAATGAATGGTGTAACCTATACATATAATCTTGATAATACGTTTTCTATAGTAAATTTTTTTTGTTAGTAATTTTATATGATTTGGAGTTGAAATGGAAATAATCTACTGTAAACTATACTATTTTTTGCTATTATTTAAAAACTTTTACGAGTAATCACACGCTTACGAAAAATGACAATTTTCACATTTTTATACTTTATTGTATTTACGAACATCAACAATTCTGTCATGTTTTTTCATGAAGGAACAGAATAATTTTTAATACAAGATAATGTTTAATTAATACCATTATTAAAATTTGATCCGTTTTTTTTTAAACTTCACATGCGCAGATTCCATGGAGCCTGCAACTTCACATTTTTGTTTAAAATTATTATGACAGTCGCAGGAAAATTTCATCTTTGTTCGAGTATTGTGTTAAATAGATTAGGATTCTGCAAATGCAGGAAGTATTTTTCAGTTATATCAGCCAGCGAATAAAGAAATTTTTGATAATATTTTTGTTAACTGATGAACGTAGTGGTCAACCTTGAGAGAAATCAGACTTTGTTCCAAAAATACCAGGACTTTGCTTCGAAAAAATTTCAGTATTTTTTTAGTGGTATACACTATACGGACTTTTCAGATTTTCTAAACATTTTCATATTTCTCTACTCCACACATAAAAATTATCTGCAGATGAATGAAGCTAGACTCGATTCTCTGTAAATAAAAAAAAAGTGTTCTAGCGCTAACAGGTCCAAATTTATAACGCTCGGACGTTATCCTTCAAGATAAAAGTAGCTCAGAATAAAGAAAATGGAGGAATGAAAGAAAATGAAGCGATGCAATTATTTTCATCTTGGGATGCATTGGGAGCGAACTATACGTGAAAAACTTCAATCATAGCGAAAAATGTTGGGAAAGGGTCAACTTCCTAGTGTCATGACTTCGAACCTGTTAGGGCCTCAACAATTTTGTTAATTTACAGGGAATCGAGTCAGCTTCCAGTCGTCTCTATATCATTTTTATGTGAGGTGTGCAGTAATATGAAAATTCGTTGTCAAATTGAAAAGTACCATTTATTCACGAAGAATAAAAAAAAGGATAACTTCATCGAGACATTTGTAGGGACCTATTATAGCTATAATACCTTTTTTCAAGTTTGTGAGCATATTTTTCCTCTATTTTTCATTCGTGAAGTATATACCACACACTCGAAACGAGATATTTGAAGAAAAAATAAATAATTTTTAGGACATTTCCCTAAGATATCAAGGAGTCCGGTTCCCGCCCTGTCCCATAAACGTAGAACCTTTTCTATGCTAAAATTAAGGGGTGAAGCAGAAAAAAATTCTCAGGGACTTTGTGTTATCGATTAAATAGGTGAAGGTTGGATTAAAAACCCATTTTAAAAATATTATGAAGCCCTAAAAAAATGTAATACATATTTTTAGAAATCCTTCTGGTCAGTTTTGAGATATTACTGGTAGTGGTAGTGGATAGTTGCTTCTCACATTTTCTTAGAAATTTTCAAATTGAGGAACTTATAGGGATTTATAGTACTTTTTTTAAAGTCGTAAATTGAATTGAAACGAAATCGACTGGAATAAAAATACTCGAAACACAGACTGTCCGTACTTTTAGCCTGGTTATGTTAAACTTACGGACTGTCCAAATGTTAAGACTCGATCCACTTGTTTTCCACTATTCATCACAAAACATTTATAAAATAAAATTCTAGGTCAGGTTATGGTAGGTCATGAAAGGTTATTTAATTGGTGAATCGATGCGTCTCAAAGACGCGCACAAATATATTCTATACATTACTGTTGGATTCCCAATATTAAACAAAGTTTTTCTTATATCGAGAAGATAAACAATACATTTTTTAAGTTTATGAATCGGTATTGCTAGATCATAAAATGTTATGGAAGGTACGTGAATACATCAATTTTTGTAACCTCTTAAGTCGATACTGGTGGGTCATAGAAGGCTCAACAATAGGTCGATCGATGAGTCTCGAAGACGCGAACAAATATACTAAATAGACATAGTATTGTTATATTTTGAATACCAAAAAAAAATTTCTTATATAAACAGAATTTACCATTTTTTTTTAAACTTTATAATTCGGTACTGGTCGGTTATAAAAGATTCAACGATAGGTCGATCGTTGCATCTCAAAGACGTGTACAAATACACTACGTATAGTATTCTTGTATTCAGAATATCAAAAAAGTTTTTCTCATATGTATACCATTAAGCCATTTCCCTTTCGGGGTAGGCGTGACACTACCCGATTCGGGTAGTGTTTCTAGGTTGATAACTTGTAGTAAATAACTACAAGTGTGGGTTCACCACACCCACGATGTGCCAACAGCACTCAGTTTTCTCGAATGGTCACCCATCCAAGTGCTAACCGCGCCCAACGCTGCTTAACTTCAGTGATCTGACGAGAACTGGTTTTTTCAGCGTGGTATGGCTGTTGGCGAATACAAATATAAATAGGGTAAACCATTTTTTTGAAACTTTATAAATACTTTCTGGTAGGTCATGAAAGTTTTGAAAACAGGTCGATCACAGCATCTCAAAAACGCGAAGAAATACACCAAGTATCATATTGTTATATTTTAAATACTAAAAAAGTTTTGCGCATATGAACAAGGTATAGTTTTTATTGAAATCTCTAAACTAAACAAAAATCAGACCTAGATATCAATCGGAGCTACAATTTGTCCAAATTTCATGATCATAGGCCCTTTTTCTTTTCGAGATATGATGAACAGAAAAAGTTATATATATACATACGCACACGGTCATTTTTTTTTTTAAATTTTATTTTCGGGCTCCTGGGGTCGAATTATATCGAAATGTGTCAGGAAATTAGATTTGAAAATGAAGCTCATTACCATCCTTTCTCTATGAGGAAGAAATTTCTAGAAATATTTTTGGTATCATGAAGTGTTATAAAATAAGTACGATTGTTTTAAGATTTTTAAATTATTTATTTTTCACAAAATTGGCATCGGAAAGTTACACTGTGTTTAAACACTCATTGTATTACAATCTGAATTTGTCAATTTTCCTTGAACTTAAGTCCTGAAAGCTCTACCTGCATCGCGCAAGTCTCGTTAATTAAGCAATGCATACCATACGCGCCCCTGAAAAAAATGTATTTTATTATTAATTGCCAGTGTTTTGAACTATCATTTCAAACTATGTTTAAATGGTGATACTCTCATTTTTATTCGCCAAAAGTTTCTATATAACTAGTAGAATAATTTTTATTTTTCCAAAGAATTGATTAAATAAATTTATGAATTGGGATATTTATTATTAATTTTTGTATGAGACTCATATTTGACATGATAATGTGTAAGGATCATGTTGAAACTGCTGAGAAAATAGCGAGTCTGTCATTTTGACACGAGGGTTTGACCCCTTCGATTTTACGTGTACTCCAGATTACAAGATTACAGGAGATGACACAAGATTACTGGGAGTACTTAGGATTGCATAGATAACATGGGATTACAAAAAATTACAGGAGATTACACAATATAACACGGGACTGAAATTGAAAAAAGGAACTTATAAGGAACTGTAACGTGTGCCAAAATATAAAGAATTAATGTCGAAAATAATGTATAAATATGATTGATATTTATTATTAATTCTCCAGTTCTGTACTAGATTGAAAAAAAAATGAATTACATTTTTTATTTTCAAGGAAATAATACGAAGAAAGTTTGGGCAGTATCATGATCAATCGCGTGGTATGCGCGAGTATAGTTTTTCGATTTAAAGGGAAAAATGATTTTTAATTTAAAATACAAATCCCGAATAACTATTCATTTGTTAAAAACTTTCAAATAGTTAAGTTCGAGCTAAAATTATATTCTAAGTTCTGCAAACAAGGAAATAAGTATTAGCAGTGTGTTCATAAAGTTATATGAATATAATTTTCCTAAGATTCTTAAAAAAATTCTAAAAGATTTTCAAAGATTTTAGATGTAGCAAAAAAGAACCTGGAACATTTTAAACAAAATATTAGGGAAAGTTCTAGCCAATATAAAAGATATTTGGGATTTTTAAAAGTCTCGAAGAAATTTCTAAATATTTTATAAATTTTCGGATATCTTCGAAAGTTTTTGAAAATTGTTTTTTGTAATCTCTTCAAGATTGTGAAATTCCAAAATATTTTTTTAAATTATTTGACTTTTTCTTAAAATTTAAAAGAAATTCTGTAAAATTAAAAAATTGTCTTAAAAACTTCCAGATTCTTTTTTGACAAAATAATAGATAATTATTTAAAACTTTCCCAGAAATCTTCAGAAGATTTCTGAAGACTTCTTGAAGTCTTTCAAAATTGTTAAAAAGCTTCTAAACTTTTGGTTTTTTTTATTTTATTTTTATATCTTTTAAAAATTCTAAATATCCTTTAAACTTACTCGATTGAAAAAAAAAATTTATATTGAAAAATTGACAAATTTTGCTTCAGAATCTTCTACACTCTTTTTGAAATCATTTTAAATTGTTTCAGCAATCTCAAGAAAATTTTTGTATCCTCTCCAAACCTTTTAAAATTCTTAAAAACCTTATTTTTTCAAAATGGTATATTATTAAGCCGAGAACTCGATTGTTTCTCGAATCGACTCAATCAAATGCATACCTTGTGATTATCACAAGACGGACTTACCTGGAGTACCTTTTCGATAACCGGGGGGATACATGCAATGATTGGAGCAACAACTAGCATTATTGTCGCACGGGTGGTCTCTGTCCCACTTTCCTACAGGGCAATTAGCTGGGAAGGTATGAACATTTCTAGTGAGTGAAATTACATATGCAAGAGCGATCATGAAGGCCGCAATTAAAGAAAGAATCATTTTAATTGATGATTGACTACCTCTCCTGTTTATTGTCGTGGCTTATATATAGGCTTCTTACTATGATCATGCATAAACGATACCGGTTGTATTTGTATAACCGATCCTTGAAAAACGTTATCGGTGAAAAACAAGCCTAATTAGACTTCACACTCTCAAATACAAGAAAAATAGACAAATTCCCGTATATTTCTCTCATGCAGGCAGGCTATCCAGTCGAAACTGAGGATAAAGATAAAGTAGGAGGAACGTGCATTAAATACACTATGATAATTTTTCATATGACGTTTAATTTTGTTCGAAAATATCCTAAACGCCTTATAATTATCACATCTGAAATACTTTCTAATATCAGTTAATTCTCAAAAGAAGCTTCTATCATTACAAACAATTATTTTTTGCATAAAAATAGTATATTTCGATACGATAGGCCATATCGGCGTTTTTCTCACTGCGAGTGTGAAGAACCAGCACTCACCCTTAGGATCGGCTTCGCCTCGTCTTCGAGAGGGAGCTGGGTCTTCACACTCGCAGAAAGCACCCGCCTGTGAGGCCTCGCGTAACGTATAATATTTTTCTTTACTCGTACATGCAAAATCCTGGATTGGGAACCGTTTACAGATATCAAAAATGGTCTCAAGCTAAATATTTGATCCGTTCATGATCTTCCTGGCATAAATCCACTTTAGACTTCCGATATATTTTCTTCTGTTATTTCCATTACCCTACGAATAAGTCTTTTTCAAATATATTTTACTTACGGTACTTAATAAGCTGGTACCCCGGTACATACTGCGTCAATATGACTCTAAGTGATAACCCCGTGATAAAATTTATTTCTAAACGTTTCTAAATATTATTAATAAAAAGGAACATACCCATTAATCGTGAATGTTTATTTATTATTGGAAAATAATTCTGTTCTTAACATTTTGCTGCCACACTATAATTTGTAAACTTTTTCACACTTTCAAAGACATGAGAAAAATAAAATCATGGACAAAAACCGAGAGAATCTTAATTACTATTTAGGCTTTCATTTTAAGGGAATTTGTTTTATTCTCGCAGGATTTAAAAATTGTTAGGAAAACTTAGGATTATTCCAAATAATGTTTCCAAGTTTAAAAAATTTTGAAAATATCCTAGAATAATTAAAATTGTTTCAATATTTCAAATTTTTTTAGAGAAAATGTAGATTTTTAAGATTTTGATATAAAATTCCGACGCTTTCTAAGGATTTTCAAAAGGGTTTAGCATAATAGAATTTTTTGTTACGATTCAAGCGAAAATTTGAATTGATTTTTTTAAAAGAATTTAAAAAATATATTTTCAGATATTTTTAAGCATTTTATATGATTTCCAAAAATTTCGAAGAAGAATGTATACAAGATTGTGAAGCACAATTTCAAAATTTTAGCAAAAATTCAAATTATTTAAAAAATACTTCGAAATTTTGAAAAAATTGAAAAATATTAAAAATTTTAAAAGATTTTGAATAAATCAAAACAATTCATGGCTTTTTGAAGATTTCGAAAGAAAAATTGTATGTTTTTTTAAAAAAGATTTTGAAAGCTTTTAAGAATTGAAAATTAATTTTAGGAGAATATTCCAAATATTAACATAAGAGTTCCAAAATTGTTAAAACTGAATTTCGAAGATGTGAAGATAATTTTAGGGATAATTCAAGTCTTTTTAAAATATATTTAGGAATTTTCCAAATTTTAATTAGATTAAAAATATTTAAAAAATTTTAAAAATTTCCCAAAATGTATCAAATATTTTTTAATTGTTTCCAACCGTAAAAAATCCTAAATATCTTTCAAACGGTTCTAAATTTTCCCTAAAATTGTGAAAACTCTTACAATATAAACAAATTTTCTTTAAACTTGTCTAGATTCTTTTTTGACATATCTGAAATTTTGCAAAATCGTTTTTGATTTTCTCGAGAAACTTAGGAAAATTATATTTATATAACCTAGAAGCAAATAAACAAAGAAACTTCAAAAATAAAGAGTTGTTCGAAATTTTTATTGTATATTTTAAATTATTTTTCCCTTCAAATTATAATTTACCTAAAATGTTTTTTTTTCTAGACTGAAACATCTTTTTTGGTTGAAAATACAACAATTATGTTGGAAATTCTTGTTTGAAAAGTTATCTCTTTTGTTAGAAATTAAATCTTTTTTCATTAAAATTGCAATTATTTTGTTGAAAATTCATCTCTTCGGATAAATTCAACTTTCTCTCATTTAGAATTAAAATATACATTTATGGAATAACTGGGAGGGGAAGCGAGGAAAGTTAGGAAAGGAGGAAAATATGGTAGGGAAACATATGAGGAGCAGGACATTACAAGGGAGGAAGTTGTCAAGGTATTAGGGATGATGAAAGATGGAAAGGCACCTGGTATGAATGAGATTCCAAATGAAGGCTGGAAATATGGGGGACAGAATTAAAGGAATGGGCAAAGGGGAAGAGGTTAAAGATTATAGAGGAGTGGCACTAATGCCAACACTGTATAAAGTATATGTGACTATTTTATCGGAGAGGTTGAAAAAAAAGTTGTGGGTAAAAAGATAGAGCCACCGAATCAGACAGGGTTTAGAAAAAGGATGGGGGTGAAAGACAATATATATGTTCTAAACTATTAATAAATAAGAGGATTAAAAGGAGAAAGGGGCGATGACAGCAGGCGAGATAGAAAAAGTTATGGTGAAAAAGGGGATAAAAGAGGGATTAATAAAGAGAGTATCGGACATTTTTAGAGAGACAAAAGGCAAGGTAAAGGTAGGAGAGCAAGTAGGAGATCGTTTCTGGTTGGTGAGAGGAGTAAGGCATTAGGATGTCCTCTATGCCCTCTTTTATTTAATATATTAATATCAGACTTGGAAGAAGAAATGAAGAGAAAAGGGCGGGGAGGAGTTATGATAGGGATCGAAAAGATATATACACTGGCATACGCAGACGATATAGTGTTGATGGCATAGGATGAAGAAGGGATGGCGGGCTTAATTACGGAATTAGAGAAATACTTAGATGGAAAAAAGTTGAATTTAAATATAGAAAAGACAAAGATGATGAGGTTTAGAAAAGGAGGGGAAAGAAAGAAAGAATGGACTGGGAGATGGAAGGGAATAAAATCAGAAGAAGTAAAAGAGTTTAAGTATTTGGGATATACCTTGCAAGCAAATGGAGATCATAGGGCTCATATAAGAGAAAGGATCAGAAAAGCAGCAGGGGTAATGAAACAGATATGGGGAATAGGAAAAAGAAGGTTTAAAAAAAATTGAAGAAGGAGAATGTGGTTATTTTATACGCTGGTATGGCCGGTAGTAGGTTATGGAGGAGAGATATGGGGATGGAAAGAAAGGAAAGAGATTGAGAGTTTACAAGAAAGGTATATAAGGTGGACGCTAGGGGCAGACTGGAGGACGTCGGGATATATGGTGAGAGAAGAAGCGCAAATGATAAATTAAGTACTAGAGCGGGAAAGAGGGAATGGAATTTTGAGACGAAGCTGAGGGAGGGAAAGGGAGGGGAGTTAGCGAGAAAGTGTTGGGTGGAGGTAGAAGAAAGGAGAGGGAGAGTGATGCAATTGACGAGATGGGAAGAAGAGGGGAGGGAGTTCTTTAAGGCTAGAGATATAGAAGACGGGACTAGAGTCAACTATGAAGAAGTGGAAAAAAGGGAGAGGGAAAGACAATTAATAGAAAGATGGAGGATGATTGAGGGATCAAAATATAATCAATGGTATAAGATGATAAAGAAGAAAGGAGTACCAAAGTATTTAGAAAAGGGATGGGGAGAGAAAAGATGGACCGGAATAGCAAGATTTAGATTGGGAAACGAGGTAAGAGCAGGTATGTATTGGGAAAAGAAAGAGAACAGGAAGTGTAGAATCTGTGAATGAGAAGAGGAAACATGGGAGCATGTATGGGAAGGATGTAGGAGAGGAATGGAAAATAAAGGAAGCTAGCAGGAGAATGTGGTAACGATTTTAGGGGAGGATGGTTTGGGGGAAGAGTGGATGAAGGAGTTAGAGGGCGCTAGAGGAGCGAATGAGAAAGAATGGATGCAAAAAAAAAGGCAAAATGGAGGTACAAGAGGAGTGAAAGAAAAAGTAATCGGAGGTCGCTTAAACTAGAAGCGTAAAGATTTGTGAGTAATGATTATGTAATAGCATAAGTAAATTAAGATGCGTTTGCGTTATGGCTCTCTCTCTTTCTCTCGCTTGCACTCTCGCTTTCGATCACTCGCTCACTCGTTCGCTAGCACGTCCCGAATTGCGCTATGCTCAAAAAATAAAAATAATTATACAGATATAAGATTTTCTGTAAATAGGTGTAAATCACTGTAAATAGTAAGGATAAGATTTTATAAAACATGTGGAAGGAAGTGTTGTAAGAAATGGAAGTCATGTAAACCCTTAGGGGAAACATTATGAATAAGATCTTAAAGAATAGTGAACCTTAAAAATGAATAGTTATTCGAAATTTTCATTTTGTATTTAAAATTATTTTGCGCCAAGAATAGGGAAACTACACGCGCGCTTAGCGCGCGATTGATGATGCTACTTAATCAAAATGTCTATATAAAAGAAGATATTTAACGTGAATTCAAAAGATTCTATCGCCAACTCAACTCGACTTTTTTTGCTTAAAAAAAAATATTTTTACACCATTCACATATAAAGTACAGAATTTATAGCGTCACTTTCAAACTGGAATAAACTAATTATTATTTCAGAAAATATACATTCGAATCAATGAAAGAAAGTCTAAGAAAAAAGAGTATGTAAATTCAATAAAATATTGTAAAATTATGTTGAAGATGTCTTAAGAATTATTTTTATATTTCTAAATAGTTTGGTATATATATATATATTCTATAAACATTTTTATTAATAATTTTACGAAGATAAAAGTAAATAAAAAGTATATGCGGGATTAGAAACAAAAATAAAAAAGTAGTGCCATGGCTCATATCGCCCCATGCCTGGGTCGGGATGGGCCACTTCATCAAATGACTTATTATATATTACTTATAAGTAAGAGTATTAAAAAATATAACAACATTTTATACATATTTTTCAAAAATTTTACGAATCATTTAAAGTCTTTAACGTTAAAATGATACATTCCTTAATCCTAAACTCTACTGTAACTAAATCTTCAAGTAATGAATAGAAAAACAATTTATATCTGCATATCTTTTAATAATTGTATAACAAGAACAAATATAACAATTTTTTGACTTACCCATATACGTTGTCTCAGGAAAACTTAAATTGTACAGTAAAAAGCTCCGAAACTGGACTGGTCTGCTACATGACACTGAATTTCCTATATATTGGGGTTTTAAGAAATTTGTTTATCTCTTTGTCATATTATCCAGCCAACATTGCATCCTATCATACCGACTGCTGCAGTAAATGAAATAAAAATTTCACCTATTTCTGTTTCACAATTATATATAAATCTAGTAAAAACTTTATGTTTAATAAATAATCTATCTAACTAATCACTGGAAGAACATTTAGTATGTGACTTTGTGTGATTCTTGGCCTTTCTAAACAAATACAAAATAGCAGAATACAGGTTTTAAAATTTTAACTCTCGTTTTTCCAAATTTATTCAACATTAGGCGAACATTTTTTTAAAAGCAGTTTGATAGCATGCTTTCTGATATTAGTACATAGGAAAGTTGCAAAAAAGATGATAGCTTACGAGAAATTTGAGTGGCTCATCTTAACCCCTATGCCCGTCTCTCCCTACCCAACCCTGTACGGAAAAGAAATAGATTTTGATAATTCATTGTTTATATCATTATATCACGTTCTTCATTTTAAAGAATTTAAAGTCATTCCATAAAGCCACAGCAATTGAGTGCCATAAAGACGTGTTAATGAAGATGAATCGGTGCTTGCATTGTAAACATTTTTCATATAAATGTCATGAAGCAATTTTTATATTCGGCGAGGGTATACGAATTCGATTTTTATCTAATATCCTAATCATAATAGCCACATTTCACAATTTTGATTAAAATATCGTCATTGCGAATATTATGAAGGTAAAGACAATTTAAACTTCTATTTGTTTAAATGAATGGTGAAACTTATACATATAATCTTCATATGTAATACGTCTTCTAAGTAAAGTAAATTTTTTCTGGTAATTTTCTATGATTTAAATTAAAAATGGAGAAGATCTACTGTAAACTATACAATTTTTTACCATTATTTGAAAATTTTAAAACCCATTGCTCGTTGCATAAAAAATTACTTCTTTATGATTGAGTATTGGATTCCTAATACTCAATTACGAATTTAGGAAAAGAGTATATTAGATCCAATATAGTACTTAATATTACCTTCTTTTTCATGAGCTGTATAATTGTTGAGAACGTTATTAAAGAAAAGAGAGGATTTCTATTGAGTTTTAGTTATATTTGGAGCATATTTAAATACATTCAACCACAATGAGTTGTTATAATTGTAAAAAAAATTTATCAATAATTTTCCACATTATTTTCTATAAATTATATTATACCACGCCAAAATTGTTAACTTTTATTTTCCATTATTCGTGAGCAGTTGACTTAAATTACGTAATGGATGATCGGTCTCTTCTAGGCCCACCGCCCCCAACCCCTTTAACTATTGAACGGCAAACAATTCACACAGAATGACTGCCCCCCACTTCCATTGAGCTGTTACTCAATTCAAGTATACGGCCCCTTACTAATTAATGCCAATTATTTTTTTATTTTACTTAGCCAACTATGATTTCACAGCTTTAATTAATTGTCCAAATGAAGTTGTTATTAGTCAAGCTTTCGCATCGTAGATTTTTTTGGTGGGGTATTTATTTTTGTTTTTGAACTTTATTTCGAAAAGAAACAAATTTTGTGAATCTAGTTCTCTAGAGGTCGAAATAGTAAATCATTTTCTGGTAGGGCCGTTCTAAAAATACGTAACGCTTTGTCCTGTTTTTTTACCCTCCCCCTATTTAACTCTTTTTCTATAGTAAGTTTGCGTAAGTTCAAGACTGGCGTAACGCTCGAGGTGACCTCCATCTGCCCCCTAAAAGCGTAACGTATTTTTTGATCGGCCTCATATATGTATAATTGTATACCATGTTGTTTGAAAATATTTGCTAAATTCAATTCTAGCTTCTTTTAATTAAAATTATTTCACTAGTATAGATACACTTTTGATAAGTCAAACTGAGGGCATCGCCATTTAAGCATAGTTTAAAATAATAGATCTTGAATAATAAGACACATATTACTTATAGCGTCGCAGAAGGTATGCATTCCCTAATTCGTATCGTGTCGTCATGTATACCAATATTTTATAAATCATACAGTTTATATTTTATTTTTTAATAATGAGACTTAGAATTTAATTTTATACGTGTTTTGCAATTAATTAGAAAAACAGTACGCTGTGTTTGAACGTTCGGACAGTCCGTAAGGTTAACATGGTCAGGTTAAAAGTACGGCAAGTATATGAGTGTTTCCATTCCGTTCGATTTCCTTTCAATTAATTTAGGACTTAAAAAAAATTTACTATGAAGTATCAAATATACGTAATTTTTCTTCCCCACGGAGGAAGCTTCATAGTAGTAAAAAATTCGAAAAAATTCAATTTGTTTAATAAAACATTCCTGAATAAAAAATTTCGAATACAATCCTCCAAGAAATTGACCGAATGTATGTGTGGATGTGTGTGAAATTTTCATGAAGATTGCGAAATGTGGACACCATGATTATTAATTTTTATATTAGATAAGCATTGAGTTGAGACACAATTGCCTCATTTGAAAAAATTGCGCGTTATACGAAAAATATTTACAATGAAAGCACCAAGCTGGCCTTACTAACATGTCTTGAATGTATTGGATTGCTATAGACACAGAAGATGACTCTCAATTCTTTCAAGCAGAGAACGCAATATACTGAAGTAATCAACAAATTCAATAAAATCTATTTCTTTTTGTATACGAAGATGACGGTAAATGAAATGACGCCCATTTTTCACACCTGAAACAATGTACACAAAGATAAAATTTGTTTTCCCAAATCCATAAACAAAATTAAGTGCAACGAAGGCATTGTGTTAAATCCGCAAAACTATTTGGAAATATAAAAATAATTTCAAGACATCTTTAATATAATTTTACGGTATTCAAAATCATGTTGAATTAATAAATAGCCCTTATTCAAAAGCAGATCGTTCTTCGATTCAAACGAAAATTTACTAAAGCAATAATTTATTCATTCCGCTTCAATAATGAAGCTCTAAATTTTATAGCATAAATACATTTTGAATAATAAAAAATCTTCTGTTGAACGAACGTTTTGATTTATCAGTATTTTGTATTGATTCTTTATCATTTTTTCTCAACGCGAATTCAAGTTTGTATAGAATTTTATTGATTTTTTCGATAAACTGGTATAGTTTCAAAATACAAATAGCATTTTCGACAATTTTAAACAATTTTCTTAGTAGAAACAGTAATTTCTGCTAATCAGTGAAAACTCTGTTGCTATTGGGGGATGTTTCCGGAAATTCCTCAAATTTTTGCATTGCAAGGTCCTGGTATTTTGATGGAATAAGACACGTTTTATGAAAATAATATAAACAATGTAATTCTTTTCATTAAAACGAAGTCTGTTTCATCTTAATGTTTTGCCACGATCTTAATTAGTTAACAAGAATGTTATAACAAAAATGTCTTTATTTGCTGTCTGAAATAACTTGAAAACACTTTCTGCCTTTTCAGAATTGTAATCTATTTGATACAATACTGGGAAATGTTTCTCAAGAGATTACAAGTATTGAATCATAGGCAACCACGAAATTTAATTTTCTTTCTCAAACAAAGATGACATTTACCTGAGATTGCCATGACTGTTTTCGAACAAAAATGTTGAATTGCAGGTTCCGTGCAACCTGTGTGTGATTGTTTATGGCTTCTTGAGAGTTTAGTAAGGGTATCAATAAAAAATTGGTTTGTTTGTTGTTAAAGTATAAAAATGTTCAAATTGTCATTTTTTGTAAGCGTGTAATAACTAGTAAAAATGTTTAAATAATAGCAAAAAATGATCAATTGTAATCTCCAAATCAGGACATTATTTTGCAGTGTTCTGTCAAATAGATTACGAATCTGGAAAGACAGAAATCATCTGTAAGTTCTATGAGACAGCTTATAAATATATTTTCATGATATTCCCATTTAATAATGAAATTGTGGTAAGACCTTAATATAGAACCGAATTCCTTTGAACGAAAATAATTATATTGTCTACAGAGTTTTCATAAAACGCTTCTTATTTCATCAAGCATACATACGTGGACCTTGTAATGGAAAAATTTGAAAAATGTAGGGAATCATCCCACGAGTGAAAGTAGCAGAGGCTTTGATTTATATTTATACCATTAAACCATTTCCCTTTCAGGGTAGGCGTGACACTACCCGATTCGGGTAGTGTTTCTAGGTTTTTCTTGTAGTTATAAATAACTACAAGTGTGGGCTCACCACACCCACGATGTGCCAGCAGCACTCATGTCAGTATTCTTGAATGGTCACCCATCCAAGTACTAACCGCGTCCAACGCTGCTTAACTTCAGTGATCTGACGAGAACTGGGTTTTTCAGCGTGGTATGGCCGTTGATTAATGAGTAAAAATTATTGTTTCTACTGAAAAGATTGTTTAAATTGTGGATAGTGCCATTTGTGTTTTTAATGTTAAAACTCTATACAAAAAATGAACAAATTGTATACAAATTTAGAATGAGCGCTGATAAAACTGATATTAAATAAATCTCAAATCTTAATAAATAAATAAGAATATATCGACTTTTTTCGACACATAAAATTAATTTTTCAGCTTCAAGTTCAAATTCCGAAGCAAAGCTTCTATTCGTAAAAAAATTGTTCCTTGCTTTGGAAAAATATAATTTTACACCGTGTACATATAAACTATAGCATTTATAGCGTCACTATTAAACTAAAATAATTTAATTTATTTCAGTAAATATTCATTTAAATAAATAAAAAATCTGCTTTTGGACGAGGAATATTAAATTATTCAATAGGATTTTTTATCTGAATAGCCTGAAAAAAGTCAAAGTCTAAGGAAAAAGTAATATGTAAATTCCTTAAAATATTGTAAAATCCTTAGTATAAAATCTCTAAACGATATTGTCGTTTTCGATTCTGACGATTTTCGAGAGTAACACGGTGGTAACGTTTGCTTGCTGTAGGCCGCTCATATTCAACAGTAGTGTGTGTCTGTGTGTGGTGCTGCATTTGAAATCAGTGATGCTAACTGAGTCGCCTTTATATGCGCATGTTTGAATTGTAATATAGTTGATAGGCTGTAGTACGCGCCCGTATTTGAATTCCCAATGAGGACGCGAACTAGAACCAATAAGCGCCATTCTATCGAAGCATGCGCATGTCAAAGTGGTCTTTTCGGGATCACTTAGTTCGAGTTCGATAATAATACGTCACGTGTTTTTTCGTATTTGGTAATGCGCGGCTCAGTGTTGCCAACCGTTGCACGGTAAAGTCTGTAAAAGAAGTAATGAACCATAACCTCAATTGTGATGGTAGTCTGTTTTTAAACTGTTTACGCAAACAAGAAATTTTCAAATTAATCATTTTTACGCTCTGTAACTGTGATTTCTATCATGATTTAATTATATTTATCATATTAAATATCATTTGTCAAACTCGTGTACGTTTCAGTTCTACTTTCCCTATAGGATTGAAATCTCCATTTCCTTATAGTGACACATTCGAATAATTATTTTTTTTCGGTTTCAATAGAAGTATGTCAGAGATCTGTGTATGTTTACAGATCCTAAATTTTATAATTTAAGAAGATGTTCAAATTAAGAATTTTTAAGCTCTCAATGAGCACTGCTATTAAAAAAACACCGATACTTTAAGAAATTGATTTTGATAATTTGAAGGGATTTTAAAGAAGTTCAAAGACTATAAGCTATTTTTTTTATCCAAAAGGAATTTTCAAGATCTTCAAACAATTGCAAGGAATTTCAAAAGATTTCAAAGAATTTGGAATATTTTGACTTATTATAAAATATTTTAAAGAATTTTTAATTGATTTCACTAACTTAATAGGATTTCAGAGGATTTAAAAAATTTCAATTGATTCTAAAAGATTTAAAATTGATATATTGTGGGAAAATATTTCAAAGAATTTCAGTAGATTCCGAAGAATTTTTTATTTATTTTGATAATTTGAAGGAATTTACAAAAAAGACTGGGAATATTTTAGAGCATTTGAAAAGAATCCAAAACATTTGAAAGAAATGTCAATAATTTCAATGAATGACAACAGATTTTAAAGGGTTTGAAATATTTTAGGATATTTTAACAGATTTCAAGGAATTTTCAACCGATTTTAGTAATTTAATTGATTCGAAAGGATTTTTTAAGGAATTTTTCAAGATTGGGAATATTTTAGGGTATTTCAAAAGAATCCAAGGTATTTCCAAGAGATTTAAACAATTTGAAGGGATTTCAAAAATATGTCAAGAATTTTGAAACTTTCAGAGGTTTCTTGAACATTCCAAGGATTTTTCATTTGATTTCAGTACTTTAATTGATTTCAGAGGATTTGCAATATTCTGTAGTAATTTAAAAGATTCCAAGGAATTTTTTTTTATTTTGATAATTTGAAGGCATTTTAAAAGACTGGGAATATTTTAGGGCATTTGAAAAGAATCCAAAGCATTTGAAAGAGATGTCAATAATTTCAATGAATGCCAACAGATTTTAAAGGAGTTGAAATATTTTAGGATATTTTAACAGACTCCAAAGCATTTCCAAGAGATTTCAATAATTTTGAGGAATTTAAAAAAATGGTAAAGGATTTGAGAACTTTAAGAGTATTTTAAAAGATGTCAAGACATTTTCGTAAGCTTTAAAAAGTTTCAAGTGATTTTTAAAGATTTAAAGGATTTCAATAAGTTGAAAGAGTTTCAAAGGATTGGAAATAATTTATGGTGCTTTTAAAAATTGCAAGGGATTTTGAAGAGTTAAAAAAATTTCAAGGAGTTCTAAAATATTGTGAAGGATTTTAAATATCTTAGGGTATTTTGAAAGATCCTATGAATTTTTGAATTGATTTCAGTAATTGAATGTTACTCATAGGATTTGAATTATTTTATGGTATTTTAGAAGGTCTAAAGCATTTTCAAGAGCTTTGAAATGTTTCAATTGATTTCCAAAGGTTTGAAAGGATTTGATAACTTAAACAGTATTTCAAAAGATTCTAAGGAATGATTTGACAAAATTTGCATGGGGTATTGTATCGAAGAGTTTTCTAAAATTTCGAAAATATAGATCGATTTAATAGGACCTATGCCAGGTTTTAGGGTATATCAAAAGATTTCAAGCAATTTTGAATTTATTTCGGTAACCTAATAGGATTTGAAATGATTTAAAATATTATAAACTATTTTTAAAGACTTTAATGCACTCGGGCTCAAAACACACTATTGACACTATTTGACACTTTTTTCAAGCGATGACGCTGTTTTGCTACTATTTTGAAAAAAAA
This sequence comes from Andricus curvator, assembly GCA_932195095.1. Taxonomy (NCBI): domain Eukaryota; kingdom Metazoa; phylum Arthropoda; class Insecta; order Hymenoptera; family Cynipidae; genus Andricus; species Andricus curvator. Next base: position 325,423 of record CAKNYM010051680.1, read on the forward strand.
GACACTAAAGACACTATTTTCCAATTAAAAACAGGAATTTATCAACCACTATAGATTTTTTGAAGAATAGAAAATTGACAGATTTTCGCAGAAGGAGAAAAAATATATTGTTTGAAAAGTTTTTGTTTAATTTAGTTTTTAATAAGAAAGATACTGTAACGTTTATAAAGGCCTGGAAAGTTCTAACGACAGGATAATTTTCTTCTTATAATAAAAGAATTTAATCATTTTGACCTAAACAACAGATACGATAAAAATGTTCACAAAAAAATGTTCATGTAAAAAAAAGTTATACTAAAATACATTTTACTTTTTCGTAATAACGTGCATCATTTATGATAAAAATTAAAAAATTAATTTTTCTTGAAAAAAATTCACGACATCTCTCAATGCATAATAAAATATTAGTGGCGAATGGATTACTATAGACAATTTAAAAATTTGTTATCATATTTCTTGAAAACTGAAAGATTGGTAATTACTGCCACTATTCTATGTATCATTCATTTTTTTAAACTTTGTAAAGCTTATATAATAATGAAAATTAATATTATTCGCCGTATTTATCAATTTGAAATTTATATGCTCATATACATGTTAAAACGAATAATTCACAATTTATTTTATAAATAACATTTCTTTTAATTTATGAAATAAAAAATGTATTACGCCAATATAATTTATAAATAAGTTAAGTGTTAAACAAATTTAAGAGCCGATTATAATAAATTGAATTATAATTATATTCACAATTTTTTCAAGATGATAACGGTGACAGAATTTACCTACAAATAAATTATGAGAAATCCATTACTCCTTTAGCTTCAACATCATCCTGTAGTGCCTTCTAATTATTTTTTACGAATATTTTGTAACATTAATTCAATATAAATAACATAGAAAAAATAAGTATTTGGTTTATTCTTTTTCATAACAAAAATTAGTAGGCGCGCGCCTTGGCGCGCGCACGACTACTAGTATATCCAATATCTCTGGAAACGATTTGTATATTTTCAAATAAGTGTGCGTACTTTGTGTACATTGTGTCAGGTGCCTAAAAAACAAGCGTCATTTCGTTTACTGTAATCATTGTACACAAAAGAGGAATAGATTTTAATTAATTGGTTTGATTACGTAATTATATAACGTTCTTTATTTTAAAGAACTGAGAGTCATTTCAAAAAGCCACAGCAACTAAGTACCCTAGAGACGTGTCAGTAAAGCTAACTTGGTATTTGAATGTAAAAATTTTTCATGTCAACATGATGAAGCAATTTTCATATTAGTCGAGTTTATTCAAATTCGATTGTTGTCTTATATGCTAATCATGACTGTAAACTATGCCACTTTCAGCTATCATTTGAAAAATTTTAGAAGTAATTACACGTTTACAAAAAATGAAAATTTTCACATTTTTATATTTTATTGTATTTATTAACATCATCAATCGAGCGTCTTGTGCGCGTTTAGTTTCTTTTGTGAAGGAACAGAATAATTTTTGATACAAATTTTCAATTAATACCCTTATTAAAATCGAAAACAGAAATTCTAAAATTGTAAAAAAATTATTGTCCAGTATTGTGTCAAATAGATTATGATTCTCGAAAGGGCAGAAAGTATTTCTGAGTTATATCAGACAGCGAATAAAGACATTTTTTATAATATTCTTGTTAAATAATGAACACATTGGTAAAACCTTGAGAGAAAACAGAAATTGTTTTAACGAAAATAACTATATTGTTTATAGATTTTTCATAAAAACGCTTTTTATTCCATCAAGCATACAAGGACCTTGCAATGCACAAATTTGAAAAATTTCGGGAAACATCTCTCAAGAAAAATAGAGGCTCTGACTGATTAGTAGAAATTACTTTTCTTACTGTGAGAATTGTTTAAAATGCTCGAAAGTGCAATTTTTATTTTGAATCTTTACTCTTTTGTATAACTTTAATATATAAAATGTATACTATATTAATACCTGTATGTCGGTTCCAATCTGCTCATTCAGATATAGCAAAATAAAGTACAAATTTTATTCTTCATGATTACTTTAATATTCATTCCTTATTTGCCATTAATCTCTAGATCGTTTTTACAAAAATTCAACTTGTTGATTCGCAATGTTATTTTTTACGATTAAATCAAAAACATCAAAAACACGTCCTATAAGAAAATGGATCAAAGCAAATTTGTAGATACAGTTTAGACGAAGAAATTATGACATCAGCTTAAGACCGATTTTAAAACAAAACTGGAGTACGCACCTTCAAAGTCTTACAAATTGAAAACTGTAATTTTCCCTTCGTGTTTTTTTTTAGAATATTTACAAAACGTGATTTTTTGTAAATATTGTTCCTCTGTTCGCAACTGATGAATTGGACAGAACAAAATAAAGCAAATGTATTTTATTATTTGTGCTTTATTTCACAATAATTTTTTCTTATTCATTGTACAGAGTGTATATAAACAAATTTGTTTTAGATAAATGAAGAGATTTCCTTCTTATCTATTTTTGTTGTTGCATGGTTTAAATGGAAAATGGAATTTTTAATTTTTAATAACATTTTTCATAATTAAAACAATATCTATCTTTTAAAAATATAGTCTGCACCAAATTCCTATATTTTTTTGAGATGAACAATTTCGTTAGTTAGCATTTTTTCGTGTCTTGCATGGTTTTGCCCGAAAACATAATTACTTATTTTAATAACATTTTTTACGAATAAAACAAAAACCATACTTGTTATCAAAAGTCTTTTTCTAGAAAATTGGTAGATCTTCTCGAGACGAATCATTTTTGAAATTATTATTCCATCTTATAAAAAAATGTATAGTTTTGTTGGGAAATGGAATTTTTTATTTTTTAAAAAGCATTTTCGATGGATAATCTCAATCGGATCATTCCTTTGAAATAAGTTACCACGTTAACATATTAAAATGACGGCGACGACAGACAGACAGACACCGACGTAAAAACTATTTCTTCTGACTTAGGGGGCCTCAAAACGTCGAAACTTGATGGAATCCACGAAAGTCATTTTTCACATAAAATCAATACCTTCTCATTATGATGAGAATGTAATGATAAAGTGGGATACAAATTTGAATGCGCGCTAAAAAAAGTGGTATTGAGTAAATAAAAAATAATGGTGAATTAAAAACTTTCCTTGAAAATCAGATTTTTTACTAATGGAAGAGTATATATAAAGGAAGTTATTCAAGGAAAATTCGTACGATTCTATCACCAACTTAACTCGACTTTTTTCGATACTATAGAATTTGTATTGCCACTATTAAACTGAACTGATTTCATTATTGTTTCAGTAAATATTCTTTTGAATCAATGGACGATCTGATTTTGAACAATGAATATTAATTGTTTTTTTGGATTTTTTCCCCCTAAATGGCTTGAAAAAGAATCAAAGTTGAAGAAAAGAGTAATATGTAGATTCGTTGAAATATTGTAAAATTACATTAAAGATGTCTTAAAATAATTGCCATATTTCTAAAAATTTTTGCAGATTTGACACAATGCCTTTATAAACTTGAATTCTTTTATGGATTTTAGGAAAAAATTCGTTTACCGTCATCTTCGTATACAAAAATATATTAAATTTTAATAATTTGTTTATATATTTTTATATATATGTTATATGTTTATACATTATATATGGCGTTCTTTATTTGAAAGAATTGAAAGTCATTTTAACAAGCCACGGCAACTATGTAAGTACCCTAAAGACGTGTTATTGAAGCTAACTTGGCGTTCGAATCGTAAACATTTTCAATAAATGTGACGAAGCAAATTTTATGTTAGTCAAATGTATGCGAACTCCATTGTTTTCTAATATTCTAATCATAATAGCCACATTGCACAATCTTGACTCAAATTTCATCATTACGAATATGATCAAGCAGAAGATAATTTATACTTCATAATACGTCTTCTAAGTATAGTAATTTTTTTTTATTATTTTCTATGATTTGAAATAAAAATGGAAAAAATCTACTTTAAACTATACCACTTTTTTCCCCATTATTTCAAAACTTTTACAAGTGATTGCAAGCAATGACATTTTTCACATTCTTATACATTATTGTATTTACTAACATCACGAATCGCACGCATCAATTCAAGGGATTTCAGAGCATTTAGGTAGTTTGAGGAATTTTGAGAATTCAAAAAATTCAAGAAATTTAAAGAATTCAGGGAATTCTAGGAATATTGAGGGGATTCCAAGGATTTTAGGAATTCAGAATGTTCAAGGAATTCAGAGATGTCAAGGAATTCAGATAATTCCGAATATTCAAGGAATTCAAGGATTTCCGGGAATACAGAGAATTTCAGGGATTTTTTAGCATTTAGGGAATTCAAGCAATTCAGAGATTTTAAGTATTTCGAGAATCTGTAAAATTTTCATTGGTCCAAATATGAAACTCTTAATTTTGAACCAAAAATTAAAAATTTTTGAATATAAATTTTTACTTTTTCATATAATAAAATAAAAATTTTGAATACTACACTACACTTTACTTCACTTTGAAAAAAATAACTTGAGAGACAATGAGATTGAAACGTTCACTTTTGGAACATTATCAAATTTAAAATCATTGAATTTTGAATGCCTAGTTCTCGTATGAAAATGCAAAAAAAATGCAAACAAATTCGCTTCACCTACCTAATACGGTGAAAAAGTACCAGATGCCTGAACTACTTGATTATAGCGTGACTATCAAAAGAATGATCAATAGATTATAATTCTGAAAAGAAAAAATCATTTGTGGCCAACGGCCATACCACGCTGAAAAACCCAGTTCTCGTCAGATCACTGAAGTTAAGCAGCCTTGGACGCGGTTAGTACTTGGATGGGTGACCATTCAAGAATACTGTCATGAGTGCTGTTGGCACATCGTGAATGTGGTGAGCCCACACTTGTAGTTATTTATAACTACAAGAAAAACCTAGAAACACTACCCGAATCGGGTAGTGTCACGCCTACCCTGAAAGGGAAATGGTTTAATGGTATATATATATATATATATATATATATATATATATATATATATATATTTGTGAGTTCTATCAGAAAGCGAAGACATTTTTCTTTAATATTCCTGTTAATTATTCAAATTTTTAATATAAGACAGAATTTGTTTTAACGAAAATAATTATAATAATATTAATTAAAAGAATATTTTTATACAGTACTGCAGTATTCCTAATATGGGACAAAGTTTTTATTATATAAACAGAATAGATCAATTTTATTAACTTCTTAAGTCGGTACTGGTGAGTTATAGAAGGCTATTCTTATATCAAAAAAGTTTTTCTCATATAAACAAAATAAACCATTTTTTTAAACTTCATCATTCGGTACGGGTAGATTATAAAAGATTCGATAATGGGTGGATCGATGAATCTCAAAGACGAGTACAAATAGATTATACATAGTATTCTTGTATTTTGAATATCAAAAAAGTTTTTCTCATATAAATACAATAAAACATTTTTTTTTTAACTTTATAAATACTTTCTGGTATATCATAAAAGTTTTAACAATAGGTCGATCGAAGCGTCTCGACGACACGAACAAATACACCAGATATCATATTCTTATATTTTGAATATTAAAAGCCTTTCTCATAGGAACATGGTATAGTTTTCATTGAAATCTTTAACCTAAAAAAAGTGACTTCCCAATGACCGATCTAGCTTAAAATTCTATCAGACCTGGATATCAATCGAAGCTACAATTTGTCCATTATCATACCCCTCTTTCTTTTCGAGATACGGTGAACAGAAGAAAGTTATATGTATATATATACACGCACACGGGCATTTTTTTAAATTTTATTTTTGAGCTCCTGGGGTAGAATTATATCGAAATATGTCAAAAAAATAGATCTGAAAATTAAGGTCATTACCAACCTTTCTCTATGAGGAAGCAATTTGTAACAATATTTTTGGTATCATGGAGTGTTGCATAATAAGTACGATTGTTTTAAGATTTTTGAATTATTTATTTTTCGCAAAATTGGCATCGAAAAGTTAGACTGTGGTTAAACAATCATTGTATTATAATCCAATTTTGTAGATTCTCATTGACCTTAAGTTCAGGTTGGTTAAGGAATGCATACCGTTCTCGCCCCTGAAAGTAAAAATGTATTTTATTATTTGTTACCAGTGATTTGAACTATTATTTCAAACTATGCTCAAATGGTGATACTTTCATTTTGATTCATTAAAAGTGTCTCTGTTCTAGTAGAATAATTTTTATTTTTCCAAAGAATTGATTAAGTAAATTTATTAATTGGAATATTTATTATTAATTTTTCTATGATACTCATATTTGATATGATAATTATGTAAGGATCATGTAAAAACTGCTGAGAAAATAGCGAGTCTGTCATTTTGACACAAGGGTTTGACCACTTCGATGTTTCGTGTACACCAGATTATAGGATTACAGGATTACAGGATTACACAGGATTACATGAGATTAAATGAAATTACACAAGATTACATAGGATTACATGATATTACAGAGTATTACTGCAAGTACTTAGGATAACATAGATTACATGGGATAACAAAAGATTACAGGAGATTACACAAGATTACAGGAGATTACACAAGATAACACGGCACTGAAATTAAAACAAGTAACTGATAAGGAACTGTGGCGCATACATGCAAAAATTTAAAGAACTAATTTTGTAAATAATGTATAATTATGATTGATATTTAACATTAGTTCCCAAGTTCTTTACTGGATTAAATAAGAAATTGAGTTAATTTTTTGTTTTCAAGAAAATAATAGGAGAAATGGGCTTTTTTCTTTGAAAATTTTCAAGCAGAAAGAGGAACGATTAAATTAGCATTATCGATTCATTTATAAACGATTCAATAGTTCGAAATAGAAGTTCTTTTCTTGAAGAAAAATCTTTTGAACTTACTGGATTCTTCAACAAAAATTTATATTGAAAAATCAAAAATTTTTGCTTGAAAATCTTCTCAACTCTTTTTTTGAAATTCTAGGAAATCATTTGAGTTTTAGAATTTTTTTAAATTTTCTCTTAAACTTCAGTTTCAGAAATAAAAAAATCATTTGAAATTGTCCCAGCAATCTCAAGAAAATTTTTGTATCCTCTTCAAACCTTTTATAATTCTTAAAAGCCTTATTTTTTCAAAATCGTATATTATTAAGCCGAGAATTCAAAACATCTCGATTGTTTCTCACTGAATCAAATGCACCACTAGTGATTATGACAAGACGGACTTACCTGGAGAACCTTTTGGGTAACCTTCGGGGTACGCACAATGCTTGGAGCAACATTCCGTGTTACTACCACATAGTTTGTCTCTGTCCGATGCTCCTGGTGGGCAATAAAGTAAAATGATATACACAAGAGCGATCATGAAGGCCGAAATCAAAGAACGAATCATTTTATTTGATGATTCAATACCTCTTCTGCTTATTGCCGCGGCTTATATATAGGCTCTCTTACCATGATCATGCATAAACGGAACTGGTTGTATTTGTATAACCAATCAACGAATAACGTTATCAGTGAAAAACAAGCTTGAGTTATTTGCCTCGAAAATACGACTTATTACAGAAATGTCTAAAATTCAACCAGCATAAGAAGGCCACCGACACCTATCGAACTGTCAAGCTGAAATTTAATCGCCCGTTTAGAAACCGAAATAATTAACATCAAAATCAGTATTTTTTGCATGTTCGGCCTATACCTTACACAGAAAAAAGAAAAGTACAAGTAAATAAACTCCTGTGGGGACTGAATGGTATTACACAATTGCATGAAAAACTATTTAAAAGTAAAGAAAAATATCAGGAACATTATAAGCGAATAACGGATAATTTTACCTCCATGGTTTTCGCAAAGAATTTTTTTTAATATTTCAAATTTTTTAAAAGAAAATGTAGATTTTCAGTCATTTTGAATGATTTCCTAAAATTTAAGAAAAGAATGTACAGGATTGTAAAGCATAAAATTTAAATTTTCCAAAATTACCAAATGTTAGCAAAAATTCAAACTATTATAAAAATAATTCGAAATTTTTAAAAATATTTGAAAATATTTAAAATATGAAAAGATTTTCAATAAATAAAAATAATTCATGGCTTTTCGAAGATTTCGATATAAATTTTTTAAGTTTTTTTAAAATTTTGAGAGGTTTTAAGAATGAAAAATTAATTTTAGGAGAATATTTAAAATATGAACATAAGATTTACAAAATTATTAAAAACAAATTTCGAAGATTTTGAGACAATTTTAGGGATAACTCGAGTCTGTTTGTAATATATTCAGGAATTTTGGAAATTTTAAATAGATTAAAAAATATTTTAAAGCTTTGAAAAATTTCCCAAAATGTATAAAATATTCTCCAACCGTAAAGAAGTCCTAAATATATTTCAAATGGTTCCACATTTTTCCTAAAATTGTGCAAACTCTTGTAAAATGAACAAATTTTCCTCAAACTTGTCTAGATTCTTTTATGACGCATCTGAAACCTTCCAAAGTCGTTTTGGATTTTCTCGAGAAACTTAGAAAAATTAAATTTATAGTTGGCCTAGAATGTTTTTTTTTTCTAGACTGAAACATCTTTTTTGGTTGAAAATACAACAAATATGTTGAAAATTCATCTCTTCAGATAAATTCATCTCTCACTTATTAAGAATTAAAATATTTTTTAGTTTTTATATAAACTATTATATTTTTTGTTAAAAAATTAGTTTTTTTCGTTGCTGTATGAATCAAACTGTTTTTTATTTAAAATATACATTTTTTTTCAATTGAAATATCAACTATTACGTTTTTCGTTGATAATTCATCTTTTTTGTTGAAAATTCAACTACTTGGTTAAAAGTTAATCTACTTTGCTAAAAAGTCATTTCTTTTTGGTTGACAATTCATAATTTTAGTTGAAATTTAACTTTTCTATTCAAATTACAATTTTTTTGTTTAAAGATTTAACTATTTGTTTAAATATGAACTTTTTTGTTGAAATTTTGATTTGACATATCTCAAATTTTCTAAAAATTTTTTTCAATTGTCTCAAGATTCTTAGAAAATTAATATTGATATAACCTTCAAGACAAGTGAAACTTGAAAATGAATAGTTTTTTGAAATTTTAATTTTGTATTTAAAATTATTTTGACCCTCCAATGGGGAAAGTACACGCACGCTTAGCGCGCGATTGATGATGCTAGTTAATCAAAATGTCTATATTTACAGCGTCACTATTAAACTGAAATGAATTAATTATTGTTTCAGTAAATATTCATTCGAATCAATGAAAGATCTGCTTTTGTACGAGGGATATTAATAGATTCAATAGGATTTTTTCCCCTAAATAGCTTGAAAAAAATCAAAGTCTAAGAAAAAAGGAATATGTAAATTCCGTAAATATTGTAAAATTATATCGAATATATCTTGAAATGAATTGTATATTTTCAAATAAGTTTGCGTACTTTGTGTACATTGTGTCAGGTGCCTAAAAGCAAGCGTAATTTCGTTTACTGTAATCATTGTACACAAAAGAGGAATAGATTTTAATTAATTTGTTTGATCACGTGATTATATTACGTTCTTTATTTTAAAGAACTGAGAGTCAGCATGATGAAGCAATTTTCATATAAGTCGAGTTTATTCAAATTAAATTTTTGTCTTATATGCTAATCATGACTGTAAACTATTCCATTTTCAGCTATCATTAGAAAGATTATATAAGTAATTACAGGTTTACAAAAAATGAAAATTCTCACATTTTTATATTTTATTGTATTTACTAAAATCAGCAATCGAGCGTCTTGTGCGCGTTGAGTTGAATCTCTAAAAAAATATTGTCCAGTATTGTGTCAAATAGATTATGATTCAGGAAAGGCAGAAAATATTTCTGAGTTATGTCAGACAGCGAATTAAGCCTTTTTTAATAATATTCTTGTTAAATAATGAACACATTGTAAAACCTTAAGAGAAAACAGAAATTGTTTTAACGGAACTAATTAGGTCGTTTATAGATTTTTCATAAAATGCTTCTTATACCATCAAGCATAGGAGGACCTTCCAATGCACAAATTTGAAAAATTTTGGGAAACATCTCTCAAGAATAATAGAGGCTTTGACTGATTAGTAGAAGTTAGTTTCTCTACTGTGAAAATTGTTTAAAATGGTCGAAAGTTCAATTTGTATTTTGAATCTTTACGACTTGATCAGTAAAATAATAAAGTGGGATACAAATTTGAATGCGCGCTGAGGAAAAAGTGGTATTGAGTAAATAAAAAATAATAGTGAATTAAAAACTTACCTCCAAAATCAGGTTTTTACTAATGGAAGAGTACATATAAAGGAAGTTATTCAAGGAAAATTGGAACGATTCTATCGTCAACTTAACTCGACTTTTTCCGATACTATAGAATTTGTATTGCCACGATTGAACTGAACTGATTTAATTATTGTTTTAGTAAATATTCTTTTGAATCAATAAAAGATCTGCTTTTGAACAATGAATATTAATTGCTTTAATAGGATTTTTTTTCCTGAATAGCTTGAAAAAGAATCAAAGTTTAAGAAAAGAGGAATATGAAGATTCATTGAAATATTGTAAAATTATATTAAAGATGTCTTAAAATGATTGTTATATTTCTAATCATTTTTGCATATTTGACACAATGCCTTTATATACTTGAATTCTTTTATGGATTTCAGAAAAAAAATCGTTTACCGTCATCTTCGTATACAAAAAAGTAAATGTTGAAGACTCCACCAAACTTTACTTCACTTGGAAAGAAATAATTTGAGAGACAATGAGTTTGAAACGCTAACTTTTGGAACATTATCAAATTTGAAATGATTGAATTTTGAATGCCTAGTTCTGGTACGAAATGTAAAAAAAATGCAAAAAAAAATTTGCTTTACCTACTCAATACGGTGAAAAAGTACCAGATGCCTTAACTACTTGATTATAGCGTGATTATAACAAGACTGATCAATAGATTATGATTCTGTAAAGAAATAAATCATTTGTGAGTTCTTTCAGAAAGCGAAGACATTTTTCTTTAATATTCCTTTTTATTAGTTAAATTTTTAATATAAAACAGAATTCGTTTTAACGGAAATAATTATATTCTTTATAGAGTTTTCCTAAAACGCTTCTTATACTATCAAGCATATAATATCAGGCGAGCGTATGCGAATTCTATTGTTATCTAATATCCTAATGATATTAGCCACATTTCACAATCTTGATTAAAATTTTGTCATTGCGAATATTAGTTGAAGCTAAAAACAATGTATACTCCTATTTGTTTAAGGGGGTCATGAAGATCTGAGCATTATTTACGGAGATATACCATTTAAAGTGAAGCGGCTTCGAGCGTGAGAAACGCGTTTTTCTGGAAACAAGGTTTTCAAAGTCGGTAGTGGTGCATGTCGATAATTTTTTAACAAAATCGAGATTTGCTTAAAACATAATTAGATGGAACTGAAATGTAATGAAGATCAAGAATTTGTGATGAAAGAAGTCGATCGAGACGATCATCTCGACTGAGTGATCGTTCGTGTCGATGTGATGAGTATGGTGTTCAAGGTTTTAATTTTATCAGACGAGATTTTGGAAAACATTTTGAATGATCGACATGCATCACTGAAAGTCGGTGAGTAAGTATCTCAAAAACAACTTCGCCGATTGCTTTCAAATTTGTATCAGTTGTTTAACATATAAAACTGGTGAGATTGAACGATCGTTTTCTTTTTTTGATGATTTTTTTATGGTCAAAAAGGAAAGTTTTCTTAGCGAAAAATTTACTTTTGACTTCAAAAGTCTGCCATTTAGTAAAAAATTAATATATTTTCACATCTAGTTTTGTTCACTCCCAGGTAAAGCTGTTTTTTTAACGAATGCCGTTGGATTGTTTGATATCCGATGTTCCAGACCTGAGCCACTTTACTCACCGCAAAACGCCTTTTTTTGTATCCCTTGTAGATTGGCTGTAACGCGCTTGTTTATTACTCTTTTATCACAAAAAAATTATTGTTGCTTTTTGAAATATGTGATAATCACCAAATTACAGTTGTCGATGCTTTGACCATTAGTGTTGAAAAGTATGTGCGCAAATGTGGGGCAAGTACAAAGGCCGAGAGCGTAGCGCGAAGTAAATACATTATCGAGCACGAAGCGCGGGAACCAACAAGCGCGCGTCCTAGGCGCTGTCTAGCATGTAATACTTATAATCAGTGAAAAAATATTTTCCAGTATTGTGTTAAATAGATTAGAATTCTGAAAATGCAGAAAGTATTTTTCAGTTATTTCACACCGCGAATATAGAAAGTTTTGATAATATTCTTGCTAACTAATGAACGTAGTGGTCAGCCTTTAGAAAAATGAGACTTTGTTCAAAAAATTGCAGGACCTTGCATTGCAAAAATTTGAAAACTATCGGGAAACATATATCAATGACGATAGACGCTTTGACTTATTAATAGAAATTACTGCTTTAACTTAAAAATTGTTAAAAATGATCGAAAGTATTTATATCGCGTTATTATACAGGTATTGTAGGTCAATCGACTTGAATATTTTATATTCTTGCATCAACTTTAATTATGTAGGTGAATGAAAAAGGTTTTACTATAAAAATAGTCCAGTCAGCTGCGGAATCCTTTGAGATTTCAAGGAAACTTCCTAAAAATCAGTATTTTCTAAATATCTCGTTTTGAGTGTATGTATATTAAGTGGTATACACTACGCGGATGACAAATAGTCCGAATGAAAGCGGCTCTTATCGCCGATTCTAGTTTATGAGTTATTTGCGCTTTTCCAAGTCGAGGTTCGAATTATTTTTTTTGCCAACTTTAGATGCGTTTTTTTTAAAGCAGGTTTTCACATTTCCAGCTTCGAAAATGCCCTGGTACTCGTTTTTGAACCAAAATAGTTCGTCTTAGGCTCAAAATATCGGAAATTTATCCAGCTATAAGACCATTTACGTAACTCTATACTGTCCATGCAGACGCGCACAAATGGCTTGAAAAAGTTAGCTCCTTTTTGCTAGGAAAATTTAACTCTTCAGATATTCTAAAAATGTTCATGTTCTTCTACCCCGCACACAAAAATTATCTGCAGATGAATAAAGTTAGACTCGATTCCCTGTATATAAAAAAAAGTGTTCTAGCCCTAAGAGGACCAAATTTATAACCCTCGGAAGTTGACCCTTTTTCTTCAAGATAAAAGTAGCTCAAAATAAAAAAAAATGAAGGAATGAAGGAAAATGAAGCGCATGATTTTTTTACTAATATACTTTTTCTTTTTAAACGAAGAAAAATTAAAGAAATATAATTTTTTTCTATTGATGCAGTTATTTTCATCTTGGGATGCATTGGGAACCAACTATGCGTAAAAAAACTTCAATTATAGCGAAATCGGTGGGCAAGGGTCAACCTCCAGAGGTCATGACTGCGAACCTGTTAGGGCCTTAACACTTTTTCAATTTATAGGGAATCGGATCAGCTTCCAGTCGTGTCTTTATCATTTTTATGTGAGATGTGCAGTGATATCTAAATTTTTTGTCTAACTGAAAAGTACCATTTATTCACGAAAAATAAAAAAGGCGAACTTTATCGAGCCATTTGGAGGGACCTATTCTAGCTATAATACTTTTCATTTAGTTTTGTGAGAAATTTTTTCCTCTATTTCTCAGTCGTGAAGTATATACATACCACACTCGAAACGAGACATTTGAAGTAAAAATAAATAATTTCTAGGACATTTCCCTAAGATTTCAAGAAGTCCGGTTCCCGCCCTGTCCCACCAACGTAGAACTTTTTTATGCTAAAATTAAGGGGTGAAGCAAAAAAAAAAATTCTCAGGAAACTTGGGTAATCGATCAAATACGTGATGGCTGGATTAAAAACCTATTTTAAAAATATTATGAAGACCTGAAAAAAATGTAATAAATATTTTTAGAAATCCTTTTGGTCAGTTTTGAGATATTACTGGTAGTGGTGGTGAATAGTAGCTTCTTAAATTTTCTTGAACAATTTTGAATTGAGTGACTTATAGAGATTCATAGTACTTTTTTTAAGTCGTAAATTAAATTCAAACGAAATCGACTGGTATGAAAATACTCGAAACACAGACTGTTCGTACTTTTAGCCTGGTTATGCTAAACTTACGGACTGTCCAAATATTTAGAGTTGACCCACTTGTTTTTCACCATTCATCACAAAACATTTATAAAATAAAATGTTAAGGCAGGTTATGGTAGCTCATGAAAGGTTCTTCAATTGGTGAATCGATGCGTCTCAAAGATGCGCACAAATATATCCTATACATTACTGTTGTATTGCCAATATTAAAAAAGTTTTCCTTGAATCAAGAAGATAAACAATATATTTTCTAAGTTTATGAATCGGTATTGCTAGATCATAAAAGGTCATGGAAGGTATGTCAATAGATCATTCGACGTGTCGCGAAGAAGCGAACAAATATGTCAGATACAGTACTATACGAGTAGTATTCCTAATATGAGACAAAGTTTTGATTATATAAACAGAATACATCAATTTTTTTACCTCCTTAAGTCGGTACTGGTGAGTCATAGAAGGCTATTGTTATATGAAAAAAGTTTTTCTCATATAAACAAAATAAACCATTTTTTTAAACTTCATCATTCGGTACTGGTGGATTATAAAAGATTCAACAATAGGTCGATCGCTGCATCTCAAAGATGCGTACAAATACACTACATATAGTATTCTTGTATTTTCAATATCAAAAAAGTTCTTCCCATATAAATAGAATAAACCATTTTTTTTAAACATTATAAATACTTTTTGGTAGGACATAAAAGTTTAAACAATGGGTTGATCGAAGCGTCTCGACGACGCGAATAAATAAGTCAGATATCATGTTCTTATATTTTGAATACTAAGAAAGTTTTTCTCATATAAACAGGGTAGTTTTTATTGAAACCTCTAAACTAAAAATAGTCACTTCCTAATGGCCGATCAAGCTTAAAATCCTATCAGTCCTGGATATCAATCGGAGCTACAATTTGTCCAAATTTCATTATCATAGCCCTTTTTCTTTTCGAGATATGGTTTTTAAAATTTTTATTTTCGAGCTCCTGGTGTCGAATTATACTGAAATATGTCAAAAAAATTAGATTCAAAAATTAAGGTCATTACCAACCTTTCTCTATGAGGTAGCAATTTGTAAAAATATTTTTGGTATCATGGAGTGTTGTATAATAAGTACTTTTGTTTTAAAATTTTTGAATTATTCATTTTTCACAAAATTGGCATCGAAAAGTTACACTGTGGTTAAACAATCATTGTATTATAATCCAATTTTGTAGATTTTCAGTGACCTTAAGTTCAAGAAGATCTAACTGCATCCCGCCAGTCACGTTAATTAAGGAATGCATTCCAATTTCGTTTCTGAAAGTAAAAATGTATTTTATTACTAACTTGTTACCAGTGATTTGAACTATTATTTCAAAGTATGCTCAAATGGTGATTATTTTGATTTTGATTCGTCAAAAGTGTTTCTATTCTAGTAGAATAGTTTTTTTTCCAAAAAATTGATTAAGTGAATTTATTAATTGGAATATTCATTATTAATTTTTTTATGATACCCATATTTGGTATGATGATTATGTAAGGATCATGTAAAAACTGCTGAGAAAATAGCAAGTCTGTCATTTTGACACGAGGTTTTGACCAGTTCGATTTTTCGTGTACACCAGATTACAAGATTACCACAGAAAAAACAGATGTGAATTTTTGTTGCGGGTAATTGTCAAGTAGATAAAGTTGAATTTTTTCGCATTAAACAAGATTTAATAGAGTTGACGTGGCAACCATTTCCTATGTGGTGGGTAAATCTTAACACATGAAGTTAATTTTTGTTGCAGGTAAAGATTACTCTAAAATCGCTGTAAAGATTACATTTTGTTTTTTATGTGATAGGATTACACAGGATTACATGAGATTAAATTAAATGACAGAAGATTACATAGGATAACATGAGATTACACAATATTACTGGAATACTTTGGTAATACATAGATTACATGGGATTACAAGACATTACAGGAGGTTACACAAGATAACACGTGACTGAATTTAAAAAAAGGAACTGATAGGAAATGTGACGTAACATGCCAAAATTTAAAGAATTAATTTTGGAAATAATGTATAATTATGATTGATATTTAATATTTGTTCTCAAGTTTTGTACTGGATTGAACAAGACATTGAGTTCAATTTTGTTTCTAAGAAAATAATACGAATAAATGGGCTTTTTTCTTTGAAAATTTTTAAGCAGAAAGAGGAACGATTTGATTAGCATTATCGATTCATTCATAAACGATTTAATACTTTGGAATAGAAGATTTTTTCATTCTCTTCGAAAAATCTTTTAAACTTACTGGATTCTTTAAAAAAAATGTATATAGGAAAAGCGAAAAATTTTGCTATGAAATCTTCTAAACTCTTTTTTGAAATTCTAGGAAATCATTTGAGTTTTAGAATTTTTTTAAATTTTCTCTTAGAATTCAGTTTCAGAAATAAAAAAATCATTCGAAATGGTCCCAGCATTTCAAGAAAATTTTTGTATCCTCTTCAAACGTTTTATAATTCTTAAAACCCCTATTTTTTCGAAATCGTATCCATTAAGCCGAGAATTCAAAAAATCTCGATTGTTCCTCCCATCGAATCAATCAAATGCACCATTAGTGATTATCACAAGAAAGACTTACTATTGGGTGGATATGCACAAACATCGGAGCAACAACTCGAATTATATTGGTAAGAGTGGCCTGCCTCCCACTTTCCATGTTCGCAACCAATTTCGTAGGTATGAGCATTTCTAGTGAGTAAAATTACATACGCAAGAGCGATCATGAAGGCCACAACTGAATAAAGAATCATTTTAATTGATGATTGACTACCTCTCCTGCTTATTGTCGTGGCTTATATATAGGCTTATTACCATGATCATGCATAAACGAAACCGCTTGTATTTGTTTAACCGATCCTTGAAAAACGTTATCGGTGAAAAACAAGCCTTAGACTTCACTCTCTCAAATACAAGACAAATAGACAAATCCCCGTATATTTCTCTCATGCAGGCAGGCTATCTAGGCAAAACTAAAAATAAAGAGAAAGTAGGAGGAACGTGCATTAAATACACGATGATAATTCTCTATATAAAAAAAAATTTGTATTGAATTTTTTGTTGGTAGTTGCTAAAAAAAGACTGTTACAGTACAAATGAGAACATTATGGCCTAAAGTCGTTTAATTTCGTTCGCAAATATCCTAAACGCTTTATAATTATCTCAATTTTTTTTGCTCAATGCGAGTGTGAAGACCCAGCATTCGCCCTTAGGCTCGGCTTCGCCTCGCCTTCGAGAGCTCCCTCTCGCAGGCGAGGCTGGGTCCTCTCACTCGCAGAAAGCAACCGTCTGTGAAGCCTCGCGTAACGTATAATATTTTTCTTTACACGTACATGCAAAACCCTCAATTGGGAACCGTTTAAGGATATCGAAAATGGTCTCAAGCTAAATATTTGATCCGTCCATGATCTTCCTGGCAGAAATCCACTTTAGACTTCCGATATATTTTCTTCTGTTATTTTCATTACCCTACGAATTAGTATTTTTTAAATATATTTTACTTACGGTACTTAATAAGCTGATACCTCGGTAATTATTGCAGTTGTTTTTATCTCCCTTTCCTTTGTATATTGATTTGCATACGGCGTCAATATGACTCTAAGTGATAAACCTGTGATAAAATTTATTTCTAAATGTTTCTAAATATTATTAATAAAAGAGAACGTACCTATTAATCGTCAATGTTTAGTTATTATTGGAAAATAATTCTGTTCTTAACATTTTGCTGCCGCACTATAATTTGTAAACTTTTTCACACTTTCAAAGAGATGAGAAAAATAAAATCATCATCAAATAACTTAATTATTATTTAAGCTTTCATTTTAAGGGAATTTTTTTATTTTTGTAGGATTTAAAAATTGTTAGGAAAACTTTGGATTATTTCAAACAATGTTTTCAAGTTTTAGAAGTTTTGAAAATATTGTAGAATAATTAAAATTTTTTAAATATTTCAAAATTTAAAAAAAAAATGTAGATTTTTAAAGTTTTTAAAATAAAATACCGAAGCTTCTTAAGGATTTTGAAAGGGTTTAGGATAATAAAATTTTTTGATAAAATTCAAGCGAAAATTTAAATTGATTTTTTTCAAAGAATTTAAAAAATATATCAAAAATATTAAAAATTCAAAAAGATGTTGAATGAATCGAAACAATTCATGGCTTTTTGAAGATTTCAAAATAAAAATTTGAAGTTTTTTTTCAAGATTTTGAAAGGTGAATGACATTTTAAAAATTTTCGAAAATGTAGATATCAAAATTTTTTTTGTTTTATCAAACCATAAAAAAAGCCTAAATATCTTCCAAACGGTTCCAAATTTTTTCTAAAATTGTAAGTAAAATATACATTTTTGGAATTGAAATATCAACTATTACATTTTTCGTTGATAATTCATCTTTTTTGCGGAAAATTCAACTACCTGGTTAAAAGTTAAACTACTTTGCTAAAAAGTAATTTCTTTTTGGTTGACGATTCATAATTTTAGTTGAAATGCAGCTTTTCTGTGAAAAGTACAATTTTTTTATTTAAAGATTCAACTATTTGGTTGAAGATGAACTTTTTTGTTGAAATGTTGATTTGCCATCTCTCAAATTTTCTAAAATATTTTTCAATTGTCTTAAGATTCTTAGAAAAATTATATTGATCTAACCTTAAAGACAAGTGAACCTTAAAAATAAATAGTTATTCGAAATTTTAATTTTGTATTTAAAATTATTTTGCCCCTTGAATGGGGAAACTATACGCGCGCTTAGCGCGCGATTGATAATGCTAGTTAGTCAAAATAAGATATTGAACGTGAATTCAAAAGATTCTATTGCCAACGCAACTCGATTTTTTTGCTTTAAAAAATATATTTCTACACCATTTACATAAAAGAACTACAGAATTTACAGCGTCACTATCAAACTGAAATGAATGAACTATTTTTTCAGTAAATATTCATTTGAATCAATGAAAAGTTTGCTTTTGTACGAGGGATATCAATAGAGTATTCGATACAATATTGTAAAATTATATTGAACGTGTCCTGATGTTATTTTTATATGTTTGAATAATTTTGCACATTTCACTCAATGCCTTCATAAACTTAAATTTCTTGTATATGGATTTTAGAGAACAAAATCGTTTACGTCCTCTTCGTAGGATATGGTGGGGCGAGATGGACATAGTTGTCAGTTTCACGTCAGTATTTAAAATCTGCCAATTCATATATTGAAAGTGAATCGTTGTATATATATATGTATATTATATAAACATTTTTATTAATAATTTCACCGAGATAAAAGTAAATAAAAAGTATATCATGGATGAGAAACGAAAATAAAAAAGTAGTGCGCTTAGCTCATATCGCTCCATGCCTTGGTCTGGATGGGCCACTCAATTAAATGACTTATTATATATTATTTTTTATAAGTAAGAGTGTTATTGAGTTAGAGTATTATGAAATGAGAAAACATGTTTCATACATATTTATTAAAAATTTTACACATCATTTAAAGTATTTAACGTTGAAATGATACATTCCTTAATCCTAACCTCTACTGTAACCAAATCTACAAATAGTAAATAGATAAACGATTTACATCTACATATCTTTTAATAATTGTATAACAGAAATAAATATAACAATTTGTTTACTTACCCATGTGCATTGTCTCGGGAAAACTGAAATTGTACAGTAAAAAAGATCCCAAACACTGGACTGGTCTGCTATATGACGCTGAATCTCCTATATATTGGGGTTTTAAACAATTTGTTTATCTGTTTATCATATTTTCCAACCAACATTGCATCCTATCCTACTGAATGCTGCAGTAAGAGGTTAGGTTAATGCTCGTTCCGCCCCACGTGACACTTTCAAGTGAAATCAAAATTTCACCTATTTCTGTTTCACAATTATATAAAAATCTGTTGAAAAGTTGAAGTTTGATAGATAGTCTATCTGAATGATCACTGGAAAAATGTTTAGTATGTAATTTTGTGTGATTCTTGGCCTTTCTAAAAAAATACAAAACAGCAGAATCAGGTTTTAAAATTTTAACTCTCGTTTTTCCAAATTTATTCAACATTAGGCAAACATTTTTTTACGAGCAGTTTAATAGCATGCTTTCTGATATTAGTACAAAGACATAAGTTGCAAAAAAGATGATAGCCCACGAGAAAATTGAAAGACTCATCTTACCCCCTATGCCCATCTCTCCCTCCCCAACCCTGTACAAAAAAGAAATAGATTTTAATAATTCATTGATTATATCATTATATTAAGTTTTTCATTTTAAAGAATTTAAAGTCATTTCATAAAGCCGCAGCAACTAAGTACCCTAAAGACGTGTTAGTGAAGGTAAGTTGGTTTTTGCATTGTAAACATTTTTATATTCGGCGAGGGTATACGAATTCGATTTTTATCTAATATCCTAATCATCATAGCCACATTTCACAATTTTGATTAAGTAAATTTTTTTTTGTTATTTTCTATGATTTAAAACAAAAATGGAAAATATCTACTGTGAACTACACCATTTTTTGCTCTAATTTGAAAACTTTTACAAGTAATTACACGCTTATAAAAAAAGAAAAATTTCGCATTAATCGCGCGCTTTGCGCGGATTTTTATTTCTTTTATGAAGGAACAGAATAATTTTTAATACAAGATAATTTTTAATTTATACCATTTGTAAATCTTAACCGGTTATGACAATCGCAGGAAAATTTCACCTTTATTCGAGAAAGAAAATTAAGTATCGCGGCTGCCTATCATGTAATACTTGTAATCTCTGAACAAATATTTTTCAGTATTGTGTTTAATAGATTATGATTCTGGAAAGGCTAAAAGTATTTTAGGTTATATCAGACAGCAGATAAAGACATTTTATATAATATTTTGTCAACTAATGAACAAGTAAGCCTTAAGAGAAATCAGACTGTGCTCGAACGAAAAGAATTATATTGTTCATAGACTTTTCATAAAACGTTTCTTATTCCATCAAAAATATCAGAGTCTTGCAATGCAAAAATTTCAAAAATTTCGGGAAACATCCATCAATGAAAATAGAGGCTTTGACTTATCATTAAAAATTACTGCTTTTACTTAGAAAATTTGTTAAAAATGGTCGAAAGTATTATTATTGCATTTTTATATAGGTATTGTATTATATTATTAATATTTTAGGTCAATCGATTTTAATCTTTCATATCCTTGCATCAACTCTGATTATGTGAATATAAAAAGTTTCGCTATAATAATATAATATAATATAATATCATGTTTCGAGTGCATATGACGTGGTATACACTTTTAAGAAGCAAAATAGCGGAAAAATGCCTCACAAAACTAAAACGAATTAAATGTTTCAGCTATAATCGGTCCCGATATATGTGGGCGTCCGCATGAAAAGAGCTCTTATGATCGGTTCTAGTTTGGGAGTTATTCGCGTTTTTCCAAGTCGAGGTCGAAATTATTATTTTGGGCCTTGAGTGGACAGTAGACTTCATTCTCTCAGACACAAGATAAATAGACAAATTCCCTCATATTTCTCTCATGGAGGCAGACTAGCCAATCAAGTGGGAGCACATACCCTGAACGAGTCTGAAAAAAGAAATGGAAAAAGTAGGAAAAATGTGCATTGAATACATGTCCATAATTTTTCCATATGAAAAAAATTGTTGCCATGAATTTTTGTTCAAAAGCTGTTGACAAAAGGGATCAATATGATAAATATATTATTGTGACGTTAGATATCGAAAAATGTGACAGACCCTTTCAGTGCAAACTATTATGACTCATAGTCGTTCAATGTCGTTTAAAAAGAGCCTCAACACCTTGTAATTATCATGTGTAACAACACTTTCGAATATCAGTTAATTCTTAATCAAAGCTTCTCTTATTAAAACCCATTGCTCGTTGCATACAAAATTATTTTTTACACCATTTTGAAAGTGCCCTTATGAAAAAAGTATTGTTTAGTATTAAATCCGTACTTTTTTACGAGTAAGTATTGGA
Source organism: Andricus curvator (assembly GCA_932195095.1). Lineage (NCBI taxonomy): Eukaryota > Metazoa > Arthropoda > Insecta > Hymenoptera > Cynipidae > Andricus > Andricus curvator. The sequence goes on from CAKNYM010051680.1 coordinate 347,623, forward strand.
TTTCCAATACTCAATTACGTATTCGGGAAAAAAGTATTAGATCCAATACTTATTATTACCTTCTGTTTCATAAGCCTTATAATGGTGGAGAACGTTATTAACGAAAACTTATTAAATTGAATCCTCACTTCTTTTATTAAAAATTATTTCACTAGAATAGATACAGTTTTAATAAATCGTCATGCACAAAAATTTACAATAAATCATACAGTTTATACTTTATTTTTTAAACAATGAGACTGAGAATTTAATTTTATAAGTGCTTTGCAATTTAAAAAAAAAAACAGTACGCTGTGTCTGAACTTTCGGACAGTCCGTAAGGTTAACATGGTCAGGCTAAAAGTACGGAGAGTATATAACTATATCCCTTTGAATTTATTCACGACTTGAAAAAAAATACTTTTTATGAAGTATCAAATATAGGTATTTTTGCTTCCCCGTGGAGGAAGCTTTATAATGGTGAACAATTCGAGAAAAATTCAATTCGTTTAATAAAACATTCCTGAATCAAAAAATTTCGAATACAATGCTCAAAGCAATTGTCTGAATGTATGTGTGGATGCGTGTGCAATTTTCATGAAGATTGTGAAATGGGGCAACTATGATTATTAATTTTTATACTAGATAAGCATCGAATTGAGACACACTTGCCTCATTTGAAAAAATTGCGCGTTATACGAAAAATATTTACAATGAGAACACGAAGCTGGCCTTACTAACATGTCTTTAATGTAGTTAATTGCTATGGTCACAGAAGATGACTCTCAATTCTTTAAAACAGAGATCACAATATACTGAAGTAATCAACAAATTAATTAAATCTATTTGTTTTTGTATACGAAGATGACGGTAAATGCCATGACGCCCATTTTTCACACCTAAGACAATGTACACAAAGATAAAATTTGTTTTGCCAAACCCACAAAAAAATTCAAGTTCGACGAAAGCATTGTGTTAAATGGGCAAAACTATTTGAAAATATAAATATAATTTTAGGACATCTTCAAAATATAATTTTACGATATTCAAAATCATTTTGAATCAATTAATAGCCCTTATTTAAAAGCAGATCGTTCTTCGATTCCAACGAAAATTGACTAAAGAAATAATTTATTCATTTCACATCAATAGTGAAGCTGTAAATTTTATAGCATAAATACATTTTAAATATTAAAAAATCTTCTGTTGAACGAAAGTTTTATTTTTCTGATAAACTGGTATACATTCAAAATACAAATAGCATTTTCGATAAATTTGAAAAATTTTCTTAGTAGAAACAGTAATTTCTGCTAATCAGTAAAAGCTTTGTTGTTATTGAGGGATCTTTCCCCAAATTTTTCAAATTTTTGCATTGCAAGGTCCTGGTATTTTTGATGGAATAAGACACGTTTTATGAAAATAATGTAAACAATATAATTCTTTTAATTAAAACAAAGTCTATTTTATCTTAATGTTTTGCCAAAATCTTCATTAGTTAACAAAAATGTTATAAAAAAAATGTCTTTATTGCTATTTGTTTGATTACGTAATTATATTACGTTCTTTATTTTAAAGAACTGAGAGTCATTTCGAAAAGCCACAGCAACTAACTACCCTAAAGACGTGTTAGTAAAGCTAAGTCGGCATTTGAAAGTACAAATTTTTAGTATCAGCATGATGAAGCAATTTTCATATAAATCGAGTTTATTCGAATTCAATTGTTGTCTTATATGCTAATCATGACTGTAAACTATTCCATTTTCAGCTATCGCTTGAAAAATTTTCCAATTAATTACACTTTTACAAAAAATGAAATTTTTCACATTTTTATACATTTTATTGTATTTACTAACATCATCAATCGAGCGTCTTGTGGGCGTTTAGTTTCTCTTGTGAACGAACAGAATAATTTTTGATATTTTTTTAAAATAATTTATATATTAAAATCGAAAGCAGAAATTCTAAAATTGCACATACACAGGCTCCATGCAACCTGTAATTGTGATTGCCTATTATTTAATACTCGCAATCTCTAAAAACATATTTTTCAGTATTGTGTCAAATAGATTATGATTCTGGAAAGACAGAAATTGTTTTAACGAAAATAATTATATTGATTATAGATTTTTCATAGAACGCTTCTTATTCCATCAAGCATTCCATCAAGTATTTTGAATCTTTACGACTTTATCAAAAAGATAATAAAGTGGGATACAAATTTGAATGCGCGCTGAGAAAAAATGGTATTGAGTAAATAAAACCTAATAGTGAATTAAAAACTTTCCTTCAAAATGAGATTTTTTAAAGGAAGTTATTCGAGGACAATTGGAACGATTCTATCGCCAACTTAACTCGACTTTTTTCGATACTATTAGAATTTGTGTTGTCACGATTAAACTGAGCTGATTTAATTATTGTTTCAGTAAATATTCATTTGAAACAATGAAAGATCTGCTTTTGAGGAATGCATAATAATTGATTTAATAGGATTTTTTCCCCTAAATGGCTTGAAAAAGAATCAAAGTTTAAGAAAAGAGGAATATGTGAATTCGTTGAAATATTGTAAAATTATATTAAAGATGTCCTAAAATGATTGTTATATTTCTAAACATTCTTGCAGGTTTGACACAATGCCTTTATAAACTTGAATTATTTTATGGATCTTAGGAAAAAATTCGTTTAGCGTCATCTTCGTATACAAAAAACTAATAAATTTTAATAATTTGTTCATTACGTAATTATATTTCGTTCTTTATTTTAAAGAATTGAGAGTCATTTTAACAAGCCACGGCAACTATGTAAGTACCCTGAAGACGTGTTGGTGAAGCTACCTTGGCGTTGAAATCGTAAACAATTTCAATAAATGTGACGAAGCAAATTTTATGTTAGCCGAATGTATGCGAACTCCATTTTTAACTAATATTCTAATCATAATAGCCAAATTTCACAATCTTGATTTAAATTTCATCATTGCGAATATGATCAAGCTGAAGACAATTTATACTTCTATTTGTTTAAGTTTATGGTTTCACTTATACATATAATCTTCATAATACGTCTGCTAAGTATAGTATTTTTTTTGTAATTTTCTATGATTTGAAATAAAAAGGGAAAAAATCTACTTTAAACTATACCACTTTTTGCTATTATTTGAAAACTTTGATAAGTAATAACACGCTTACAAACAATGACATTTTTCACATTTTTATACATTATCGTATTTACTAACATCACCAATAGCACGCATCAATTTAATGGACTCCAGAGCATTTAGGTAGTTTGAGGAATTCAGAGAATTCACAGAATGCAAAATATTCAAGAAATTTAAAGAATTCAAGAAATTCTTGGAATATTCGGGGGATTCAAAGGATTTCAAGGAATGCAGAGAATTTCATGGATTTTCGAGCATTTAGGGAATTCAAGGAATTTAGAGAATTCATGAAATTCAGGGATTTCAAGTTATTTCGAGAATCTGTACAATTTTCATTGGTCCAAATATGAAACTCTTAACTTTCAACAATAAATGTAAAATTTTCAAATATAAATTTTTACTTTTTCATATAATAAAATAAGCATGTTGAAGACTCCAATACACTTTACTTCACTTCGAAAAAAATAATTTGAGAGACAATGAGTTTGAAACGTTCACTTTTGGAACATTATCAAATTTAAAATAATTGAATTTTAAATACCTAGTTCTTGTATGATTTCATTTTTGCGACTAATCCTTTTTCTCGCAGATTAATTTGAAAATAGGCTTCGATATTCTATAATTGTTCTGCAATTCAAATTCAAAATTCTTCAATTTTAAACCGTCTAGATTTGAAAATTTTCAAATATAAGGAATAGGTGAATTTTCAAATACATTTTTTTTAAACAAAAAAACGAATTTTCAACACAACACATTTATTTTCGACAAAAATGATACATTTTCAACCAAAAATGATACATTTTCAACCAAAAATGATACATTTTCAACCAAAAATGAAGTAGTTAAATTTTCCGTTTAATAGAATAATTTTCAACGCTAAAAATGAATTTTGAACAAAGTAGTTCAACTTAGAACCAAGTAGTACTCTGCTCATTACCCAGTTAATCTTTATAAACAAATGATGTAAACAAATTACTGAATACTGAAACTACCAATGAAAAATGTTGTTGTTGTTGTTGTTGAAGCTGTTCAAAAGCATTCAAAATGTTCTTTCTCAGAGAATAAACTATTCTACAAAAGATTGTGATTGGTGCAAACATTATTCGTCTTGTAAACTCCGATAACAAGGAGATTAGAGTTAATCTCTGTTTGAGCTGAGTTGATCTTTATGCGCTCATTAAAAGATATTAGCACCTGCTCCTCAATTTCGGAATGCAGAACCGAGCCATCGCATCGCCGATACGAACCGGAAACCATAGTCATTTGTCAAGGAAGGAAGGGCGGGCGGAAACCGCCTCGCCGCCCGGAAATTACCGGCACCTCGACGCGAAAATTTGCAAATTTCCTACCAACCCTTGTACGTCTCAAGGGGTGGAAGGTGGCCGTTCGGCAAACGACGCCTCCGCCTCCCAATTGTGAAATCTATATGTAGAGACTCACACTGTAACCTCTGAATTCCACCTCTTATCCGGAGTGTAGCGGGGCTTGCAGATACGGGTTTCCGAGCAACTAATCTCTACGCAATTTAGATGGCAAGAGAGCACCTATTAACCATGGGTCCTTCGTGGGAATTATCGATTACATGGTTACTCTCCTGCTTGTGGCGGATAACTTATCCCTGCTGGATGAAGCGGTTAAGTGATCCTACATTTTAACCTCATACTCCACTAGCTAGTACTAAATACGTACTTCAAATTCATTACTAGGGTCATCGGTACAATGGTTGCTCTCCCCCAATGACTAGCTACCCCCTAATGATTTGCTGCTTCATTCAAATATTTTTATATGAAAGAATACTCAGAAATAGAGTTACACTGAGCTCCCGATATAAGCAACCTCAGTTTACGATATTCCTTGAATTTAAGTTATCGGCATTTTGGTTATGCGGGGACCACCAAACCAATAGAGAGGCGATGCTCAGTCAAGCGTGAGAAACAGCATGAGGGCAGTACTCTCAGCGCGTTAGTTGCGTCAGCTGTTAGCATGCGTCAAAATCCAAACTGAAATGGTTCATTTGGCTGTGCCTGTTTACTGTTTAGTTGAGTGTACTAATAAATAGAACATTATGAAGTGCAAACAATTACCCAGCGTATTTGAAAATATAGGTTGATGCATTATAGTGCGTTTAAATGCCAGAGTAGGTTAAACGTGCCACACTGAATGAGTAAGGAATTTTAAGCGAAAAGCTGTTGAGGTTAGGAGTGTCCGCTTATTGAATTTTTTTTCAATAGTTACGATAGACTCGACTGGAAACTGTTAGATTTTAATTGAATTCTGTAATTAAAAATATACGATAGTAGTATTCTAACATTAAAATTATATCTGTATATTGATAAATAGGTAGCCAATCTTTGTCCTCGTGAATAAGGCGGAAACATAATGATTGGCCACAATACCTGAAAAGCAAATTACTCATGTTTTTGCAAAAATTCATTAACAAATCTTTAAAATTTGTATAGGCTATGCATATAATTGTTTGCCTGTTTTTTTTACGAATAGCGAGTGGAAATCATGTCAAAACCAGTTTTTGGTCCCCGCCAATCATTATACGATTTCGAAAATAATCACTGTGCTTTCAAAATCAGTAGTACATGTTGTCAATGATTGTATTTCACCATATTTCAGTGGCCAATCATACAATGATTAGCTCATCTTGATCACAGTATGTTCGTAGCCAATCATTGAGTTTTTTTGACATTATTTTTAGTTAATTTAAATTTAAATTATCTACCGCTTTCAACGCCTAACTTACTATGATAATTTGAATCTTTTCTAACAGTTCTCATCCATCTGTCTAATTTAGAATTTATTTCGATGCTTATAGTCTTTTTTACAAAACATTAAACTGGAAAAATTTCTTAAGTGGCTAATCATTGTACCGATTACCATACTTAAAATGCATAACTATGCAAAGCTAATAAAAACTCAGTTTCTAAAGAAATGGACTTTTTACAATATGATACAATTTATATTAATGATAATAATAATAATCTACTATTCATTCATAACGTTAAAGTGACGATTGATTAGTACACATCAGTTCGACATTTTATAAAATTGCCTTCAACATGGAGTTGTTCTCCTTAATTTTCAAATTATTAATTTTGCACTTCAGATTAGAACGATTGAATTTTAAAAATCTCGATGAATTAATCATTTTTAAAGATTTATGTACAAGATCGTAATTTAAAAATGCTTCAATTTTTAAAGGTTTCAATTATTCATATTTGTCGTCTATAAAATTTATATTCTTTTAATAATTGTAGATTTTGAATGCGCAATATTATGAAACAGTTTTATTTTTGAGACCTTGAAACTAATATTTATCACTTCAAAAGCAAGGAGGTCAAACATAAATTTGCCTTTTTCTGACTTAAGGGTTGTTTTTTTACTGAAATAAAATCTACGGGTTTTCTTTTTAAATACCTTCAGGCATTTTATGTTACTTTCACTTCCTAACTATTTCAAAAAAGGCATTAAAATTTCATGATTTTCTATTTTACACACTATATATTGAAGTCTTCAAATTAAAATTTTCTAAATTGAAGGATTTAAAATTGCAACTCGTTAAAAATTTATAATTTTTAATTCTGCATTATCAAAATTCAAGAATTTTGAATTGTTACTCTTCAAAATTGCAAAACTTTGAACTATAAATGTTTAAAATTAGAGAGTTTTTAATTTTGAGAATTTTCAATTAAAGATCATGCAAGTTTTAAGTTTTTCAATTGAAAATTCTGTCAATTTGCTGATTTACATTTAAAATTTCATAATAATAATGGAAATTTCAGAATTTTTATTTATACATCTTTAAAATTCAAGAGTTTTCAAATGTAACTCTTTAAAATTATAGACATTTAAGTTGTAAATCTTCAAATCAAATGATTATAATTTTGAAAATTTTGAATTCACAATTATGCAAGTTTTAGGTTTTTCAATTATTATCAGTGCTGTAATTTTTATGATTTGCATTCCAAATTTCTTCAATTAAGAAGATTTAGAATGGAAAACTTGATTTTTTGTCATCAAATCGTCAAAAGTTGAGAATTTTCATTTGTAAATTTTTAAAAATGAAGAACTTTCACTTGTAACTCTTCAAAATTGTAGAAGTTTCACATGTAAATCTTTAAAATAAAAAATTTTATAATTTTGATGATTTACATTCAAAATTTCTTTAATTTTGAAGATTGAGAAAAATTCGTCGTCCTGAAAAATTGCCTGACTTGAAAAAGGGGATGGAACCAAACTTATGAAAAATATTTGACTACTCGTTCTGAAATTTCGGGACGCCTCGCCAAACTTATGCATAATATTTGACTACTCATCCCGGACTTCAGAACGACAACTAACTTTCATTTTTTATTTATATATCTTTAAACTTGAAGAGGTTTCAATTCTAAATATTCAAAATTGAACTATTTGAGAAAAAAACAACTAAATACATAAAAGTTACAGATTACTGAAAGCCGATTAAAATTAAAATTAAATAAAAATTCAATGAAATACGATGTAGCGCGCTATTTAGGCTCGTTAAGAAATAATAAAAAACTGATTATTTTCTGATTGAAAGATTTGCATCTTTTATGAATTGAAGATTTTCTTTAGAAATAGAAGAGCGACCTTTGCAAACTGGATTTTCCATCCAGAGAAACAATACAAAACGTGTCCATATTCAAGGTATGACTCTTCAAAAGTATATCAAAGAACAAGCGAAAGAATAAAAGAAGTTTGTCAAGACTTCCTCTAACGGAACTTGGACTTTGATCCTTTTGTTTTGTCACGGGATGAGCCAAAGGATCAATTCAGCATCTCAAAGGACCGGACTTTCCTTGTTTTCTTGTCTCGACTCTTTTCTTGTTTCCTTTCACTTCTCTTACTCCTTTTCACCACCCTCATGTCCTGACCGTAATTCTCAACAAACTACTTACATCCACACCCTCTATTCTTTTTTCACCAATGTCTTCTTTCCTTATTTTTACAACGTTTTTTTTAAATCCTCTTGCCCGATTCCTATTTTACGAAAGACTTTGGATACTAATGGGCCCAAGCGGATAGCTCCAGTCTCCACACAATTACTTTGTGAAGCTCTTCGCCTGGGGTGCTTGCTAGAGAGATTGATCAACGACCAGGGTCGGAGCAGTGTTGCGAAACAAACGTTTTGTTCAAATTAACAACATGGGAATTCTAGATTAATCTAAAAATTTATACCCCCCCCCCCCCCTTAAACCGCCTTGTACGATTCCCTTCATCACTTTTCTCATATGAACTCCCTGACCCCCGGCTAGAACCGAGTAAGTCACGCTTACCCCTATGGGGATATTTCTCAATAGTATAGTAATAATAATAATAATCTTGGGGGCCATTCAAAAACTAGGTCACGCTATTTTGAATACTTTTTCCAACCCTCCCCTTCTTCGTCACAGATCATTACACAAAAGCTGCAACCCCCAAGGTGATATCACATGTACGAAAACCCAGCACCCTTTAAAGTCCATTTTTTTTATTTCACATTATAAACGCCCTAAATAAAAGACAAAACATACAATTATAATATTTCAACAGACTTCATAGCCTAAAATCCTCTCAAAATAGGGAAAATATGGTGATTTTTCACAAAAAATGGAGGAAAATAGGGGAATTAATTCTTTTAAATAAAATAAATGTATAGGTACCATATTGAATTTAATATGAAAATTTTAAGATTTTGAGTCGAAATATATACTTTTCTACCTGTAGAAATGAATTTTAAACAAGAGAGTTGAGTTTTCAAGCTAAAAAGTCGAATGTGTTAGAAGTCAGTTGACTTTGAAACCCGGTAAGATAAATTTTCAACCAAGAAACATGATTTTCAACCAAGTTGTTAATTTTTTAACAAAAAAAAAATGTTTATTTCAGACCAAGCAGTTGTATTTACAATCAAAAAGTTGAGCTTTCAAGCGGAAGAGACGAATTTTTAAATGGTGAAATTTTAAACCTTCAAAGACGAATTTTCAACCAAATGGTCGAATTTTGAAACAAAAAAGAAATATTTTCAACCACAAACATTTGCATTTTTAACCAAATAGTCGATTCTTCAAGCCAAAAATATCTTTTTTATAATTATATTACATTGTAAACATTATATTTTAGTCCATCACTGAAAAAAATGGTTATTTGTGACAAGAAACTCTTAGTAGTTTAGTGCGGCAACAAATCGCCGTTAGTAATCCTACGTAGGTTATATTAGCAACGATAGTAATTCTAGTCCATACAAATAAAGTAGTCACATTTACCACAAAGTTATTTGCCAAGAAATAAAAATAGTAAAAGTTACAAGTTTTCCTTCTTGGCGACATTGGCAGAACTGAAACCTGAGCAATGCTGCCAACAGTCTCACCGAAATACCGCGTTATGTTCTCGATCATCGCCATTTTCATCTTAACCTTTTTGTTAATTGTTCAGTAGTGAAGACCATGAAGACTGTCGTGTCGATCAAAATTTTTTAATAGACGAAAATGGATTGTTAGAATTTTAGTTATTCCATTTTTGAGATTTTGGGTTTGTGAGTGAAAGTGTTGCTAAATATTGATTATATATTATACAAAACGACACTTCATTACCTTCTAGTTTTATAATTATTTTATTAATCTCAAAATTACTGTTTCTTACTACTGCAAGTCTGTATTTTTAAATATTAAAATTATAGTAGTTTTTTACTAACATCCCAATGGGCATGTGGGTCTATTTTGACATGAAGACTTATCAGGACCTCCTGTGTCCACTGATTAGATGTGTAGTAAATCTACTATAATTTCAATATTGAGAAGTACTACCTTCGCAGTAGTCTACGAACCAGTAATTTTAGTAGTAAAACTTTCTAGTTTTAATATAGTAATGACTACTAATTTAAATAGTGAAACTGACTAATTTCAATAATAAGGACTACTATTTTAAATAGTAAAACTTACTAATTGTAATAGTGAGGATTATTACTTTAAGTAATGCGATCAACTAGTTTATTTATAAGACTAACTAATTTGATAGCAACACTCACTAATTGAAGTAGTAAGTACAAGTACCTGAAAATAGTATGTACAATCGAAAGTTGTGGCGACGACAAGTAAAGTAGTAAGGACAACTACTGCCAATTTTGCGAATAAAAGGAGTAGCCCCAACCAGTTAAATAGCAGCGGCATACATCACAAACTAAATTAGTTGGCCCTACTGCTTCATTAGTTGTCCAAACCAACTATCTTTTTCAGTGATCTAATCTAACCAATCTAAAAGAAAGGATTCCAGCATAGTGGTCTGAAAAATTTAATTTTCTTATTTTTCTCATTGTCCAATCTTTGATAACAAAAGAGCATCAGCAAGACAGAGCAAATTTTATTTTCAAGCACTTTTGCAGTTTAAGACCTTCAATTTGAGCCATCTCCAAGAGAAATCGGACTAATAGAAAAGCTTCCAGCATAGTCGTCTGAAAACGAAATTTCCTCATTTTTTTTATTCTTCAATCTGTGATAGCAAAAAAAAATATCAGTATGATATAGCCAATTTTATTTTTATTGCACATCTACATGCCGAAACTTTCAATTTGAGCCATCTTCGAAGAAAATCGAATAATTTTTTGGCAGCTCACTAAGATCTTTCTAATTCTGATTTCGATACATAAAAGAAGAAACTTGCAAATAATTTCTTCAAAGCACTTTGTAGGCTGGGATTTGTAGTAAAACTGAAAACTCGTTCGATTTTAGAATTTCTTATACATTGGATGTAATAGGTCAAACCCAAAGTTTGTAAAACTTGAGACCTTCCTTCATTTATACGAGCTCATTGAGAAAAATAATCAGCTGCAATCTAATCAGACCCAGCATCAATAAAGAGCAAGTTATGGCATACATATCTAAATGTTGGTACCTTTGTCGCATTCTTAGTTGTACCAATTGCGATAGGTAAGAAAATAGTAACGCCCCCTACTTCAGTTTGTTAGACAAATCGAATAATGGTACAGATGACTAATTTACTAGTAACTTACTAGTAAACCGTTACTAATTTAAGATAGTAATGAGTACTAAAAATGTCTTCCTAAGCCGACTATTTGGTTAGTCCGCGTTACTAACTGAATAGCGGTAAAAACCATTGAATGCTTCACTAATAAAGAGTTTGTAGCCCCAACTATTCATTTTACTCAGTGCTCTACACAGAAGAATCTGAGGGTAAGGTATGTTGCAGGTAATTTGTTAAGCAGGGTAAACACGAGGTGGGTACTCCACACTGAGGTAAACTTTCCGTGGTGAGTCGCAGATATCTTCAATGGACTCCGCTAGAGGCAGCAAGTTAGAAGGATGTGAACACGTAATGTTTACCTCAGTTTTATGTAATCAGATGACTATTACCCTGCTAGAACCATTACCTGCAACGTTAAGTACCCCTAGTTTTTTCTTCATAAAACCTATTAAGACCTACATTTAGAGGTCTAAAATAGGGCTCAAGTTTTGACTCAGGAGAATTGGTGAAAGTTTAGATAATATTTTGATGAACAAAATCTGTAGGAGGAAAAAGGGAGGCAAAGAGGTCGAAAGTTTATCCGCAATACGTGCGGCTGATCCCGATGGAACTGGTGTTATGTTGGCTGGGTGTATATGACGAAATGGCGAGAGCCACGTAACTCTACGCGTGTGTACATAAACCCTTAGCTTCTCTATATTGCATGTACTCAATATACATATCACGTAGATAACATAGTACATATACACGATCGTCGCGCTTATCTAAGGATTTGGCACGTTCGATGGACATGTGGTGTAAATCCTTTTCATGCTTTCTCTAATCTATATATCAGTTTTATGACCTCTTAGCTCATTCATTTTCAGATTAGAGAGCGTCCTCATATTACCCCCCCCCCCCACACTCCTCCTCAAAATTTCATTTGACCCCCTCCTATTTTTAAATAGGAAATATAAATGGAATTTTATATAACTGTTAATCAAACAATGAATAATGGGTTAAAAGTATTTGAGACTAGTATGAGAATACTTTAAATTCTTTAGACATTTTTTGGCATTTGAGAACTTTGATACTATTTAAATACTAATTTAGACGGCAGATTAACTTAACGGATGGAAAATTTTTTACCTTTTTTTTTAAGGATTCTGAGTTTTTTTCTCTGTTTTAAAGAAACGTCCCTTTTATCTCGTTTTTCGCTTATATTTGAACTAAATTAATACAACACAATAAAAAAATCCAACTATTCTGGGTTGAAAGTTCTTTTTTTTCTTGTTTGAAAAGTCTACCAGTGTTTCTGGTTTATTCTGAGCCAATGTATTTAGATTATTACATTTTCCAAATAGGTAAAGAAATAATCTAAAAAAATCACACATTTCTAAAATCGGTAATATTTAAAACCATCCTTTGTACAATATTTGTTAAAAATTCATTTATTTTGTTGATAATTCATATCTTTTTGTATAAAATTAATTTTTTTTGTTACAAAATAAATTGTTTTGTTGAAAAATGAACTCTGGTTCAAAATTGAACTATTTTCCTAAAAATTCCTTTTTTTTATTGAGAATTGATTTTCTTCACTGCAAATGTATAAATTTCAGTTTTGGTTGAGAAAATTGATCTTTCCTGGTTGAAAATTCATTTATTTTGTTGAAAATTTATCTTTTTCCTATGCAATTGATCTTCTTGGTTGAAAAATCATCCTTTTTAGTTAAAAATGCAACTGCTTCACTGCAAATTTATTAGCTTTGTTTAAGGATTCATCTATTTTGTTGCAAATTCGTATTTTTTGGTTAAATTCCACTGTTTTTAATTGAACACTGAAATCTTTTTTTGTTAAAATATTAACTTTTAAACTTCTTGTGAAAATTCATTTTTTTAGTTGAGAAATAAACTACTTGGTTTAAAGTTGAAGTAATTTGTAAAAAATTAATTCCTTTTAGTTGAAGCTTCATAATTTTAGTTTAAAATCCATCCATTTGGTCGTAAAATAAATCTTTTTTTGAAAATTCAGCTGCTTTATAGAAAAATCTTCTTTTTGGCTTATAAATTCAACACTTTGGTAGAAAATTAATATAGTTTGTTGAGCTGGAAATGTAACGATTCGATTTTTGGTTGAAAATTCACCTATTTGAGTTAAAAATTCACCTTTTTTAGTTGAAAATTCAACTATGTATTTCGTTGAAAATTCATCTTTCCTAATTGAAAACTAACTTTCTTGTTTAAAATTCTTCTTTTCCGGTTTAAAAGTCGAGATTTATGGGATTTCAAAAGATTTATAGAGATTTTACAAGTTTTTAGGGATTTTAAAAACTTCAAAGGATTTAAAAAAAATATAATTTATTTGAGAAGATTTCAAGGAATATTATGAAATGTTCAAAAATAAGGAATCTCTGGATTTCACGGGGTGTAAAAGAGTGAATAGTTGTCAGGGATTCCAGAAGAATTAAAGAGAATTCAAGGGGTTTCAATATATTTCAATGGATTTAACAAGATTTAAGGGCCTTCATAAATGTTAAGGGATCAACATTCCAGGGAATTTGATGAGATTTTAATATTTTTAAGGATTTTCATAGAATTGACTGGAAAACCAGAAATTTTATTTACAGTAGAAAAACCGAGAAATGACTTGGACTTGTATTCAGTGACCGTGTTTTTTTCTTGATGGCACTAAAATGCAACAAAAAAAATGTTTTGATAGGCATATTATTACTCATAGTTTTTTCATCAGGAGCGATCACGAAGCGTTGTAGTTCTGCATCATAATTCCAAATATTTAAAAAAAGCTTTAAATAGATTTTAATATTTCTTGTACCTGTGATCGAAAATTAAATAAAACGGTTTAAAATATAATACGAATAATATAGTGTCCCAGGGTGAAGTTATCTTTTAAATTCTTTAAGATACTATTCTAAAAAAAGTTGCGAATTGTAATTTTTCCTACATTTCAAATACAGTCTGAAATTATAAACATTTTACAATTTTCTTGTGCTTATTTCGAAGGTAAATACCTCAAAAATCCCAGTCACTTCTAAACGTAATTGTTTAATTTTTTCTTGCATTGCACAAAAGTTGGAATTTAACAGTTGTAAATATTTGAAGTCATCTCATTTGCTGGAAAAATAATAACAAAAATGGAATAAATGTACCTATATTTTGAAAACATTATATAGAAAATTTTGGAATACTTATTTTATTTATTTTAATAATTTGTTTCTTAGGCACAAAAAATATTTGAATTTTTGTAAGTTTTTTTATCCAACTTTAACTGACTTGAAGTTCTCGCATTATGCCAGGCATTCTTTTAAAATTATTTTTATAAGTGACTCTGTGATTTTACAGAAAACCTTTAAAATGAGCATTAGAATATTAAAAAATATTTACCATGATAGATTATTTTGGTGAATTGGGTTAAAGTATTTACATTAATCTGAAAGCGAAAATTATATAAATAAAATAAACTGTTGCGCTTTTATAAGTTTTGATGAATGAAATGACTAATTAAACTAGAAAAATGAAAATTTGACAGGGAGAAAGCCGGAAAGTGACAACAAACTAAAAATAATCCATCGGTTAAACACCCTGTCAATGACATTTCAAAGATTTCAAGGGATCCCAACGGATTTCTAGAGAACTTCAGGAAATAAATGAAGTAAAATGAAATTTCGAAGGAATTCTAGGGATTTATACGGATTTCAGAGATTTCAAGGGACTTAAAAAGATTGACAAATTTTTAATTTGGAATTTATCAAATGAGTCTGTGCCCTTATATTATTCAAATATGAAAGTTCTTGGCTTCTGATCTATACAGGTGACGTGAATTTAAATACTTTCTTCGAAGCAAGTCTTCCTTAGAGTCTTTCAATTAAAAGCGTCGTTAAATTTTCATTGCTTCTACAGTTTATCCATTTCTTGAATTCCATTAAGCTCTTAAAATCCAATTTTATTCGAGTCTTCTAAGATAATCTGCGCTAAAGCAAATTTTAAAATACAATTAGAGTTTTACTCTCTTTCCAAGTTTGACATATATGATCATATCTAACATAATGATAATTGAGAGAAACAATACAAGGCATATCCTCGCGTGTTATTTAAGTTTGAGTTAAATTTTTTTTGTCCAGAAACCATAAAATTTTTGATATCTTTCAACTAAGGGGGAAGTGTCACATGCGTTTAGGAAAACCGCAACAGAAAGTTTTAATTTTTTAATGATTTACAGATGCTAAAATGTGCTGGTGTTTTCAGCCTGACTTATTTTTATCATACAAATTTAAAAGTTACAAAGCATGCTACACTTGAAGAAATAAATTTTCTATACATTTTTTTTACTGAAAATGATTAATGTTCATTTTTTCGACTTATCCTCAGGGAATAATCGCACTATTGTATTTTTATTTGACATGAAAATAAATCGTTCTAAAAAAGTCCGATAGAACAAAAGTCAGTAACTCTTCTGTAGTTTTATTTTAGACACTTTTTTTTTAACAAAACCAATAATGTGCAATTTAAACTTTTCGTCAGAACAAAATACTGAAAGTTGTATTCCATAACTCGAATCTTTTTTTTTATATAACCTGCATGTTATTTACTCATATCCAATTTTATCTTTATCCTAAACTCCATTTTGACCTCGTATAGTATTCTTCCATTCTTATTTTTTTATATTTTTAATATGTTCATCACTAAATGAAATTGGACAAAATAGAAGAAAGATTTTTTGAAAACAAACAGAATTCATGCAAAAAAACTTACATGGATGAATTCCAATGATTGGTTGGACAAAGCAGTAAGAAACAAAAAAAAAAAGATAAAAATATGGTGTCTTTGAAAAAATAAGCTTTTTATGCTTTCATAAAAATTGACGCCAGTTTGTTAATTTTAAGCCTCTTTACAATTTTTTGACGCATTTTATCAGAGGACAATATACCTATAAACTATATAAACTATACAAATTTAATTATTTCATTCAGATCAACAGTTATAAATATTTAAAAAACGAATTGGTATTTTTGTTAATAACAAACTTCAAATTCAAATACTCATAACTTTGCCTATTTTTTGGGGAAAAATATTCTCTACTACTTGACTTTATTTACTTTTTGAAAATAGATTCTTTCATAACTAAAATCACTAAAAAATCATTTTTCCAAAGGAAAAGAAAAAAAAGGTTCTTTTTGTATGAAGACATATGTCTGGAACAGTGGTCGATGGACGAAAATAAAATTCTGAAAACAAATTGAGGATCTATTATATATTATTTATCATCTTTGAAATTTTCTACAATTTCAATTTGAAATTGTAGTTTTAAATGCGCAATTCTTTGAGCTCTTGAAACTAAAGTTTTTTTGCTTCAAAAGCTAAAATTAGAAAACCTTTGGTTTGAAATTTCTTAATTTTTAGAGGTTTCGAATTTCAAACGTCACAATGTTGTAGTTTTAAATTCAAATATTAAACAATTTTGGGATAATTTCCTCATTACATTTTTCAAAATTGCACATCAAAAGCCTTTATAGTCAGTTTTGAATTGAATAATTACAGATATAAATATAAAACAATTGCGAATTGAGAAGCTAGAAATTGTGCAATTTTAAAGATTGTAATCATATTATAGCAATCTTGTTTTGTATTCTTTTTTTTCAGTTTTCAATTTTCATTGTAATATTCAAAAATTGTCCGATTTTTAGTTGAAGATTTGAAAAATTAAATAATTTTTAATTTAAAAATATTTGATTGAAAATTTTCAAGAAAGAATAATAATTCTAAAGGATGTGTTAAGAATTAAACGATTTGAAATTAAAAAATTGAAGGTTGTGATAATCTTTCCTCTTTCAACAGATACGCAAACCATACCTAATACATTGATGTATCGAATATGACAAATAAATTATTTAATGTTGCAGATAATCCAGAGGTGGATATTGAGACAAAATTAGTAAATGGCGAGGCAACAGGCTCGCGAAAAATGGAGGTGCAAATTGGAGGTGCCGTCACTTTGGAATGCGATGGAGGATGTTGGGGACATGGTCCAGACATGGATCCTGTTGGAGGCCCAGGACCCCTCGCCCTCAATCGAGTTGTATATCAAGATGCAGGCGAATATAAATGCGTTGCACCCGATCCCAAAATGCAAAACACGTGGCGGGCTCAACTGCCTTATCACATTAAAGTCACAGGTTAGTTTTTATTTCATCCTCTTGAATCAATTAAAACAGAACAATTACACTGGGAATCCTATTTAAGTAGCTCTCATTTAAGTCGTTCTGAGAATAGATGCCTCGGCGGCTTCGTGATGAGAGGAGCCGCGGGGAGGTTGTGCTCAGTCAAGCATGAGTAACTAGGAGGGTCGCACTTCAGCGCATTAGTTGCATCAGGTTGCGTTATGCCTCCATATCCAACAGAAATCAGTCACGCGGCCCTGAATGTTTACGTTCGGAGCGAGCGAATGTCGTGTTCGATTTAAGTGAAGGCCATTTAGGACGATGCCCGCAATCGCACTTAAATGGGATTTCTAATATACTTGGATCTGATTTCTAACGTGAAATCAAGCCTGCGATTGTGAAGCAATAAGTAGGTAGGCCCCGAGTTAGTGACCGAACGGGTCAACAGATAATATATTGTTAATAATTATTTTGTCTCTCATATTATTAATAATAATATCTAATATTTCACCAACAAAAAACTAGAAAATAACTGAACTAATACAAAAAACGCAGATCGACGAAAGGAGTGGAAAACGACTCTCATGCAAAATTGCAAACTGCCCTTACGAAAGAATATTATAGGAAAATCCGTATAGGCCTATAATGATTTTCCTGTAATGTAATAGTTAGAACTCTGTAGAAATCATTTCAAATTCCTTGAGAATAAAATAAATTAAATTTATTTCCTGAAGTTCTCTACCAATCCCTTCAATTTTTTTAAATTCTTCAAAATCTTCAAAATACTTGCAGGTCCTATAAAATCCCTTGATTCTTGTGACATTCTTTTAAATTCTTCAAAATCTTTTAAATCTTCTAAAATCCTTCAAATCCTTGAAGATTCAATAAAATCCTTCAAATCTTGTGAAATTTCTTGAAATACCTTCAAAACCTTTTAAATATTTGAAATCGCTAGTAAGTCCTTCAAATTTCATCTAATTTCATTTATTTCCGAAAGTTTTTTAGAAATACCTTAAAATCAAGCTGAAAATCTTTTGAAACCTAGACAAAGCTTTGAAATTCTCTCAGATTTTTTTTAATTCCTAACACTCTATGAAAAATCTGTGGAAAACTGAGAAAATTCTTTGAAATCCCTTGTAATTTTTCAAATTTCTTGAAATTCTCTGGATTCTCTTAAAATAGCTTGAAATGTTAAAAATCTTTTAAAATCGGACAAATAATTTAAAATAATTAGAGGTCATATACAATTCCTCATATCTTGTCAAATTCTTTGAAATCCCTTGGAATCTTTGAAAATGCTAGAAAATTCTTTGGCTTTCCTTGAAACTTTCTAAACCTCTTGAAATTCTTTGAAATCTTTTGAAATATATAAAAATATAATCGTAAAAAGCCATAGAAGTAAGGAGAAATCATTTAAGATCCCTTCACTGTCAATTAAATTAAGCTTATTTATTAAAATTCACTAAAAACCGTTCCTTTGAAAGTCTTAGATATCTTTGAAATACCACGAAATCTTTTAAATCTTTGGAAATTTGAAGGAATCTCTAAAATTCTTGGAAGTTCGGTAAAATCTTCTAAATTTTCTGAAATTCTTTGAAATACCTTAATCCTTTGAATCCTTCAAATCCTTTAAAATAATTGTATGTGCTGTAAAATCGCTTAAATCTTGTCAAATTTTTATAAATACCTTGAAATCTTACAAAATTCTTTGGCATTCCTTGAAAATTTTTTAGTCTTTTGAAATTCCTTGGAGTCTTGTAAAATAATTGAAAATCTTTCAAATCCTTCGTTATTTTGTCATTTCCTTTATATTCTTCGAAATTGTGGGAGTCATGGGAAAGACTTTGAAATAATTAAGAATCCTACTTTAGGTAAATAAATAAATCACTTTTTTGTAGTTTTTCTACTTTTGAATCAGTTTTTTCAATATTTCCACATTATTTATTTCTATACTGAGTTTCTTAAAGTGATTGTCTATATTGATTATTCTAGAATTGCGGAAAGATTGTAAGAAATTCGTTTCAGGAAAATTATTACAGGCTTATACTGAATTTCCCATGATATTTTTTCGCAAGTTTTTAACGATCATAAAAGTGAGTTACGAATTCTATCAGTTCTATCAGTTTGAACAGTATTCAAATTCTGGAAAAACTGTCAAACTAAAAAAGTTTACAACAAAAGTATGTAACGTGCTCTACCAAAAATCATGTCTAAAAAAAAACGTTTCTATGATTTTAAGAATTGAAATATATTGTCAGTAAATTCTTATGAAAGATAACAACAATTTTTTTGCAAAAAAACGATGAAAACTCGCGAAAAATAATTACTTTAACCATAGCTATAATTAATTAAAACTCAGAGATTTTTCCAACATTGGTAAGAAGCGTTAGTAAGAAAAAATTCCATCGAAAAAAAACAATTCAAAAATAAATTTATTTTTTTCATAAGAATAACAATTTTTTCATCAAAAACATTGTTTGTTATTTGAAATATCATCATAAGTAATATTATATTGATTCTTAAAATCACAGAAAAACTATTGTTTTAGATCTGATTTTTGACACAACTATCTTAAGGTATAATGAGATTACCAAATCGAAATGTTTTTAAGAAAATAATTTTTCATTGCAGATGAATTAATAATTGATCACTCAAAATTCTTTTTTAATTTTTCTAGCCCGAAATCTCATGTCAGTTTCATGCAGATTCTGACTCAAATCATCTGTGTGTTTTGCAAATAAAAAAAAACATTACGATACTGAACGGGGATTGGTGCGTTATAAACTCTTTATGCTGACGATTTAATGGGACAAAGCGGTATTGGGAAACGAGAGACGTATGCGAATTTAGTGTGTCGAAGCACGTGGTATTTACTCTCGATTTAGACCGAAGGAAATGTCGATCTGAATTTCCATCATGAAAAAGTAATTTCCCTACGCGAATAGAACCGCCGAGGGCTTGACGTAGGACGGAATCCCCATTTCAAGGAAGCTTAATTTTTCCGGATCGACGGCCAACATTCCTAGCTTCCTTATCCTGTGAGTATTTCATTTAGGATAGGTAAGAACGAAGAAGACGAGCACGAATGGGATAATTGAAAACGTTAGCTTCCAACTTTATTTGAAACCAAGTGCGATATTGAATCAACTAGTCATTTTTTTATCGGTAAAATTATTTATATTACCATTTACGATGTAATCACGTTAAATGTAATTTAATCCCGAAATTGGATCAAAATTATATGCAATGTTTTTATGCAGATTTCGAATCTTTTACTTGATCAGAAAATTGTGCATCAGAATGATTCGATTCTTAAGATCAATTTATTATGACCGTGTACACTGTACATGCACGTTGAAATTTAAAAACTGGGCTTTCGAAATGTACCTGATGTTTTGAACGTTTAAATAAACGAAATACTTTTTTCAATTATATTTTACCCATAAACATTATTCCACTGTTTGTAGTTGGGAAAACCATCATTAAAAATTTCGTTCATTTGAAAGTTCAAAACATCAAGCACATCGTTCCAAGAAATTTCCTACAATTTTTCGAAAGAAAAATCATTAACTTTCGACGTATACTTGAACCACGTAAATGCAAGGAAACACTTTTTAAAGGTAAAAAAATCTATTTCACGGTCACATAGATTCATAGCCCAATGTAGGAAGATTAGAATTTTATCCTACACTGAAATTCAAAATGGTCTAAAACATTCCTCGTTGGTGCTGGGAAGTTGTAAATCCTCCAGAAGTGGGAGTCGGAACAAGACAAATCCATTGAAACACTTTTAGAAAAAAAATAATGTCCAGAGTTGAATATTCTTTTTTTTTTGGTTGAAAATTAATTTTTTAATTCGAAAATTTAACTATTCCAGCTGAAGATTCATCATTTTGCTTCCAAATTCATCTCTTTGCTTGAAAATCGAACAATTGTTGATTTCAAAGTCTACTATTATTTTCCTTGGTTGAGAATTCAAATTTGTTTGTGAAATATTTCATGATTTGGTTAAAAATTTCACTCATCAGTTGAAAATTCAACCATTTTTATTAGAAAGTCATTCTTTTTTGTTTAAAATTCAATAGTTTTGTTAGAATGTCATTCTTTTTGTTTGAAAATTAAACTGTTTTCATTAAAATTCATCTTCTGGGGTTCAAACTTAAACTATTTAGTTGAAAATTAACTGTTTTGTGCGAAATTTATATTTGCGGGTTGAAAATTCAACTTTTTTGTGGAAAATTGGCCTTTTTTCTTTCAAAATTCAACAATTTAGTAAAACTATTTCTTTTTTGACTGCGAGATTTTCCTTGGTTTTAAATTCAACTCTTTTGTAGGAAATTTATATTTTCGGTATTAAAATTCAATTTTTTTGGTGGAAATTTCATCTCTTTGGTGAAAAATTTACCTATTTTTTGTTGAAAATTAATTCTTTTTGGTTGGAGAGTCTACTACTATATTTTTGGCTAAAAATTTTATTATTTGGTTTAAAACTTTACATATTTGGTTGTATATTCAACAATTCCGTTGGAAAATAATTGTCTGGTTGAGAATTGAACCGTTTTATGACAAATTTGTCTTTTTGGGTGCAAAATTCAAGTATTTTGCTTAAAAAATTAACTATGTTTGGCTGCAAGTTAATTCTTTTTGGTTGATGATTGAACCGCTTTGTTGAAAATTCGTATTTTCTAGTTGAAACTTCCACTCTTTTGGTAGAAATTTCATCTTTTTCATTTAAAAATTCAACTCTTTGGTTGAAAATTCGTCTTTTCTAGATGAAAATTCAACTATTTGGATGAAAATTCATGTATACTGTTGAAAATTCGACTATTTTGATAGAAAATTAATCTTTTCGGTCAAAAATAAACCCTCTGGTTGAAGGTTGATTTCCTTTGTTAAAAATTCATTTGTTGGTTGGTGATTTGTCATTAGAGTTAAAAATGTATCTCTTTGGTTACAAATTTAACTATTCGGTTGAAATTGATCTTTGCTGGTAGAAAATTTAAATATGTGGTTGAAAATTCATCTTTTTCAGTAGGAAATTGAACTATTTGTTGGAAATTCAACTTTTTATAAAATGTATGCTGTTGGTCCAGGAAAATTGTCAGTCTAAAGAAGTAGGAGGAGGAATTAGATAAATCTAAATAAAAACTTTGAGGAAGAAAATAATTAATTTTTGTAATTTTTCTCCTACCCTGGAATTCAAAATTGTCTAATACATTCCTTGTTTTAGAAGTATTATACCGACCATCGCTAACCTTACGACTTTCAATAAAAAGTATAACAACTGCCATTCGACAGATATAAATATAAATTCGTAAATTTATTTTAATCACGAACACTTTGAAATATTTTGTAAAATTTTGTAAAGACCTGCCCGCGTACTCACGCTTAAATCGTACGTATACATGTATGTACGTTTTTTAACCCCACAATTGATTCCCTGAACTGTTGGGCTTACTAATTTTCATATATAAAAAAATGAAGTTGTGTACAAATGTATTTCGGATCCAAAAAAAATGGGTTATTTCGATCTGAAGTTGATAATTAGAACGATATGCAACGGATATGCATTCCGGTATTTACTGTGATATAAAGATTATGAGGATTTTGTTCAAATTCTGGGTTTTTATTCAATTTTCATGAAATTTAATAAACAATGCTCCTGGGAATTTATTCATAATTTGTTTGGTCGCTCCCAGTGTAAATATATCAAAATGCAATATCACATGAAAGTATATTGCAAATTCTCCATTACTGTAACTCTTCCAGTTAAATCCGAAGCTCGAAACTTCCAATCGCTGATAACGACATTCGATTTAAATTAAACTCGGATCCTGAGAGATTTAAAAAACAGATCAGCCGTAAATTTTTGAATAAAATTGCCGCTCGTTCTCTCTCCCTGTCTCTCTCCCTGTCTCTCTCCCTTTCGAACATTCTTCCTTTTTCGCTCTTCCTTTTTCTTTATCGTCGTTTTTTAAAACGGCGTCATCCAGTTTCGTTTCGACGTTCACCTCTGTAATTACCCTGCCAGGGATTTTATGAGACATTTTCTTGAATAGCCGGCTTTCGTAAAGCTTTACCTCGTCACTGCGAGCTGGCTCAATGAAAAGGAAATACGGGCAAGAGAGACCATGCATGGGAGGCTGGGATTAGACGGCACCAATCTTTTAATGAAAAGGTACGCGAAATCTTAAGCTTTTTCCATTACAGGAAGAGAAGTATTCATCCAGGGCAACAATACGCAAACAGGTTTCTTGCAGATCATTTGTTCAAAGTAGATATGCTTTCATCAGAAGAAAAGCTTCCACAGTTTGTCCTTTGAGAAAGTTAGTTTGGAAAATTAATGAAAATTAAAAGGGCCATCTGTAAATGACTTAATACCTTTTTTTTTTTGGTGGCGAGGGGTTTCAGGAAAATGTTACGAACTGTTACATGTGGGTAAATCTATACTGTTACGTAACACTTTGATGAAATCAAGGAAATCTACGTATGCAAAATTATAGTATCAGAAAATCAACAATATCCTATCTTGGGCACTAATGATTTAAAATTCACCTGGTGAGAGAGAAAAATCATTTAAATAAGCGGAAGTATCACCCGATTAGATGACCCTGACTGCATTTTCTCAAAGTGACACTCGGTCGAACGACAGATTTTTTAAGATTTTGGTTTTAACGAAAGAGTTAGATTTTCAAGATAAATTTTCTGCCAAAGGAACATTGTCTAGAGTACTACTCGGAATAAAGATGTTGTTGTCACCCGGTCACAAACATTTTCTTATTGAAGAAAACCGTTCATCACATGAGTTCATCAACAAAATATTGTTTATCATAGACTCGTTCGATTGTTAAAATGTTCTATAGATGCAAAGTAGGTATTTAACATTAATCTACTGAATCAAATTTTTTTCGATCATTATATTGTCATCTGGTCACACAATTATGTTCATGAATATCAGTAAATCAATTCATAAAGGGAATTTTTATTATAATATCCCCATAATTTTTTTTATTCTACATTAATACGAATCATTATTCGCATATAACGTTAAAATTTAGTAATTTTACGATGAAAGATTTCAATAATGTTATAAAGACTTCATATCGGTATAGTTACATTAGTATTCTGATTTTTGTTCATCATTCAGTCCGTAAAATAATATCCATAGAAACAAAGCTTTTTCACCATTTTTGAAATAACTGCTATTCGCAAAATCATTTAACATTTTTTAAGTTTGTTCGGTTACGCTAAGATATTTTAAAGTATTCAAAGGGATTTCAGAGGATTTATAAACAATTCAAAATAATTCAAGGTATTTCCATAGATTTCAAGTGTTTGAGAATATTTCAAGAGATTTCGGATTTTCGAAAGTTTTGAAAGGAATTTTATAGGACATTTGAGGTTTTAGGATATTTTAAAAGATCCTACGGTATTTTGATGGGATTTGAACTGATTTTAACAGATTTTTGAGGATTTTAGTGATTTTAAGGGATATTAAAGGCTCTAAGTGAGGAATATTAATGAATTTTCCAGGATCTTGAAGGATTTTATAGGATTTAAAACTATTTCAACAAAGGATTTTAAATACTTTTAAGAAATATAATCGGCTTTCATGTAACTTCGCGGTATTGCAAAAGATTTTATAATATTTCAATTAAATTTCAAAGAATTTATTTGAAAAAATTAAGGAATTTCAAAGAATTTCGAATATTTAAAGCGGTTTTCAATATTTGAAGGCATTTTCGAAGATTTTGATCTTTTTTAGATTTTAAAGAATTTTAAAAATTTTAGCATATTTTGAAAGATTTCAAAGAATGTTAATAGATTTCGAAAAAATTCAGAAGGTTTAGAGGATTTTAGAATATTTCGAAAGGTTCCAAGGATTCTTTGAGAGCTCAACAATTTTTAAGGGTTTTCAAGAGATTTCAAAGAATTCGAAATAGGTTAGGAAATTTCAAATGATTCCCAGGATGTTTGAAGAGATTTGAAAAATTTCAAAAAACTTGAAGAAATATCATCAGATAAGACTTAACTTTACGATATTTTAAGGGATTCTATAATATTTTAATGTGATTTCAGAGCATTTGTCCATGAGAATTAAGGGATTTTAAAGCATTTCAAACTAGATTTAGAGAGCTTCTTAAATACTTCGAGGTGTTTCCGAAGATTTTAAAGAATTAAAAATATGTCAGGGTTTGTTCATGGGTGGCCCATGAAATGTTCATATTTAATAGGATGTTCCAGAAAGGGGTTTTTCGGACGATCCAAAAAGCTCTTCGAATTTTCTCAACCTGTGGGACAATAGTGAAATTCCACTGATTAAGACATTCAAAGAGCATTTTGATTTTCCAAACAACTCTTTTTTGGGACACCATACGAGGTCTGTCCTGGTAGTCTCTAACTTTGTGGTGTACCAGGAGTAAAAGTGAATTCTAGCCAATAGCGATGATATTCCCTTCAAAGTACTCTCCTTTGGAAGCCACAACCTTCTTCCAGCCATCCTAACACCCTCAGAAGCACTCCTTAAAATCACCTTTCAAAATAGCTGACAACTACTTCGTCGCATTCAGTTTTATTTCCTCTACGGCTTGAAATCGTTTCCCTTTTAGAAGATAAACATGCCAAGGTTGTGTAAAGTCGTGTTTCACCATAAATTGCTGAATAAGCAGCGATGAATGGGTAGGTGTGTTGTAGTGTTGCAAGAACTAATCGCCACTTCTTTGACTTGTCCCCAAAGTTTGGCTCGAAATTTTCGAAACAATAGTTCGGTGCATTCCGTCATCCTGGAGTGCGACGCGTACGTGATTAGAAGTTTACGAAACTACGTACACTAGTCGACTAAAGATTTGCAGGTCCGGACAGACCTCGTAATATATATACATATATATTAATAAAAAATATATTGAGACGTTTATGTTACGCTGGAGACAATGTTCTAAGATCAGTGAACTAAGTTAGATTGTTCAAGATCACTTGCGCTCTACACAATAATCTTTTACGTAATAGAAAACCTTCTCCTTTTCTTCCTAGTGCTCTTGAGAACTGTCAGGAAACTTGGGTTTCGCATTTCTCAAAGATTCGCTCGTGGGTCAAGTGAGTTATTGGAAATCGGAAAGTAGCCTTGCAACCAAGTCGACATGCTACACGGAATAAAATGTTAAAACCGGAGTTGAACTTTCAACTTTTTCAAGTTTTGAAGTTTGCTTTATCTCACGGACAATACGGGTTTCAAATTACTGAAGAAACCTAAATTGAATTAAATTGTTAAGAACAAATTTTAATGCAAAAAGTTTGAGAGGCTTTATTCCATTCGAATCAAATGTGTATTCGCAGATCGAGTCAGAAGAAATCCTTTGTTTTTTGAAATTGTGTTAAACCGCAAGGAATATTTATTTTTATTTGTAAATGTAAATTTCACCAAAGTCAGTATATCTTTTCCAAGCTCGGCATTCGAGTATCAAAGTTTAATTCGTGCAGTTAATTAACAGAAGGTTTACGCGCAACATAAAACCTGATGCTTGCGGATTGAACCACGTCCGGGGAATTAGAGTGCTCGATAAAAGTGCTACCACGTTAACAAGTGTATGACGACGGGTGATGGTAAAATTCCGTTTGCAATAAAACTTCCACCTAACAAAACGAATAGTAAAAAGCGACTCACCCGCATGGGGCCAGTTTTATTGATGTTGCAACTCACATTTGTGAATTTTCAAAATCATTCTGATAAATCAACTGAGGATCAGGCAAAAAAAACCGATTAAATCCATTTTTTGAAGAAAAAAAAAATAACTCACGCATGGTTTCAGCATTTTCAGGAATCGAGGAATATGATTCTTGACCCTTGATTCACAAAAAAAAATTCAATTCTATTAGAAACTCGATTTTAAATTTTGTAACCTTCAAAATATATAAATTAAAATTCGTTTATTCTGTAAAAAAGTGTTCAATGTGCTATAAAAACTGTGCTTAAATTCTGAAATGCTTTGATCTACATTTGGATCAAAATTTGCCACATTGAGATTTAGTGTGTGCCTTATTAAAGAACTGTTTATTTTTACTCTTTTTATTAACTGTTGATATTTCGAATAATTTTCTACTGCTTGGTACTAATTTCTTCTTTACTCAAACATTTATTGCAATTTCAACTATTAAGTTAATAATCGGGAACTTCAAACGGTACCTTTACGAATATGATTGCCTCACGCAATTTTTAAATCAAAGTCTAAAATCACTGTTATTACAAAATTTTCGTACTTTACAGTAGCTATTATCCAAAATAATAGAAAAGCAAGGACATTTTTTTTTTAATTGATCCAAATTGATGTCTCAACTACAGAATTAATACACACACATATATATACATATTATTTTTGTACAATATATAGACAATTATTCCGTTGCATTTTTTATCATAATTACCGATTTCCAACGAAAATACTAACATAATCTATTATTGTTCAAATATTGTATATTGTGAACCTTCCTTTGAACCCAATGTCTTTTGTTAAAAAAAAAAAAAACGATTTCCGGTGAAAAGTGTTAACATAACCTAAAATCGTATCAAAATTCCAAATCTTTTTTGAAATATATACTGTTTTCCAGTGCGAAATGTGAGCATAACCTAAATGTTTTAAAATCACCGATTTCTGTTAAAAAACACCAACAAAATTGAAAAACACAAGCATAGTGTAACAAAAAATTGTTTTATATTCTAAATCTGGTTTAAAACATGATTTTATTTTATATTAAAAAAGACCGATTCCTGGTGAAAATTGTAAACATAACCTTAAATTGTTCCGATATTTTTAATATTTCTTATTTCACAAATTTAATTACTTTTTTACAAAATATAATTTTTTGTTATTAAAGATACCAATTTCCGCTGAAAACCACTAAAATAGTCAAAAATTCTTAAAAAACTCTAAATCTTCTGCAGGTTATACTGAGTTTTGTTGAAAAATACCAATTTTCGACGTAAGACTTCAAAGTAACGTAAAATAGTTTTAAAAATGATAAATCTTCTTCGTTTCCCAAAAGAGATGAATTTTCTACAAAACAGTTTACTTTTTTTACTCTGAAATATGAATTTTCATCAAAAAAGTTAATTTTCAACCAAGTAGTTCAATTTTCCACGAAGAAGTTTAATTCTTCATCAAATTCATGAATTTTACTGGAAAAATTAATTTTTCACCAAAAAAGACGAATTTTCAACTAAAATTATAAATCTTCAACCAAACAAGTTAATTTTTCACAACATAGTTGAACATTCAACCAAGTAATTTTATTTCATCCAAAAAAATGGATTCATCAACTAAAAAAGATATTAATTTTGAAACAAATAGTTGTAATTTTAATAAAAAAAGATTAAATTTCTACCAACAGAGATGAATTTTGAAACCTAGAACACGAATTTTTTTAAGCAAATTTTTCTACGTATCCTAAAAAAATTTGTACATTTTTTTGCAGGATTATACAAAATTTCAGGAAAAATTTTTTACAGTTCAAAAGATATTAGTTTTTAAATATTTGTAATCTCTTCAAAACTTCTCAAATTCTTAAATATATTTTAAACTGACTGAAATTATTCCTAAAATTGTATTAAAATCTTCCGGGTTCGATTTTTAAAATTATGGAAATATTCTTTAATGTTTTTCTATTTTCTTAAATATTCTTTTTTAAGAAATTTTGTTAGATAAAAAAGTGTTAAAAAGTTTCCTAGAAATGTTAGGAAATTTTTTTTATTCTCTTGAAATCTTTCAAACTTCTTTAAAAACTTGTAATTTTTTTGTTTGAAATCTAAAAAAATCTACAGTTCGTTTAAAAGTGTTTAAAATCTTTTTAAGTTTCTATAATTTTGTAACCTCGCAAAATTAAAAAATTTTGCTTCAGTAGCTTTTAAATTATTTTCCGAAAATGTATGAAATCATTTGAAACTTTTCAAAATCACTATAAATATTTTCCTAAAATTAATTTTTAAAAATGAAGAAAACTGAAACATATCTTGAAATGATTCAAAATTTTCCTAACATTTTTCCAACATACACATTTTGAAAGCTTAAAATTAATCTTTTAAAATAAAACTTAAACCATTGCAATTTTTTACCCATAATTTCCTTTTTTTCGTGTCTTTAAAAGTTTGAAAAAGTTCACAAATTATATATTTTAGTAGAAAAATGTTAAAAACAGAACCATTTTCGAATATTGAAAAACATTTACTATCAAAATATTCTCCTTATCAATAATGTTTAGAAACATTCAGAAATAAATTGTATCATCATATAAAATTACTTATTTGGATTCACTAAATTGATGGTGCAGAAAATTCTTATATTTTATTTAAAGATTGATACATAATTATAACCTTATTTAATATGGTCAAATTGCGATGAATAGAATCTTTTTGTCATTCTAAAAAATTCAAAAGAATGAACTGAAAACAGCCACTTAAAGTTATATTCACACAGTATGCAACCAATCAGGTAGTCAAGAACAATCAGTGCACAATTTTCGAGAATATTGTTTCACTTATATTTTCTATAAGTAGAATAATTTGCATAATGTTTTGGTGTGCTTTAATTGTAGATGGAAAATATAAAATCTAATTTATAGGTCTAACTCGTAATTTTGGAAATATCAATGTAAACATGCCATCAGTGAGGAAAATTCTAGGACTGGGGATTAATGCTAATTAGAGTAGTATTGACTCTGTTTAAATTACTAAAAAATCCTCAATGTTTGTTAGAAGATTAAGCTAGAAAATATTACCCCGTACCCTTGGAAATTGAATTTCAGAATACACCCAGAGAGAAATCGTCTGTAAAATATAAGCGCCTTTTCAGCAGCGGAGGCAAGCCCTTTGAGGCATCCATCAAAGGGATGAAAAATACCAGACCTTAATTCCTTTTAGTAGCAGGCTCCTAATTAATGCATTCATTTATACATATTAGGCTCCCAACCCGAAAATACCCAATATGCGTTTAATACGCACGCTTTTATGAGTGGGCATTTCTAAATGCACCGAACTAGGGGCACCGCGTTTAAGAAAAAATAAAATTTCCTTTTTGTGCTAAAAAAACTATCACTTTTATTGAGGACGATAAAATTACTATTATGTAGTTCAAAAAAAGGCTGTATCTAGTTGTTTGGCAAAAATTTTTGAGTTGGAAAAGGGGATTGACTAGCCGTTCCGAGAACTCGAGACAACTAGCCAAACCTATGAAAAATATTGGACTATTCATCCCGAATTTCGGAACGACGAGACACTATGTTAAAAAAAATTGAAAAAAAAAAACGATTTTCAAAGCTTTTAAACAATTTTGAAAGGAATTATCATAAAACAATTCTTCCAAAAGTACTTAAATGTTTTTTGTAACTTCTAAACTTCAACTACGTTTCCCTATAACCTATGTTTATTCCGTGCTAATTAATATTTTTTAAATTAATTTTTTTCTTACACTTCTAACCTGCACTAAATTCAGTAATTCTTGTACGCCAATTTGAATCTTTTAATAACGAAGAGATTATTTTTAAAACATAGTGAAAATTCAACTGCATCCACCAAAATTTAAAGGGGTGGAATATTGTACAGTCTACCACCTTAAAATATGTGTCCTTGTTACATTATAAGTTTACGAAAATCTAAACAATGTCTTAGAGTATTCAAATATTAAATATTTTTTCGATAAGGCCTTCTTGTTCTTTTATGTTTCTGGATTATTTTCATTAAATTTGTTAAAGTAAATTTCTCAAACTTGCCGGATTCAATTTTTTTCTTGATACTTCAAAGGACCCTCTTTGAAATACAATTTTTTAATCAGGGGGCGTTTATCTAATTTTTCAGAATAATTTGTTCCAAAATTCAATATTTATTAATGAAGTATCAACTTCATGTTAAAAAGTATTAAATTATTATCCAAGCTAATATTAGTTGGTCAAATGTAGTTTTTCCCTAGATTTTTGTACTCTGAAATAGAACTTGGTAAGGAATTTCCTTATTGTATGAGGGTTTTTCAAAATTTTTGATGAAATGTTCTAAAAAAGGTTTTTTTCCCCCCATCAATGTTTTGAAAACCGTAAGTGTGGATAAATTCAATTTTCTACAAACCTTGAGAAGGGAATAAATTAATAGCCTCTCAGGCAATAATAGAAATAAGAAAAATCTATAGAAACAGTTTATTTTCAGTGATGTATATATATATTTCTTTTTAAAATCTTTTTTGAATCTTGTTTCAAAATATTCGAGCTCAATTTCCTTAAAGGAATTCCTTGACAAATTTCATTTTCGCAAACAAAAATCTGAAGAAAAAATTCGATCTGGAAAAATCAATGAAGTTTATTTGTAACTTTTCTGCACTCATTTGTTTTTCTTGATTTATAAATAGAAAATTATTTTTTTGTTAAGAATATTTGTATGCAAACACAAATAATTTCTGCAATGTCAAGAAAGCCCATGAACTCTAAAATTGTGTCTCAAAGAGGACGCTTTGGAGTATCAAGAAAAAATAGGTGAAAAAAAATCAAATAAGGAAATTTTGAGATATTCTATTTAAAAAAATGTCATGGAAATAATTCCAAAACATAACAAAATAACCGTGAAGGCTCAATGTGTAGTTTGAATGAATTTGATTTAAACTAAGTCCAACAGTACAAATTATTATGAAAACTTTTAACTTTGGAAATTAGATAGATTTTTGAAATTAGATGTGGGCCAAAATAGCACTTTTTCGAGTAGTAGATTTTAACAGTGAATGAAAGTTTTATTTATTCATCAGTAGTAGGCCCTTCAAATTTTAGTTTAATCTGGTAATATCTTCTGTTCTTTGTATAGATTAAAAAATACTTTTGTCAGAAAAATCTTCCTATAAAACAACAAATTATATTAACTAAATTTAAAAAACTGCACATTCAAATAACAAATTTTAACACCTTAAAATCTCTTTGGCTTCATTCGAACAATCATACCAATCTATCGTTACCATACAAAAATTTCTCTTCGTGTTGTGAAAGATCTAAAGATTGATCAAAAAAAGCCAAATTCACCATTTTAAAACCAGAAGAAAGTGTGGTTTATGGATACCAAAACAATTAAATGTTTCTTCCATAAGAGCTGAAAAAATTTTAAGAATGAAATGTTTTAATTTATTGAAACAAATTTGCAGTTAGCACAATCCATCAAACTGTTTTTTTTGTATGCATTTTGTAAAATTCTAATTTGATGACAAATGTAGATTTTCAATTTATGATGTTATATTACTATTTACTATCAAAAAGAGTGCCTACAAAAAGTACAGTTTCGGTCGGGTGTCCGTCTATCAGTCCTTCGTACTTTTTCCTTTGTACCCTAGCCTTCTTTATCCCATACCCTGGATGACTTTACCTCGCACGCTAACCGACTTTACCCGTACCATATAGCTTAGTTCACCCCTCATCTTAGCCGACTTTACCCCGTACCTTAGCCTTCTTTACCCCGTGCACTATCCGAACATATTCCGTACCCTAACGGATATTACTCTGTACCCCACCCAACTTTACCCCGTATCCTAGCCGACTACACCCCGTACCCTAGCCGACTTTACCCCTACCCTACCTAGCCAAATTTCAGACTTGAAATGCAGAACAGAAAAATTATCAGATCGAACATGAAAAAAGTGTTTCCTTCGACCAACTTTATTATGTATGAGTTGAATGTGTGGATTTTGTGAATTCGGCAAGAAGTTTCCCAAATGTAACATAAACAACTCTCGAATGCAGTGTGGTAACCAAGTCGTGGGGAAGAAAATAGGCTTTGATGTCAGTGTTATGTATGCCGCACGTGTAGTATTTTTTAAGTTAATAAACCCTCTGAAAGGTATAAAATATGTCGCCTATAATATAGTTGTCCACTAGTATATATATTTTTGCAATAAATTTGTGTCTACTGCTATTCGGTCACTGGCAGATAAACGAAGTGAAATGAGTTATTGGGATTCTGGATGGGGCGGCAATCATATCAGAGGTTGAAGGTCCTTGTTGGGATGACCAGTGAAGGGTGGCTACTGGCTGTAATCATCGGGACACCCCGAGGGATGAACGAGGAAACAGAGCTTTCGGTGTCAATGGCTCTCTGTCGCGCCTGCTCCCTTGCGACCGGATCTCCGTCAAGCTGGATTATCTTTTTTGTCATTCTTGTCACGTGTATCTTTTCCTCGCCACCCTTCTACTTCTTCCTTTCTCTCCTCTGCGTCCTGAGCCTCTGGATCAATATCCGATTAATTTTCCTTCAAATTACACGCAGCTTCCGCTGACGGCATAGTTTTAGCAGGACTCGGACTCAAGTCACTATCGGCACTATTTCACACTATTTGACACTTTTTTTAGGTGGCCGTCAATCAGGGAAAACCTGAAAATCAGGGAGAAGTCAGGAAGTTTTGTTGCTCAGGGAAAAGTCAGGGATTTGGAGAAAATCTTGCAGAAGTCAGGGAATTTCTATAAGAGTAACTTTAAATAAAGTGAAGGATAAGAAATTTGATATTTTTCAATATTAATGGCCAGAGAAAATGAAAAATTGATCAGGAAAAAATTAGGGAATTTTAAAAATAAAGTTTTGCGACTACCCTGATATCATATTTCTGTCAGTAATTTATTCGTCTTGTATTATCTATTTCTTTTTTTCAGTTGCTTCCTCGTGACGATTATATTTTTAGTTGAAAAGTTTATTATTTGGTTTAAAATAATAATCAAAATTCAACTGTTTCTTAAATAATTTAACTAATTTGGTAGAAAATTGACTTTTCGTTGAAAATTCATATTCTGGTAATGCAATTTCGACTGAAATCTTTCTCGGTGAAAAATTCGTCTTTTTGGTTTTAAAATATATTGTTTTAGTAGAAGTTTGATATTTTGTGGATAAAAATGCAACTGTTCGGTTGAAAATTAATCTTTTTTAGTTGAAAATTGAACTACTTGGTTGAAGGTTGAACCAATTTGTTGAAAAATTATCTTTTTGTTCGTCTCTTAGAATCAAAAAGTGTTGTTTATTTTCAGTTAAAAATTAATTTTTTCAACTGAAAATTTAGCTAGTTTAGATGAAGATTCATAATTTTAGTTGAAAATTCATTTCTTTGGTTGACAGTTGAACTATTTTATTTAAAATTCGTCTTTTTTGGTAGAAAACTAATCTTTCGGATTTGAAGATTCCTATTTTTTGTTTAAAAATGCAACTGTTTGGTTGAAGATTTAATTTTTTGTTGAAAATTCATATTTTCGGGTGAAAAATTTAACTTTTTTACAGAAAATTTGTCTTTTGGCTTGAAAGTTCAACAATTTGGAGCCTTTTCTTTCTTTCTTGACTGAAAAATCTTTATTTCTGAAAAATTCGTCTTCTTGGTTGGAAAATTCATTATTTTTGTTGAAAGTTTATCTCTTTGGTTAAAGATTTGACTATTTTGTTAAAGAATCGTTTTTTGTTGTTTAAAATTAATTTTTTTACTAATAATTTCATTTTTCCATTGTTGGTTGATAATTCATCTATTTTAGTTGAGAATGTAATTATTTTGTTGAAAATTCAACTTTTCGGTTGAAGTTTAATTTTTTTTTATGAAAAATTTGACCACTTAGTTCAAAATTCATCTGTTTGGTTAAAAGATCAACTATTTTGTTGAAAATTCATCTCTTTTACTGAAAGTGCAACTATTTAGCTGTAAACGCAAATTTTTCTGAAAATTAATATTTTTTGTTGTAAATTCATCGCTCTTCATTTAGAATTAATGTTTTTTGTTGAAAATTCATCTTTTCAGGTTTAAAAGTCAACTTTTTTCTAAAACATTTGACTTTTCACTATGAAAATTTAACTATTCGTTGGAAAATACAATCATTTTTTGTTAATGTTTAATCTTTTTTGTTTGAAAATTCGACTATTTGGTTGCCAATTCATCCTTGTAGGTAGAAAATTCAAATATTTGATTAAAAATTCAACTATTTTATTGAATTTTTTTGTTGTTGTTGAAAATTACAGTATTTTGTTAAAATTTCAACTCTTTTGGTCGAAATTTTGACTTCTTTCTTGAATTTGCTTTGTGAACAGGGTGGTCACTGATAAGGAAAACCAAGAAGTATCTTACAATTTTGAGCGCTGGGAAAAAGCCGGGAAATTATAGCTGGAATTTTTGTTCTAAACTAGGAATTTTTCAGATGTGTTTTTATTTTTGGTTCCAAATTCTACTTTTTGGTTGAAAACTAAATTATTTTGTTCCAAATTTATTTAATTTGTTGGAAATTTAACTATTTTGCTGAGAATTTAACTATTTTTTTTTTAAGTAAAACTTTTTGTTAAAAATTCAACTGTTTTGCTGAACATTCGTCTTTTTCGATAGATTATTCACCCTTTTTGATTCAAAATTCATATTTTTTGAAACGTTCGATTTGTTAGTTAGAAATCTTAGCTCTCTTGCTGAAAATGCTTTTTTTTTTTTTTGTTGAAAATTCCACTATTTTCTTTAAAAACGCCTGTTTTGAGTGCATATTTGGCTGTTTTTAAAGTCTAAGTGGCATTATTTTGGCACTATTTTGTAAAAATGACAATAATACTCCTATTTCCTAAAATTGCAACTCCTTCTCATGCAACTCTTTTTTCACTTTGCTTTCAAATATATTTTTTAACTTCTTCGCTACACTGTTAGAAAAATCTCTACTAAATTTAGTATACATGTAATGGAAGCAAGAATGCATAACCTGAAATTAAATTTAGTATACCAGCGTACAGTAAATTTAGTATATTCTTACTGAATTTAGTATACACGTATATGAAAGTTAGTATACGCGTGTACTACATTCAGTATAAATATGCTCAATTTACTGTACGCTGGTATACTAAATTTAATTTCATGTTGTGCATTTTTGCTTCCATTACATGTATACTAAATTTAGTAGAGATTTTTCTAACAGTGTAGATTGGCTAAAATAACATATATCTGCTATCTAAAAAATCAAAGTTTCCAATAATCTCATGATTTTGATTTATTAAATATAACATCCTATTCGTTATTATTCAATATGTAAAGTCTAGCCCATATTAGTGCGTTTTTATCAATACTTCACTCAGAATACTTGAACAGACGCGAAGTAGATCAATTAAATTCGAGGTTTGAACCGGAGCTCCACGGACGAATTAATAATCGGACCATGCATAATTCCATATATTATTATTCGATTCGCGATGAAAAATAAATACGCATTTGATAGTGATAACGAACTGACGAGTATGAAATTGTTATGCAGAATCACATCGGACAGGTGTATAACGCTTCCTACTCCCAGCAGAGCAGCTCGTTTTCACTCGAAGCACTTGTCATACGGTGCATGCACAGAATTAACCACAACGGCCGTCAACGTAGTTTACGATCAAATAATAACTTCATAGCCTTCATTGAATTTCGTGATTTGAAAATAAATTTTGCTTATCTATTCACCCGCTTCACAGCCCAGTTTTTATATCTTCTTTGTCGCATATGATTCATGCATCGGAAACCAAGTGAAATAAAATATTTCCAGTCGCGAACAATGGATTTCTTTTTTCATTATAAATTTCCTCATTCAAAAATAAATTGGGCAAATATTCGTATGCCTATCTACCTGAAAAAATGTTGTAATGGCTGTTTTCTGATTTTTCTTTTGAATTTTCGGGAATTTTTTAAATCGTAATTTCCAAATGAGGAATTTTAATTCTAAAAATGTATTTTTAAAAAAGAAAATTTGAATTGTAAATCATTCTTTGATAATATAGGCAATAAATCTCTTGTCAACTTTTTAAATAAATTTTTTCATAATGACAAAAGGATTCTCTTCATAAACCCTAGGCTATATTCAATGTGGTTATATGTATTTATCTATTACTAGAGATTAGGAATTTTATGCACCATCATAATTTTATTCAATGATCAAATTTATTTCTGAGTGTTTCTAAACATTATTGACAAAAGAGAAAATTTTATTTGTGAATGTTTTTAAGATTGGGAAGTAATCCTGTTATTGAGATTTTTCTATCACACTATAATTTGTACATTTCTTCAAACTTTCAAAGATATGAGACAAATTAAATTATGTAAAAAATTGGTAGCGAAAAAAAGTTTTCTGGAAAAATTTAAAGTGATTTAGAATTTATTTGAAAAGATTAATTTCAAGCTTTGCAGTTTTCAAAATATGTCAATAAAAAATCTAGAAGATTCTATGACAATTTTTAGAGGATTTTTTCAGGATTTAAGAAAATTTTAGGAAAACTTCAAATTGTTTCAAAGCATCTTTTAAAGTTTTAGAATTTTTGGAAAGATTCGAAAATATTCCATATCTTGAGAAGATTAAAAAAATTTTTAATGTAGATTTGGGTAGATATTTGAAAAAGGAGCTCTTTAACAATGTTGAAAGATTTCAAGGAATTACAAAAATTGTCTTAAGATTCCTGGAAAAATTTACGTTTATTTTTTGTTTTGAAACATTAATTTTAAGAAAATATTTGGAAAAAGGAAACATTTCAAATAATTTCCTAAAATTCTGGAAAAAAATA
Organism: Andricus curvator; assembly: GCA_932195095.1. Taxonomy (NCBI): domain Eukaryota; kingdom Metazoa; phylum Arthropoda; class Insecta; order Hymenoptera; family Cynipidae; genus Andricus; species Andricus curvator. Next base: position 385,430 of record CAKNYM010051680.1, read on the forward strand.
AACAAGATTTTCAAGCAAAAATTTTTCAATTTTGCAAGGTCAGACAATTTTAGAAAAATTTGAATTACTTTAAGAGATATTTAAAAGTTTTTTTGCAAAGATACCAAAATGATTTTAAACTGAGAAAGATTTCGAACAAAAAATTTAAAACAAAAATTTAAATTTTTTAAGATTTCGAGCAAAAAATTTAGAAATGTATAGGATCTCATGAGCTTGAAGAATATTTTAAGGCATTTTAAGACATTTTTAAAGCTATCGATAACTTTCAAGAGGGATCAGACAGTATTAAAACTTAAAACTAAAGTGTTAAATTATTTAAAAATCTTATTTTCGACTAATGTAACCCTTTTAAGTGCAATACAATTTAGTACTTAAAATATTAAAATATTTGATAATCGCGCTCATGGCGCGCGTGTTCGTTGGCTAATATAATAATAATTGATAGGTAATCTGAGAAAATGGGAGTAGTTCTCGAAAGAGGAATTTCTTTGGCGTGTAATTATGTGTGAGGCATTAATTTTTCAAAAGGTAGCTCCGCATTAGGCTAAGCATGAATTATGAAGACACTGTGGTGAGGAAACAAATTGATTTATGATCGTCGCGTTGCGCTGTGCATATCTAATATCCCTGCCACTATTCTTTAGCCGACGAGAAGATTCGATTAATTTGCATGGTTGCTCGCAATAATGTGATGATAATGGCAGCTTTTGTCACGATCCTTTGCTCGATACTTACTCACACTAATGAAAGCCTCGAGGTATTAAAGTTAAAATCCTCTTATCACAGGTAAAGTCCTGGACTTAAGAAGAACATCCTCGCATTTAAACTTAAATCCTTACATTATTATATGAACGAGGGGAACCTACACTAGGGTGGCCCAACAAAATAAAGTATATTTTTTTTTGTCTCATCTCCCTATATGATTTCATTTGGTGTAACAATAATTTCACATTTTTTTATGAATTAAAAAAAAATTTAACCCGTGGTCCAAGGTCTGTAAATATTACGAAGTGCTGATTATTTTTTGTGTGTTTAAAAATGACGAATGAGGAACGTAAAAGCAAAAAGTATGACAATGAAATGATGGTAGGCATCACTGGAAATAATTTTACTCTAATTTTTTATTTGATTTTATCTTATTCATTTTACCAAATTACCTAGAAATATCTTAATATCTTTGAAAATCCTACACAAATCTTTAAAATCTCTTAAAATCGTTTGTATCTCTTGTAATCCTTTGGAATTCGTTAAAACCTCCTGATATATTTGGAAATCTTCAAAATGTCGTGAAATTTTTATGAAATCTAATGAAATCGCATAAAATCAAGAAACCACCCTCTGTTGGTGGTTGAAAACTTATAATGTACTTTTTTATATACCTTACATATTTTTGATATTCAATGACTGAAAATGACTTTTTGAACATTTAAAAGTTTGCAGTGATAGCTAACTATCCTTAAACTTTTAAAAGCTATTCCTCAGAATAATATTTTGCTTCTTTCGCAGTTCTTAACATAATTTCTCATGAAAAAAGTCCTAGAATAACTACAGAAATATTGTGTAAATATTTCATAGTTTTTTAAATAATTCAAAGAGAATTTGATTGCTATTTTTGGTACTTTTGAGCATACCTAATAAAAGAAAAGGTATGATACCGTCTTTTTTGCGAAAAGTGCGAAACTGTTTCACTAGGATGTCAGAAAATTGGGTCTGTGAAGAGTAGAAAATTATATTCGGTTTATTTCGCTTCACTATAGAGGAAGCTTTGCAATGATCATAATTTCGAAGAAAAAAAAAATAATTCGTTTTTATTAAACGATCTTCAATCGAAAAAAGTAGATTTTAAAAATAAAATTCTGTGAAGAACTGTGAAAGAAGAAAAATATCTAGCGTATATGAAAAACATTTTTCACTTTTAGGGGTAGTATTCTGAAAAAAAATTGAAAAGATTTTACGACGTTTCAAGAGATATCGAGGAATGATCGCTCGGATTTCTTGTGCACACTAGATTTCAAGATTGCGAGATTGCAAGATTGGAAGATTACGAGATTGCATGTCATTGCAAAGGTTTGAAAAATATTGCAGGAGATTGCGAAGGATTCCATGTATTGAAGGAAATTCATTATATAGAAAACAATTATAGAATAATAAGCATTGGTATAAATAATACAAAAATATTGAAGAAATAAATGTGAAAAGTAGAAAAACTACAAAGGAAAGATTTATTTTAGACCACTCATAATCTCACACTAAGAAAAATGTTTGCTTGAATCAAGCAAATTCTTTCTTTGATATAGGTTCAAACAAATATTTTATTGAATAAAACAAATATTTGTTTGATTGGAATACGATTTATTTCATATAAACACACTATTCTTCAACTCAAACAAGTTTAATTTGAAAGAAACAAATTCTAGCTTTGATATAGGGTAAAACAAACATTTTTCTGAGTGCATATATACAATTACACTAAAATAGCGATTCTGCCCAAATAAACTTTACAGAGCAAAAATTTGTGAATTTCATTGATATTTTGATATCTTGAAATCCTTGAAAATCCTACAAAATTCTCTTTAATCTCTTAAAATTGTTTAAATCTCTTGAAATCCTTTTAAATTCCTTGAAATCCATGTAAACCTTTTTAATCTCTTGAAAACCGATTCAATCCTTTAAAATTAGTATAAATATCTAGAAATCCGATGAAATCATTTTTAAACACTTAAAACCCTTGAAAGTTGGAATTCTTTGGAATGTCTCAAAACCTGCTGATATGTTTGGAAATCTTAAAAATTTCGTGAAATTTTTATGAAATCTGACGAAATCGTTCAAAATTTTTAGATATTCTCGAAATTCCAATTAAATGGAACTTATTCATCAAGTTTCAATAAAAAAGAAACGTTTGAATATCTGTAAATGTTTGAAATCCTTTGATCTTGTAAACTTCTCTGAAATGCCTTAAAACCCCTTGAAACACCTGAAATCGCTGGGAATCCCTTCAGATTTTATTTTATTTCATTCATTTTACCGAATTACCTAGAAATATCTTAATATCTTGGAAAATCCTACACAAATCTTTAAAATCTCTTGAAATCGTTGGAATCTCATGAAATCCTTTGGAATTCGTTAAAACCTCATGATATGTTTGGAAATCTTCAAAATGCCGTGAAATTTTTATGAAATCTAATGAAATCGCATAAAATAAATGGGAATTCTCTGGAATTTAAATTAAATTTATCCGTCAAAGCTCTCTAAAAAACAACGTTCAAACCACCATAAGTCTTCAAAATTCTTTAATGTTGTGAAATCCCTTGTAATAAATTAAAATCCCTTGAATTCGTTAGGAATCCCTTCAAATTTAATTCAATTTAATTTATTTTTCCAAGATCACTAAAAATATCTTGAAATCTTTGGAAATCCTACAAAATTCATAGAAATCCCTTGAAATTGGTCAGATCTCTTGAAATCCTTTTGAATTTATTGAAATGCCTGGAGAAGTTTAGAAATATATAATATCCTCTAAATTCCTTGAAATTAAAAAAATCAACTCAATTATGTGAAATCCCCTGTAAGCGCACAAAATTTGAGTCAGATCCCGTAAAACGTCTTGGAATCTATAATATCATTCAAAATTCCATAAAAAATGATGAAATCTTTGGAATCCTTTGAAGCCTCATAAAATCCCAAATTATCTGTCAACGCCCCTTGAAATCCGTTAAAATCTTTTAAAATGCCCTAAAGGCTTTGAAATTCCTTGATATATTTGAAATCCGTTGAAATCCACTGTACTCTAATAAAAACCCTGATACTCTGTTAAGAGCCTCTAAAATCTTTGCAAAACTCTGTTTTTCAAATCATTGGAAATCTACAGTAATTCTATACAATCTTATGGAACCTTTACATTTTTTTTAAATCCTATATGAATCACGTAAATATTGTAAAATGTTTTGAAATCCCTTGAAATTTTGTAAATACCGTAAAAATTCCTTTAAATCTTCGAAATCTCATGAAATCTTCTGAAATTCTATATACATTTTTTCAATCTCTTGAACGTTTCTAAACAATAATTATATAAAAGTGATCAAATTTTATTTTTGGGACAAAACACTTATATTACAGAAAGTAGGGAAAACCACCCTACAGTAGATAATGCTTTACAGTAGATAATCTTAATTAACTGGAAAACTGACAAAAAATGTTCATTACTTTTGTTAGTATAACGTTTCAGCAAGATAATATATCTTTTGACGAAGTTTCATTGAAATTTTATAATTAATTAATGAGTGAGAGCAAAAAATGTATTTTTAACCTGAAAAAAACCTCACCTTTTCTTTATTCATACTTTTTAACTTGATTAAACATTTTTATGGCATGTTTATAGATTAAAATCAAAGCTTGAAATTTAATTAACAATATTTATGAATACAAAGGGTTCTTTCTTTAATATTTATAAATATTTAAGGACTCTTTATTGGATATTACATTTTCCAACAGTAGATAACCAACAGTAGATAATCGGAAAATTACAAAAAATGTCTCTGTCAAAATTGGCAGCTCTGTGACTGTCACGCAATTGTTTTAAGTTAAAGGTTGTGTTTGTTTGTTTATTTTGATTCGTGAAGTTTTTAAATTCAAATTATTTTAAATAACAAACTAAGAAAATAGTGTAAATTAGTAGTTATAAAAAAGCTCATAAATTTTAATTGTGGTTTAAGGAGCCTTTTGGAAAAGATATAATTTTTAGGATTAAGGTATGTAAAAAAGCTGCACTTTTCTGTCATCGCAAATCAGGTTAAACTGTATGAAGATTAAACATTTCGTACAGATCGTACCAATCTTAGGAAATATCAGAGATAAAAACATGTAAATAATTTAAACTTTTGCGTTTTTTGTGAAATAATCATAGTTTCAACTATTATTTACTCAATAAATTGATTTTAATTGTAAGTATACTAATGATAAATTACAATTATCCAGAATTGAGTATTCTGACTTTCCCAGGAGTAATACGAGAAACGATTATCTATTGATGGACAAAGGTGTTAAAATCATACCCTTGATCATCAACCTTGAGAATACTAAATTGAATATGTAAGCTTTATTTAACAATAATCATCTTTCTTTATTTTTGGAAACTGATGCATTTAAATGCTGTTGAATTTTTCCCTATCAACTGTAGGGTGGTTTCCCCTAGTTGCTTTCGCTTTATGAAAGTCGAATAAAATCTTCGATATTCAAATATTATCTAATTTATTATTTTTTTTTTTTAAATAATCTCACTCATATTTTGTACACCAAAATTTCACATCTATGAAAATCCTCTCTTCCCCGTGGAGATAAGAGCAGAACGAAATCAGCAACAAGAATAGATATAGAGTACGGTGGCAGAAGGTTGAGACATAAAAAAGTAAATTTATTGTCAATCAGGCTTTATTTTCTTTTGATAGCCCTTTCCAGGAAATCTCAATATTGCATAATCTTGTTTACTATTTTTAGAAACTTTTCAGGAATGATACGTGTACTTGTATAATTTTGTGTGTGCATAACCTGCTCATAGAACTTCATATCCGCTTTCAAAGAAAAGGGGGATATACCAACATAAGACAAGAGGGCGGATTACGCTCTCGTCGTGTTTTGAGTTTTATGTAAATTTTAAACATGAGCTCTTTGACGTAGGAATCGCGCATCCTAAACGTAACCGTCCGCAAACTTTCTTCGATTAGAAAGTACGGCATTCTCTCAGCTCTCGCGAAAAGTGGGAGTGAAGGAATTTTCCCTCACATTTTAGCTCTCGTTAGTTCTCTTCTCTTGATGCATTTTCACTCGTTGAATTCGCACCTATAGTTCGCGTCTAGTATCTCAGCAATTTAGGCTCTATTCAGTTTTTAGTGCAAATACGAATTATATCATTTAAATGCAATTAAGAATGTTTTTAACACAAGCTAATGTTCCTCATTGATGAACTGAAACAGAAAAAGATTCTTATTTGACAAATTGTTTAGGAATCAAACGAAATCATTTGTAAATTATTTACAGCTTCGGACACCTTTGAAAAATTCAAAATAGTGTCAAGAATAGCATATAGTTTAAATAGTATATATAAATAGTATAAATAATGGCAAAATAGTTTCATCAAATTTTTTAAATAATAAGTTACAGCGGTAACCATTTTTTAAATCTGGTATACGATATGCATCTTCTAGGAAATCGCTTAGAATCTTTTCGAATCAGTTTAAATCCTTTGAGAACCCCTGAAATCTGTTAAGTTACCCTAAAAAATCCTGGAAAACTAGTCAATCTTTTTAAATCTCTTGACATTTGTAGAATCCCTTTAAAATCGTTCGTTAGGAAAGTCAGGAAAAAGTCAGTGCATTTTTTCGAGCGTGCTAAAATTTGTTTTAAAAATTATAATATTGAATTAAATAATGATATCTTTTAGTTGTTAGAGTACAGTTATAGTAGGGTAAGTGTACCAGTCTCCGGACACGTACCAGTGGTCGGACGAATATTTATTTTCTCTTAAACAAATTGTTATAGTGTTATAAAAGTTCAGTCATATGAAAGACATTGACATCTTTTTTCTAACCTATTTTTGACAATTATTTATGACCTTCTGAAAGTGGTGTCCAACCTTAGAATCGTTGTCCGACCACAGGTACATTTACCCTACTTGATTTATACTTGTCAAAATCAAACTTTCCAGATTTTTCACTAATCTAAAAAATATATATATTTTAGAATATTAATATATTAAATGTGCACTGAATTTTAAGTTCCTATGAAAATACTACAAAAATCTGTTATAATTATTCTCTAAATTCATAAACTTCAGCAACAAATTAAAAAATAAACCATTTTTGTTATTAGTATTAATAATTTCTTTAATTATTTGATAGTGATAAGACAAGTATATTCAAGAATAATCTGTTATTATAAAATTCCAAAAAGCTTGTACCATTAAGAAATTTATGGTCCTTTTATAAAGTTACTATCATAAATTAAGGAACATCGTTATTCAATTTCATACATGAAAAGTATCATTTTAACACAGATGAATATTTATAATGACTAAAAAAACATTATTCATAATTAGCGCGCGTAATTGCTGTACAAATACTTATTAGGTTCATCTGAAAATATCTACATTTTTCGAAGAATTGCTTATTTTATTGTAATTGTCGCTGTTGATGAATTATTTTACTTTAAAATGCAAAAAGATAGAATAAATAAAGCATTTTTATGTAAAAAGGGGCTTGCGAAACCTTAAAATATATTTTTCAAATACTGCAAACATTCCTATTTTTTTCTAATTTTTCAATTTTTTAATAAAAAATACGATACTTCATACTTAATGGCTCCTTATAAACTTCTCTAAAAATCCGTTGGAATTCCTTGAAATTATTTCAGTATCATTAATGTCCTAGATACCTTATAAAAATCTTTCGAAATTGTCTAAAATCCTATGAAATTTCTTAAAGAACCTTAAAAATATTGAAATCTCATTGAATTCCTTGGAATCTTTTAAAGTAACCTGAACTCTTCAAAATCTTTCGAAATTTATGAAACGCCTAATAATTACAAAAAATAGAGCAGCATCCCGTGAAATATCTTGAAATCCATAATATCTTCAAAGCATCCTTAAAAAATGATGAAATCTTTGAAATCCCGTAGAATCGCATAAAATCGGATAAAGCTCCTCAAAAGTTCCTTGAAATATTTTCACTCACCCTAAAAGCTTTGAAATTTCTTGAGATCCATTGAAATTTTGTAAATACTTTCAAAATTCCTTGAAATCTTCTGAAATCTTAAGAAGTGATTAGAAATTTTTTAGAAATGTTTTCTCGCTTTAGAATATCATGAAATTCCTCAGAATCTTTTAAAATACACTATATTCTTAAAAATTCTTTGATATTTTCAAAATCCCTTATATCTCATGAAATCCTGTACAAGATCTAAAAATCTTCAATATCTTTGAAATTTTGTAAAATCCCTTGAATTCTTTGAAATTCTATGATATCTTTGATGCCCTCTTGAAATCCCTTGACTATTTTTTAATCACTTGCTTGATGAAACTTCTTGAAATCTCTTGAAGTCCGTGGAAATCTTAGAAATTCTTTGAAATCCCTAGAAATATTTTTAAATACTCTAAAAGCTCTAGAATCCAAATAAAATACTTTCAATCCTTGAAATCAGTTAAAGACCTTAGAAACAGTTTGGAATCTGTTTTGAAATTTTGTGAAACTTTTACATATCCCGTTAAATGTTTTGAAAATGTGGAAAACCTTTAAAATCCCCTGAAATCTTTTAAAATTCCAATTTCTCAGACGGCGGATATATTATTTGAGCCAATTCAACAAAGAAGCTCAAAACATTTTTAAGCGCAAAGTAAAAAATAGTTGCATCATAAAAAAATTACAGAGAAATCTTTGTAATCGTTACAATTTCAAATATTTTTAAAATTAATTAAACGTTTCTCAGTTGATAAATGTCTAATAAAACGTTCATCAAATTTCTTTGGACAACTTTATAATGTTTTAAACATGGGCTTTTTATAGTAAAACTCTTTTTATGAACATCATTAAAATTTGATGTAAGAATATAAAAGATTCCTTGGCTCAAAGAGAATCGATTGACCTATGAAATTATAACATTCTATTTAAAATTAAGAAAGTTATGGTTATTTATAATATCTCAAAAATCAGTTTTACAGTAAAACTTTCTTCATTGACATAATTCAAATTTGATGTAAGAATAAAAAAGACTCGTTGATTCGAGACGAATTGATCGACCTATTATATTGATGAAAGTTCTTTAAATGAAAAATGGTTAATGCTTTCTCTATGAGGGACCAAAACTTACTAGAAAAATTATCTTCAATTTTTTAGGCTATCACCTGGAAATGTAAGAAAATTTTTTCAGTTCTGATTTTTTTGTTTGTAACATATTTTTCTTTCTTGCGATGCAAGTTATCTGAGAATTTACATTTAGATTTTTTTCATCTACGTTGTACAGAGCATAATTACAAAGCATTAAGAGCCATAAGGACTCTGTTTTCATGTATTTTGCTGGGAACCTTGTCTCATTTATGCGAGTGCACTGGAATAGGTGAATCAGTAATAACATTTACTCGAGACCGGTGGCTGACTAAACACCGACTTTACTACTTGCATGCTACTATCGTCTCGGTGCCCAATTTCTCTCATGCATATATTATTATTATTATTATTATAGATTAGCAGTTCGAACTCGAAA